>OZ010787.1:286144001-286744001 GCA_963932465.1 Maratus speciosus | reverse complement strand
GCGAAGAAAATTACTTTAAAATTCTGGTGTCCAGAGCATTTATAGAGCCCTGATTTAAGCGCGACACCTGACAACACTATTGCCAAATGACACCTTTTTAAAGTTTTAATTTATGCTTCTTTTGCTCGTAGATTTTGAATGTAATAAGCATAAAAAAAAAGTCTTCAATGTATTAAAAATGATTTGTAATTGTTTCAGTCTAAAAATTACAATTGATAAACCATAAAACGAAATTTTTAAAGGTGTCATTTAACATCGATAGAAATCATGTTAAACTTAAAAAAAAAAAAAAAAAATCCCCTAGTAGAACTATAATAAAGCTATATAAAACTAAGAGATAAAAGAATACATAAAATACAGTTAAATTTTTCTCATCGAGTACAGTGGAATTAGACAATTAAAAGAAAAGGATTCTAAGAAAGATAGATTCCAAATAGCTGTCTACAGATAAAGAAAAAAATAGTATTTCTTTGATCATGAGTTATATATATAAGCTCGGTTTATGGCGTCAGATGCCGCCATCCGAAGAATTCCCAAGAGTCTTTTTCCATTTCTTCCGGTCAAGGGTCCATTCCTCTTCCAGACCTCTATCCCTCATTGCCTTTGAGATATCATTCATCCAGGTCTTTCGTGGTCTTCCCCGTTTCCTTTTTTTGTTTGTTTCATAGTTGAATGTTATTGATCATGAGTTATCATGATAGGAAATTTATTTTGAAAAAAATGTTCGCCAGTACATCTATAACGAGTATAGTACCAATGACCCGGTTTTATTATTATTATTATTATTATTTTTACTTCTAATGACTTTTTAAATAATTTTCAAGCATGGTTTCTTAAAAAATCTATCTCAACAATATATATTTGTTTGCTAAAATAACGTAAGGTAACTAGAGGAATTTAACCAATTTGTAATTGCCAAGAGCAAATAAAGAACAAAAAAGCAATTTATTTCTTCCCTCTCTTTTTTTATTACATTCGATTAATCTTAATCAACTTCCAAGAGTTGCCATCACGGCTGCAATGCCCTTCATAGTGAATGTGAATACGATTAAAGAATTTAAAAAACACTCTTGCTCCAAATCACATTTTCTCAAATATGCCATTTGGCTATGGATCTGATTATGGAAGATTAACGATAAGTTCAGATAGCCATAAAATTCTAAAGTTTGTCACTTTTCTTAAATCTGTGTACAAAAAACAGATTTTTATTTTATGCTGAACATAAAATTAATTCAATATGCCAATGGGAAAAACCAGGTTAACTTTAATTGGAAAAAAAGATATACAGTAAAAGAATATGCTCGGAACTTTATTTTCTACTGTACAATTTTACACATTTGCATATATATGCTTATAATGAAAAGTAAATGGAAAATATTTAATTACATAATAATTATGCAATGCCCAATAAATGACAATATTGCAGTTATTTAATATCAATATTTCAAAAATATATTAATATCTCTAAACTATTTCTAAATGTTTTCTTTATTATACTTAAATTCTCATTTGTTTCTAAAATACTAATCAAAATTTTTCTTTTTTTTTCAGGTAAGTTATTGGATATCAGATCCTTGATAGTCTTAGGTATTAACTGAAAAAGGTATGTTTCTTTTCAAAAAATTATAACTTTTTCCTTCGTTAACCATTCAGCGGGTGAACTAAAAAATTTTCTCACGAGCTGCGCATGTCGCACTTTTTACGACACAAAAGCAAGCTATTTCATAATACTAATAAAATAGGTAAGTTCAATGTGCAGTAATTCATATCAGTAATGAAAAGCAAATTTTAATAATATTTACATGTAGAAAAAAACATTCAGAAATCCATGTTTAAAGAATGTGAGTACCTATAATTAATCCTGAAACAATAAGTGTATTTCATAATAAGATTATTTCATATCCAGCATGATTTAATGCAAGAAGAGAAAGATAAGAAAATCTATATAATAAAAAAATGCATAATTAAAGGGGGAAAAAATCTTGTTTGACCTTCAAACATTTTTTCGCAATTTTTCTTATGCCAGAAAAAACTTTTACAATGTTCATGTTTTTCGTTTTGTGGCTTATAATAATTAATTAATAAATGATAATTAATAAATTAAATAATAAATGAAGCTATATTGTACTTCATTTTATTTTGTCAGTATAACTATTATATATATAAGAAAATTATATCCAATTGATTCTCCTGTATCGTTATGAAATACACATTTAATATCTTCCAATTTTTCTAGTTTTGACAAAAATTCTCTTCATAAATTATTATTCTTCGGCGTTAGTTTTAAGTAACAACGGGATCACAAAGCAATATTTGCTTTTAGCTTAGGAATATAAGACCAGCAATGACCAGCAATGTAATTATTTTATTCAAATTATAGAGTGTTTCTTTTGTATAGTTTTATGCTCATTTCGTAGAAAATATTCGGAAATTTCCATCCCAAACAGTTTTAACACAAATCGAGGATTTCCGTTTTGATAGTAAAGTATAAATTTAGTCGTAAAAATACGAGGATTTCTAAATGAAGTTGTAAGCTTTTTCATGGAGATATCATATCCTAATAAGTATAATTCAAACAAATTCTTATTTGCTGCATAGAAAATGAAATATTTCTCAATTGATTATGTAAAATAAAAGATTTTAAAAAAAATTATCGTAAAATTTATCAATTTCATTAATGCATAACTAAATCTTTAAAACATGAAATAATTAATTAACATTTACACTTGCTTTAGCGCCCACCAGAAACAAATTTATCAAAGATGCACAAAACTGCATTGGAAATCCGTGGAACCAGTTTTAATACATAAGGGAAAATTGAGAAATAAAAATGCCCGCCAGACAGGTTCAGTACGAAATTTGTGAAACGCTTAAGAAATATCACGTTTGTTGTAAAATTTGCTCGCACAAGCTTGCTGGAAGCGTTAAAAAACAAAGCGTACCTATTTCAAAAACGATTTTAAATTTTGCGCTTGGTTTATCCTTTGTAGTCAGTAATAGTTCACACACACACATGATATTTTTACACTAAAGGATTTAAAATATATATATATTTCTCGTAACTCTTTAAACTGGGTCAAATTTCCCCACTTCAGTTCATTTTGTCCTGCTATAAGAAAAATTAGCCAAATCGATAAATGTATATAATTACCAGAAATTTTATTTTATGAAAATTAACTTATATCTGTACTGTATTTATTTGAATTCCTTTAGTAAATGAAGTTTTCGCTACGAAACATATTTATTTGATCTGGCCACTGGGTAATATTAAGCATTCTGAATATGTTAATATCTAACATTCACAATTTAAAAATTTAATGAATTATTTTCGTCACCAGGAAAGTCCAATATCATGTTTATAGCTAATCTGTTTAAACCATACTTGATGATTGGATGTGATAGCTCAACCCTTTATGATCTCATGGTACGTAAAATTACCAGCAAAATTTTTTTGTTATAAAAAAAATATCCGGTTATTCAATTCCAATAGTAAGTTTCAGGATAAATAGTAATTATTTCACTCTATCATCGATAGATAGCATCGAACTTCTGCGAGCAAAAAATGTTTGAGATGGATATTTTCCCGCCTGTATATCTCATTTTAGCTTCCATTTTGTTGTGTGATATGCGATAATACATTTCTGCTGTGAATTTGTACAATTTTTTCTTATTTTTCAATATAGCAGAAGTAATATTATTTGTTAAATTAAAAAATAAAGACCCATTACTTTATTTTTACAGTGTCTTTTGAAGTGGAACTTTTAAGTATACGTCAGGATCACAAAGCAGTATTTGCTTTTAGATTAAGAATATAAGAATAACACACGCCTGTAATGTAATTTTATTCTTCAAAATGGAGTATGTTTCCTGTGTATTTTCTATACTCATTCCGGGAAAAATCCTAAAACATTTCCTTCCCGTACAGTTTTGACACAAATCGAGACTTTACTTCTTGATGGTGAATTATAAATTTAGTCTTAAAACATCAGGATTCCCAAATGATAAGTTATAAATTTTGTCTTCAAGTTACCTGTCACTAATAAACATAATCCAGAAAAATATTGGTTGTCGCTGCTTTGGAAAGAACCACAAGACAAAAAGAACTATGTGTGTGTGGGGGGGGGGGGTAGTATTATTTAATATTATTTTATGCTGACAAATTTATAACTTATTTACTATTATTTTATGATTATAGTTAATATTATTTTATGCTGAATTATTTACTTTATTATTATTTACCTGTAACACACATGTTCAAGACATGTTAACTTATTGTATATACCTACCGCAGTAAAAAAAAAAAAAAAAAAAAAAAAAAAAAAAAAATGTTAAAAAAATATTTAAAATTAAGAATTTCATGATTGCAAATGCTTTTCGGACAGGTAAGAAATAAAAATAAATATGATCAATGTTTTAAAATAATCCATTTCTAAGATTTCATTTAAACACTATAATAACAGTATTATTTACTTTTTTATTAATGTTTAGAGGGTCTCAGTACTTAAAAGTTTTAGAAACGATGATTTAGAAAAATATTACATGTGAGCCATTCTCCGATAATTTTAACTTTCATGAATAAGAAACATATGAACTTCAATTTAATAAAACAGAATTTTTAAACTTCCAGTTTTAAACTTTCATGTTCTTGTTGCTATAATTCGAAAATGTTCTTGTTCAGCATTAATGCTTAATACTGTACTATCCCAGTGAGACCATTGCCATCCATTTAATAGTGAAATAGAGAAGGGATGGTAAAGAAGGGACGATAAGGAAAATGACTCCCTATTTTTAGGCAAGTCATGTTAAGCCTAAGTGATAGCCACAATGTTCATTGATTTTTTACAGCGGTTATTTACACTGAACTAAGTAACAAAACATTCTTAATTTACATCTAAGAGTTCGGGAATAAATCTTGGGGACGGCAAGACTACCAATAAAGCCACAATACTTGAAATTGATATTTAAATGCGCAGTAAATTTCTTGTCAAAGAATTATAGCCTTTTTTTTTTTTTTTTTTTTTTTTTTTTTTTAGCACAGTTCTGCATGAGAAAAAAGTTAAAAACTCTTTGGCTGTATCTGGAGTGATTTTCTGTATAATTTTAGCAAGAAAGACGGTAAGGAATGTAAAATCCAGGTACAGAGTTCAAAATGATAATAACCGTAAAAATCTGTAAAGCTTAAATTTTGCCAGATATTTATATAAAACAATAGTTCCAGTTTCTTAAACAAATTACATTGAATTTCTTTTATTGAAATAATTTTATCCAGGAAGATCCAAACTTGAAAATTAGCATCAGGGGCACGGGACGGTAAGGCATTTTGACCCCAAACATCGTCCAAAACTTATTTATCTCTTTAATATTGTTATACAATCATGCAATGACATGTTTTCCAATATAAGAATTAAAATAATAATAATAATAATAAATAAAGCAAGAATATGCACTAAAATAAAAATTATTGTTCAGGGACTTAAAAGTTAAAATTACGGGAGAATGCTTCATAATTTATTTATCTTTATTTACAAACATAGAGGTTAACGACTGGCCAATAGAAAACTTACATTTGACAAGAGTTGGGGGTAGGAACAAAATTCCTTTTATTATTATTATTATTACCACTAGGAATGGCTGAAAACCAATATTATTTAGTATAAATGGCTTATAATATACTTTTATCTTGTGCTTATCAGGAAAAAAAAAGTTTTTTTAAATAAAATAAAAGCAGTTTAACCCATACATTTATTAAGCATTGTCTCCTGAGCTCTCGGTGAATTTTAGGAGGAGATTATTGACAGGTATCTGTCGTACTAGGTACTTATTTATTGAGAAAAATATATTTAAAGCTGCTAAATAGCCCCCTTTTTTATTCTCACATGTTGGGGATGACGAACCTGCGTGCCAGGGGCTGTTTGTTACTATTGTTCCGAAATACTATATTTTTTATTAATATGATTTCTAAATGTAAATTTGAAAATCTTGTGAGACGATTCTTTAGGGCCGCTTAAAATACAAAGTCCTAATTGTTTTCAAAGTCGGTGAAGTTTTTATAAAAATAATACTAATTTTCATAACATGAAGAAAACTGTCATTGTGACAAAACTGTCTTTGCATCTGATTGCGTTTGCATCTGATGGACATTCTTATAATCTTCCTTTGTTTATATATAATTTCTTGCAACAAATTTTAGTATTGCTTTGACATGAATGAACTGAAACCTAGAAAATTACCTATAATAACTCAAAATTTTGAGCATATTTTAAAACGGTATAAAGAAGAAAGTAAAATAGAAATTTTAATATTTTCAGCTTGGTTATAAAACAATTACTGATTTTTTTCATTTTTTACTTAACTTATAGAATAACAGAGTGAATATATGTCTTAATTTTGAATATGATTATCGGAAAAAAATAAAGAAGAGCAAAAAGAGATTAAAATTGGCCCGTTCTGTTAATTTTCACACATTTTAAATATAGCTGTATGATCCGTACTAACAATGTACATTTAACATAACATTGTATTACCATTCGCCTTTTGTCTGAATACTTTTGTCAAAATTTCTTTAAAACCAAGCTTTATAATAGAAAGAAGTTTCTAAAAGCCATTTTTCCTCTTCATTATTTAGGCAAAAATTTCTTTCAAATATAACTAACTATTAAAATTAAAACTTCTTATGGTTTCCATGTGCACGACAAAAATAAAAAAATATATCTATATATATAATTATAGAAAACGTATTTTATTTATATCATCTCATACGCAAAATTTTATTCAAAAGTACTCAAACAGCTAGTTTTGTGAAATGCACTAATATCTTGCGTACTCGGAGAAATGAATAATTTTTGAATTCACGTTTTTTACTAATATCCTCCCGAAATAAACCTTTTTAAATTTTCATTTTCCCCCTTTCTTTTTCTGAATAAAATTTCTTACAAGTAAAAATTATGACTTCTTATCATACTAGCATACGGCGAAATAAATAAATAAATAACACACATTTTACTAATATCAACTCACATCTAAAACCTTATTCAGAATTTCTAAAAGAATAGGCATTACGAAAGATATGAAATCCGTGACACCAAAAATAAATAATTTCTAATTCGTAACTGAATGATTACGCCAGAATTTATTTTAAATTAACTTTTGTGATGGAGAGTAGGTTAATTTTTTTCCCTTAATTTTTTATACTACAACGATTTACAAATTGAACTATTTTTATAGTTGAAACTTCTTATATTTTTTATGTACGTAGTAAATAAATAAATAAATTATTTATTTTTCTAATATTATCTTCACGAAAGGCCTTTTCCAGAGTTTTTAAGGCAGTTGCTTTTACTAAAGACACGAAGTCTGTTTGCACTCTGGGAATTGAATAGTTTTAAATTCTTAATATTTTTAATATACGGCTCCCACATTTTTTATTATGTTTCCAACTACTATTTTAATGCAATAATCTTTGTAGTAGATTTCTATTAATCTGCCAGGCAAATTAATTTATGTTTAGAAATAGTGGCAGGGAAAATAATTTTATAAAATAGTCACCTGTGGCATCCCTGTACTGCTACACTCCAAAAGTTTTATAATATAAACAAGTTATTAAAAATATAGTTTTATCCTCTTTTGATACTGTTATTATTATTATTATTATTATTATTATTATTTTCAAGCAGTGCCAAATTTTAAAACTAAAACTACTTATAATTCTTATGCATACAGAAAAAATATATCAATAAATAAAAATAGCATATTTTACTAATACCATCTCACACTTAAAATCATATAAAAAAAATTCTAAAAGTGTCAGTTTTACGAAAGATACGATTGGATACAGAACCGAATACCGATTTTACGAAATATAACCTAGTTGTGAAAAACACGAATTCCGTGTGTCCTCCGGGAAGAACAGTTTATCTCATTTTTTCTCTTTTTCTTGTATTTTACTGGTCAGCCTCCAAAATTAAGTTTTATAATATAAAGTTGTTTTTACAAATGCATTTTTCTCCTTAATTCATTCGACCAAACTGCGTACAGATAGAACTAATTTTTAAAACTAAAAATTCTTATAATTTTAATGTGTACAGCAAAAAAAAATAAAAATAAAAATAAAAATAAACACAAATATCATATTTTACTAATATCATCTCCCAAATAAAACCTTATTCTGAATTTCTAAAACAGTTGGTTTTGTGAAACACACGAATCCCGTGCGCACTCCGGGAAATGAATAGTTTCGAATTCGTAATTTCTTTTTATTGTATATTACTGGTAACCTCCGAAAATAATTTTGAAAAAGTCCATTTACGTCGCAAACTAAGCTTATCCATTTGCAAATCTTTCTGACGTTTGAATTTCAAAATTAACAAAACTTCATCGCTTTCAACCCAGTTGCTCGAATCATATGTTGAAAAAGTCTAATGCGCATGTGCGTGACAGAAAAGTTGAATGTCAAAATCATCTGCCTGGGCAGCACGGAAAATATTCCATTTATCCCAAAGCGTATTTTTCTCATAACTCACTGGAAAATGAATTTTTTTTTATCCTAAAATTGTTATGCAGCATAATAATCTATGTGAAGCAGATTGCACCATTTCATATTAACATGAAAATTATTTTAAGTTATGAGACTTGGTTGTTTAATGGGTTGTCTGTTAAACTTTTTCCATTTAGAATTTAAAGGATGTGTACCCATCTCTGTTTTGATATGTTTCTACTGCGTTGTTAATTAAAAGAATTGTCGATTTAGAATTTCTATTGCCAGTGTTTAAAACAGGACGAGGGCGTATATTTCTGAAAATATATTATTTTTTTTATTTTATCTGTATAATGTGGTTTTTGAAAGTTCTATGATATGAACATAGTGCGAACTTGTTTCTCATTTTTTCTTTGTTTCTTCCTTCCTATTTTTTACAACATAATTTTCAAATAGAATCGCATTATTTAATCGCAGAAATCTGTTATTAATATATTGATATAACAAATAAGCGGATTATTACCAGATATAATGGTAACAAAAACAGCGGAATAGTTGGCAGGTATATATGGAATATGTTATGATGTGAAATTATATTTCAGTGTACAACCCAGACGACTTTTTTCGCACTCTTTTTCTTTGGTATACCGTACCTGAAACTAAATAAAGCATTTAGTAAAAATTAGAAAGTCAATGAATACTCTGAAAATTCTCGTTAATAAGTGTTTTCGCAAAGCTTTCTTCCTCCGCCATCTTTCAAGCAAAAAATATTTTTCTTCGTGGACGCAACGCTCTTTCTGGAAGATTTTCCCCAGCGGTTTCGCGCCATGCATATGTAATGCAGTGCAAATGCAAAGAAAATTCTTTTGCGCCACTGCGGCGGGTGGTGCATCACGTGATCGGGTTTTTTTCACATTCACTGTCCCCCCCCCTCCCCCCTACTCTTCTAGAAATAAGGGCCAAGAGCCAGATCAATGAGTTTATCTTCGTTGCCAGATTTCATTGTGCTCTTTTTCGTAGGCGCACATTCCCGAAAATTTCCGGCCATTTTCATTTATCGCCGAAGGAGCGGACAAAAAAGCAGTGTAGCGGAAAGAGGAGGGGTGGAGAGTTTAATTTATGCTCCTCTTGTGCCGCGCGACGCCTTTCCATCCCAATTAATGGCATCTTCGGAAGCAGATAAACCGACAAAAAGGACAATTAAGAAAAGAATGCCCCCTCCTCTTCCCCGCACTAAAATATTCATCAGCGATCGATAAAGAGCCTCGGCAAAAAGGGAGCAGCAGAAAAAGCCTCCAGACGCACGGATCGAACAAGATCAAACTTGAGCCTTACGCGATACTCATAAAAACTTCTTTCCTTTCCTGCAGCATTTACGTGGATCTGATATATAACATTATCTTTATAACTGCTTGTAGTTTGAAAGAAATATGTTTTTTTTTTTTTTGTTTTTTTTTAAATAGAAAACTGCATGCCTATAAATGTTTTTCATAATAAGAAGTGCTTGAAAACTCATGATTCACAGATCCTTCTCTGGGCATCACTGCTGCCCCCTACCTGGAAGTTGGAGAAGCTTGGGAAAGGAAAAAGCTTTTCGTACACAACTGCAGCATTTCTGAATCAGAAACTTCAACACATACTGTGTAAAATCTCACAAGTATCTTTTGTGCTAGGCACACTAAACCTTATAGTATCCTTTTTCTAAGTACATAGCCTTATCTTGTATTTGTAAGGTTATTTTTATAACGTTCGAGTGTTCTTTGCTTGGAGCCCATCTTTGATTTTAACTTTGTAAATATAAGGCTATTAGAAATAAATGGAAATTACGTTGTTATTTAACAACTATATTTTAAGTAAGATAATAAGTAAGACCTTACCGTATCCCTTTTCTAATTATTAAATACAGTCCCATTTTGTGCTTGCAAGTTTTTTTTTTTTTAAACGTTAGAGGGGTCTTTGCTTTGAACACACAATTGATTATAACTTTGTAAATCAAAGGTTATTAGGCATAAATGGAAATTACGTTCTTACATAACGACTACATTTTAAGTAAGATGGTAAGTAAGACCTTTACGTATCCTTTTTCTAATTATAAATACAGCTCCATCTTCTGCTTACGTTTTTTTGATAAAGTTAGAGGAGACTTTGCTTGGAGCCCATCATTGATTTTAACTTTGTAAATGAAAGATTATTAGAAATAAATGGAAACTACGTTCTTACTTACCAACTATTAATCACTGTTCATAATTGCAATGAAAACTAATTTTCGTTAATCATTAAGCATAAATTGTATTAAAAAATATTACTATGAATAAAAATAAAACATTTATTAAATCACTAATAAAAATTAATTCAAACATAAAATTTATTATTAAAATTTACATGGATCAGATTTTATTTATTTTTGTTCAATAATTTTTTTTTTTTTTAATTAAGGCAAGCTATTGTTTGCAGCATTTAGTCCGATTTACTATGAGTTGGTTCAAGATGAAACAAACTATGCTAAAAGCATTGTATCCTAATTAGAGAATCCTAATTACAGATTGAATACGTAAACAAATAAATTTTAAATAATTCATAAGATAAAGTTTTTTTTTAAATATATTAATTCACGTGTAATTCACTGAATTAAGGCATTAAGCTAGTGCGATTAAAATGTCTTATTTAAATAACTTAATTAAGATTGATTTATATACTGATGAATTTAATATTTATTTGCAAGGTTACATTTTAAACTTCACCTTAAATATTTCAAATTAGTAACAAAAGTTAAAATTAAATAACAAATTAAGATAATTACATACTTTAAAAAGTGAGTGCTATTTTCTTTTAACTGTTCTAAAAGCTTTCACCTATGTATAAAAATGCTGAAAATAGGAAGTAAAACTGAAAGGTTATTGCCTTCAACACTTGCGCAAGTTTCTGCCGAGTGAAAAGGGAGCCCCTTAAACAGGTGCTAACCCCTTTGAGTTTCCTTTTAAACGCCGATCTCACCCCAGGTAAAGCACGAGGCCCCAGTAAGGGTTATGTATTTTCCTTTGTTCAAGAAAGGTGACTGTATTGATAAAGAGAGTAGAATAATTTTTGAGTCTAGTGCAACGGAGGTCAAAGACTTTACTTAAATGGAGCTGTCTTCACGACTAATAGTGCATAATATCGTGTTTTACATTTATTTACATTTCCCTATTATAATAATAAAATTAAGCAGAATAGTGGAGACTGCTTTATGTACATTTATATATATATATATATATATATATATATATACAGTAAGTATCATTTAATCCGGCACATTTGAGACTTGAAACATGCTGGATTTTTCCTGATTTTAGAATGAATGTTGGCAAAAACGTGTAGAAGTTAGAATTAAACAAAAATTGGTGGGAAAGCATGCTTTTTTTTATTCTTTAAACAGCTTGAATAGAATAAAAAAAAGTACTCAATAATGTAAAGTGCAACATATGTATATGACTATAAAATGAAAAATTGCTCCGTAGGCCTACTCGTAGAAGCAGTCTTAAACAAATCTCGAATATCAGTTTGTTTTGTAGTAGTTATCTGTCTTCTTTTTTTAGGAAGTAATTTCGTATGATGCTCATTTCATAATTTCCGCTGAACGATCTGCTACGCTCAGAAAACTTGATAAACATAATCAAGGCATCAGCTTCTTTATTCCAACTGATGCTGTTTGTCTTGTTCACATCATCTTCATCAGAGTCAACGTCTTTGGGGGTTGTTGGGTTGATAACACTTCGAATGATTGCCTCATCTGTCAAAATATTCTCTGCCGGCTCATCAAAATCTGCTTTAACACACTCTTTTATTTCTTCTTGATTCAGTTGTAACATGGGGTTCTCTAAAGGCAAACAGCATAAAACATCTTCTACTTCATCATCAACTGTATCGCTTTCAGTAACTTCAACATTTCCATCCATTACTTCAGGTCAAAGTTTACGCCATGATTTCTTCAAAGTTTCCTGTTTCATTCCTCAATCGAAGTTCACTAGATTATTATAAACATCATGAGTGAGTAACAAGGAATACTATTTTCTTTTCGAAAATCATGCCGGATTATCCAGCATGCACGATCTTAGGATGCCGGATTAGAGGATGTTTACTGCACATATATGTATATATAATAAAACTTTTTGCAATTGTAAAGTATATACATTTGCAAAATTGTTTATGTCTTTTAAATGGTTGTAAGTGATTTCACGATTTCTACTTTGCCCTACAAAAAATATACATGATTAGATTTCTTTATTTTGTCCAAAATCAGATTTATGTTAGTACAATTATTATATAGACAGAAATATTTTGATCAATTAAAAAAATTTTAAATCTTGTGAGGTTAATGGAATCAATCATAAAAAAGAAATATCTGATGTCCAACAGTTGTTTGAAATGGATAAATATATAGAAAGTATATAATGAACGAAAAGGAATAATTGACAAATGCAGAATATATAACATTTGCCAATGCAAATGTAGAATTCGTAAATATATAAAGACGAATGCATATTTGCCAAATTTGCACAATAGTTCCACATTCTTTTTTTGAATATATTTTTATTTGCGATAATATATCTAAATATCTGAGAACTAGCGTTAAAGATCATTTAACAGCAAATATAAATCTTGTTTCTTTTTTAGCATACACCGCCCACATCAAGATTCTGTTTTTCTTTTGTCACTTGTAGCAATATTCTATACACAACGAAACGTAATTTTCACAACTTATAAAAGTACTGTAGAATGATTTATCATACTTTCTTGTCTATTATATGCTTTTTATTATATATATTTACCAATTCTAAACAATAGTTTCACATCAGATATTTCTTTTTTATAGTGCATTCCATTTATCTCAAAATTTTAAATTATAAAAATTCATTAAAATATTTTTAATTATTTTTAATCACCCTTATCAAATTAAATTGCGTTTATATTATTATTTCTTTTTAATTGAAATAACCGAAACTTTTTAATAAAAAAACTTAAAAAGCTTCTAATTGATGTTTTGAAATAAATACAATTTTTTTCCTTATTTCTGCCTAATTAAAAAAACAAACATATTCTCAATAAATTAATTCAGCTGTTTTCACAATCGAGAAATTTAATTGTCATTTTTGAAATATAAATGTATGCATACATAAATGCATATTTATGCATGTCTTTATGAATTTATCTCAAATATCGTAGCTTAACCTTTTACAATGAAAATTTCAAATTTTTAAAATTGATAAAGATACATCTAATAATCAAATTTATAAACTTAACGCAATTTAACTAAGTGTATCTTATTATTTCTTTTTAGTTTAAATAAATTAATCAATTTTTGAATTCTAACCTTTAAAAAAGTTTCTGTCCGTAGTTTTGAAATAAATAGAAAATTTTAACACATATATCTCTAATTACAAAATTATTCTTACTAATCTTAAATGTAACTGTTTTCTTAAACTATCAATTCAAGTGCACCACATTTATTTGTGTAATAACGTAAATGTGCATTTCTCGATGCACGTAGGTATGCGTATATAGTAGATAAATATATGTCATTTTTTTCTTTATTATATGTATGGAATCTCGAGTAGAGGATGCATAAGCTACTATAAATGAAATTTGATACTTATTGTAAAAAATACAAACATGGTTAAAGGCGACTTCAATATAAATATAAACAAAAATATATAAAACAAAACGATTGGATAGTAAGAAAAAAGTTCTGGATTCCTCAGATTATTATTTTTTTCATATAAACACTTATTGAAACGTAAATATGTATATATATATAAATTTAAACCAAATATATGGAAAAGTAAAAATTATATATATCAGAGTATAAGAAAAGAATAAATTAAAAATAATTTTTTCTTTATAAAGTTTGCATTGTGCAAAGAATAAATAGTATAACACATGTATATGAGGATAGTTAAATTATAGTTAATATGAATTTTTTTAATGACAAAAACATTAATTTTTTAGACTATGACAAATATGAACTGTAAACACAAGCTTGGACAAACATTAAAAAATAAGTGATAATTGAAGGTAAGTTCAAAAATCAAAATTTATATATATGTATTATCAAGGAAACTGTAGTGTTTTATTTAAAATACTTTTATTTATTGTACACAATTTGATGGAAAATTAACTATGTCTGTGTGTGTGTGTGTATGCGCGCGCACATGAACATGAAATTATGAATTAATCTAAATCATAGTTATTTTTCTAACTTTTTTTTTCAAATTATGAAAAAAGTTAATAAAAATAAATTAAATGCATATCGACATATTTATATCAAAATTTCAAAAATCTCATTAGGAGAAATTGTAATGTCGCCGTCGTTCTTCTAATAAACTACTTTTAAAATAACAGTCGCAAATAAAAGAGCAGCATTCTCACACTTTACATTAAGTTTTTAAATCAGAAATGATTTATTTTTTAATTATTTGTTGAATATCATAGTTTGATTACTATCTTGAATTTAAAAAAAAAAAAAAAAAAAAAAAATCTTGTTACCAGAAATTGACAGATGGTAAAAAATAATACAAGTTTTGCTTTTCTCACTGAATAAGTACAAAAAAGTTTAAATGTTTAAATTAGAATTAAAATGAAGCTAACAGACCAAAACTTTCAGATTTTCTTTAACATACTTTCTTTAGATTTGTGGTCTTCAACCGTTTTGCACTGAAGTCATTTGCTATGACAAATTCTGAAAGATGACCTTCGCCGTATTTAATCTCAAAGTGTCTGTAATTAAGTTAGGAAATGTTTTATGTACTAAAATAATAATAGATTTATTATTTTAGAATTAGCTTATTATTATTATTTAATAATTTATTAGCCCACCCCCCCCCCCGTGATAATTTACGTATTTTTTTCTTCTGGTAAGAAAATGTTATATATTAAAGATTGTTTAAGATTTTAAGATTGTTAAACATTGTTAAATATTTAGGAATTTAGCCAAAATAAATAAATAAATAAAAGATAATTAAACATTAATTATATGCTTAGTGCAGATTTCTTTTAATGAGTTTTGGATCAAATGAAGTGAATGAAGGTTTTTTTTCTTATATATATATATATATATATAATTACAGTTCAAACAATGAAAGGAAATAGGATGTAGGGGAAGTAGGGGAGGTATGATACACTTTTTTTTTACTAATTTTTTACAACCCTTAGAAAGCTATTTTTAAACAAATTTTTCATGTTTTCTTATGAAGTGACCTTTTATTCATTTATTAAAAATATTGTGAATTTAAAAAATAGTCATTCAAAAAATATATCCCAATTATTTTGAATGGCTACTACTGTATCAAATCTCCCCATTACTGGGGAGGATTGATACACTAGCAAGGGAGGTTTGATACAGTGTTATGTAAATTGAAAAATAAAAAAATGCAGACAATTCAATTTATGCGTCATACAATTTTTTATGATAAATCTTGAAATATTTAAGTAAAATTTGAAACGAAATGACATTGACATATTTTTGTTTCAGAAATGTTTTTTGCAAAAATATTTAAACAATTGCTATTATTTAAACAATCCTATTAACACACTTTTTTAGAAAATAAATAATGAAAAAACCCCTAGAGATCTAGCTGCAAGGAAAAATGAAGTGAACATTGCTGATTTGCAAACAATTTAACATAAATTTAGCACATTTAAGATTCCTTTAACCCTTTCAGGGGCAAAGCATTTTCAATGCTAAAGTGTTGAATAAATGAATGGCACCGGAATTTACCAACAAATTTAATTAGAAATAAGAAAAGGGATATATTTCACTTTCATACTAAAAGGAAAATATTTTACCAAAATGCTGGTGCCAATGTGGCGTTTGGGAATTAAAATTAAGTGGTTTCATAAACATACCACCACCCCTGAAATGGTTAAAAGAAAAACTTATAACTCTATCATTTTGATAAGTAAAATCGGGTAGATTTAACGTTTTTTCAATTTGCCCTTCGTAAATTATAGAAACATTTTCCCTTTCAGGCCATTTAAACTTTTCCCCTTCTACATGACGAGCAAAGCGAACTAACCATCTATCATCGCACTGCTTTTCTGAGTAACCTACATAATGTCTATGAATATTCTCTCTGTTCTTCCTTACCAATTTCAGTAGCTCTTGCTGTAAAACAATAATGAATATTACAGCCCTATATTAGTTTGCAAACTTAAAAAACTATTAAATTTAAAATGTACAAGTGTATCATTTCTCCCCAGTACTAATGTATCATTTCTCCCTATTATGCCTTATTGGATTTTCAATCACTTTGTACAAATGCAGTTGCAAAATGGTAATCTACTTTCTAGTAAAACTAATCCTAACAATGTGCTTTATAAATAAAAAAAATTACAAGGTATTATCTTCACAATAATAAGAGTTATAAAAGAAAATCAATCAATGAAAAAATTTACATTGACATTCCAAAAAACTTCAAAATCAAAAGAAAAGAAAAGTTGTCAGTTCTTCACTGATTAGTCCAGCTAATGATGACTTCAGCAAATAAAAGAAGACTTCACATGTGTTAGAATGGCTCTTAATGCAATTTGTTGAGAAAAAATTGTCAATGTATCAACCCTCCCTATGTATCAAACCTCCCCTACCTCTGCGACTGCTCGTTGTATGCTGGTTGACCCTTTGATTGCGGGTCAGGATTTGCGGCTATTTTTATATTCAATAGCAGCACAATTTACAATTTTTTTTCTTTATGGTATATTTATCTTGAAAATATCGTAGAGTAAGTGTATCGCAGAAATCATTTTTCAAATGTGGTAGGAACAGAATAAAAAAATAGTCCACTCGAACGTATATGCCCCAACCCATATTTGCTGCATTTTACAATCGCTAAAATTATATGTGTATATAGGTACGGGTTTATTTTAGTCTGTTTAATAAAAAATATCAACATACAATGTCCTCGATTTTTTTCATTTCCGACAAAATGTAGAATGACTTGAATTTAGACGAAATTAAATGGTGGTTCAATTTTATTCGCATTATTGTTATTTCTTTGAAATCAAGGAGTCTTTGAGAATGTCCAAAAATATATTTTTTTTTGTTTGTTTAAATTATTTAATAGTCTTTATACTGCCTTAAAAGTAAGTTTCTTCAATTTTTATTATTCATCTTTTGCCATGTTTTTGGCATATTATATTAATGGATTCTGATAATTTAATTTAAACTTCTCTTTCATGCGTTCAGATTCTTTGAAAAAGTTATGCAAAATGAGAAGTTGTTAAATAATATGGTTTCATTTTCAATGAGAGGCCAGCTTTAGGTGTATTTTTAAAATATAAATAAACAACTTTTCTTGATAATTTCTATAATTCACGAAACATAGAATTCATACAAATATACTAAATGTCATTAATTGCAATACAGTTTAAATAAATACAGAAAACTCAAAATTAGAAGATTTGTAGATATCGTCCTGTAATCTTCATAACTATTATATATTAAATTGTTATAAGCGTATTTATCGTTAAAATAAAGAAAGCATTGGTAACTGATTTTCGATCATCACTAACGGCTTTTATTACAATAGAATTAAGTGATTCTTCCTTGAACATAACTTTGTTTGGATTGTTATACTTCAAACACGGGATTAATCCTCTGAATAATGACTTAAGAAGTCATTCCGGAAGGAATTCATCCAGTGCTTTTCTTACCACTTCTTGATGTTCTTGATATGAGCTTCTGCACCAGACATAATTTGGCCCGTGAAAGTTTACTGAAAAAAAAAAAAAAAAAAACTGAATCATAGTTGAAACTGGATTCAGTATTGTGATGAGATTTATTCTTACATTTTCTTGAAGACGGTGGTATTTATGGTACGCCGTCATTAGATTTCTTTTCATGCGATATAATTAATAAATTATTTTCCATTATCTGACACAGAAAAAATGTCTACAAAGTATAATTTTACTGGTCGATGACTTTTCTTTTACGCATTATAAGATGACGAAGACGATGACAGAATAGTTAGAACGATATATATAGGATAAATATTCAATATATGTTTACCGATAATATGAAAATCTATATATAATAAAACTTACAACTGTTGAGATGGAATACAACAATAAATAAGAAGAAACCAGTTTATTTTATTCGCGTTTGCCTACTCTTAAAATTTCCGCTGTTTTTAGTTTTAAAATTTGTGTATAAAACACATGTAAAAATATTTCAATCCCTTTTAATACTCCATAAATTTCTCACACCTAAAGTTCATATTATATGTACATACTAGCAGACCCGCCCGGCGTTGCCCGGGGTCCGTAAATAATAACCTTTAACAAAACTCAAGCTTGTATGATTTTATATCTTTTCAAATTCTTTTAAATGAACCTAATTTCGGAGGCACCCATTGCCTTCCGCAGCGTCTAGTGTGATCCCAACAAACTTCTTTCCGAACGAACATCTAATCTGGGTTCACGCTACCTAAGGCAGCATGTAAGTGTTCCGCACGTACCGGATACAATTGAAAACCAAGCTGAGTGAGCCAAACCTCGTAGTAATCAAACCCATATAATTAAAAAAAAAGAATGCATCATTAATGTTAGAAAATGTTGGTAACTGAAGTCTAAGATAAAATTTTATAATACAGAAAGTAGATGAATTGTAATCTATTTTGAATGAACAAAATCCCATTGAAATTAGGTCCTTAGAATCGTAGGAAAGAATGCGCCCCCAAGCGCTGGAAGACGACCTCTCCTCTTGTAAATTTCATGAATTACATTTAACATTAACACGATATTTACTAAACTAATGAAATCTGTTATCTAAAGTTACCTTTAAATTAACGCGATTTTTAATTTACGGCTATAGTGAGTAAACGTAAGTTGATGCTGAAAAATGAGATTAATGTTCGAAAAAAGTGATAGCTAAAGTATAAAGAAAGACCGGGCCCTGGGGGCCAACGTCTTAACTGCAATGTAGTTGCGTATAAGAAAATTTGTTAGTAGTTTTAAAGTAGCTGGAGTACGCTGAAACTGTGTTAAAGAAAAATGTAATAGAACCGGATAGTTTTTAAAGAAGCTGCAACAAAGTGCCCAAGAAGGAGATTAATATTCAAAATTGGTGGTGGCTGAAACCTGGGATTTTTTTTTTTTTTTTTTTTTTTTGTCATTCATGTAGTAGCAGGAGGACTTAAGAAGTTGTTTAAAAAAGCTATTGAATCGGACCGCTTTTAATGGACCTATGACGAAGGGCCGAAAGAGGGCCGACTGATAGTAAGGAGCAAGTCCCTAACATGAAAACTTGTTAAAAGGTCTAAGTTCTAGCACTTTAGATCTTCAATTAGTCAAAATTAAGCATACGGTATGAATAAATCATTTGAATAAAATTTTAAAGAAATGCGCAAAAAGTAGGGAGAAATGCATAAAACAGGGCTCTAGGATCCAGTAAAAATTAGCGTGTGTTGGTCCGGGGAGAAGAGTGCAAAACTCAGTTTTAAAATTTTGCATTGATAATGCGAGGAAATTAGGTGGTGAAAAATGCATGCCGCACAAAATGTTCAAGGGGCTCCGGATCGGGCCCTATGGAACCCTAGGATGCCAAAGGATTTTAACTGGAATAAAGAAACGGGAGAATAACTAAATGGAAAAGGGTTACAAAAATGAAAATCGGATTAAGATGAAGCAATTTATTAACAATTTATGGTGCAAAAATTTTAAGCTGCCCTGTACCTGGCCCCAAAGGGCCAGGGACTTAAGTAGCATGTAGTTACGTATAAAGGGACTTTTAGTAGTTTTTAATGTAGTCAGAGGATGCTAGAAATGTGTTAAAGAAAATTGCAAGCAATTCCGATCACTTTTAAAGAAGCTGCACCAAGGGCCTCTAAAAAGCGATTAATATTCAAAATTCGTGGTAGCTAAAATCTGAAATTTTTTTTGTCGTTCATGCAGTAGTTGGCGGACCTAAAAAGTTGTTTTAAAAAAAGCTTCTGAATCAGACCATTTTTAAGGGAGCTATAGTATGGAGACTAACAGGGGCCAACTGATAGTTAAAAATAGGGCCCTAACATGGAAACATGTTACAATGTCTTAGCACTAAACGATTTATATCTATAATTAGTCGAAACTTAGCATAGGGCATGAATTTTTCGTTCAAATAATATTTTAAAGAAATACACAATAAATTGGGTAACCGCTTCAAAAAGGGCCCTAGGGCCCCAATAAAAATATGAGGGTGTTTTCGTGATGGGCGATTTCGATTTTTTTAATCGATTTAATCGATACTATGGCCAACTCGATTTAATCGATACTATGAATTTTTTAATCGATGTCTCTAAGACAAAATAAGGTAATATCATTTTCATTTTCCTTCAAAAATTGAAGATAAAGTAGTTGGATGTGCCAATCCCAAAACTTTCATCTGCCTCATAAATGTTAAAACTTCAAAATTCGCTATCACGGTGTCAAATTTAAATGATAACATATGCGCATCACGAGGATTCAAAAAGCATAGTTTCGTTGAAGTATGTGCCTTTTAAAAGAAAATATAAGCATTGCATTTTCCTAACAAGTCATTGAATTTCGGCTCACACCCTCTTAGGCTAATGTCAGACGAACGTCTTTTTGCACGCTTTTTTCGCTCTTACGCCATCCCTACACCTTCGCTAGCATGTGTAGGGACGGTGTAAGAGCGAAAAAAAAGCGTGCAAAAAGACGTTCGTCTGATATTAGCCTAGATGTTCGCAACGGAAAATCCCAATTCAAAGAGCATAAAAGTGACAGCTGTTGGGCAGTATACATCCAAGCCTAATAAGGATCTATTTATCTGAAAGTGTAACAGAATATGAAGTTTGATTAAATCCCATGCATTAGTTTTGAGATATGGCTATCACGAATATCATGCAAAAAAACAGTATAGCAGCGCAGCCTGTTACATGATTAACACGAAAAACTCAGGAACAACTTATGTCAATGACACATAATATTAAGTTTGATGAAATTCCGGTCATTACTTCTTGAGATATTATCGCTAATATCTTGTAAATTCTGAAAAACAGAGTTAGGTACTGGTGGACAACCCCCCACCCCCCCCCGGAACATTGAAATTTCCCTCATGAAGATTTCAGATTTTATGCTTAAGGGACAAAAGTCCAATTTCCCCCCCCCCCCCCCGAAACTCTAGAATGTCCCTCTCCAGAACCATAGAAATCTCTCCCGGAGAAAAATGTCTGAATTCAACACTGCTAAAAAATAGCAGCATGGCAGCACAATCTGTTATATCATTTACCCGAAAACCTAATCATGAACAACTTATGACAGAATATTAAGTTTGATGAAATTCCGTTCATTAGTTCTTGAGATATGATCCCTAAAATCGTTTAAATCCAGAAAAACGTGTTGAATTCCGGGGGTAACCCGGAGGGACATGCCCCCCCTCCCCCCTGTGCAACATTCAAATGTCCCCCCAGAAGGTTTGAGATTTTATGCTTAATGTACAAAAGTCCAATCCCCTTCCCCTCTGAACTGTCCCTCTTTGCATCCGCAGAAATCCCTCCCGGAGAAAATTGTCTGAATTCAACACTGCTGATAAAATCTGCATAACAACGCCCCCTATTGGGCGATTTACACCGAAATCTAATATGCAACAATTTATGCCAACGTCTAACTGAATCTGAAGTTTGATGAAAACCCGTGCATTAGTTCTTGAGATAGAGCTATTGCGAAAATCGGAAAAATGCAGCATAGCAGCGCCACCTGTCGGAAGATTTACATCAAAAGGTAATCAGCACCAATTTATATGAAAGTCTAATTGAATCTAAAGTTTCAACAGGTTCCATGCATTAGTTCTTGAAATAGACTGCCCACAACAAATAGCCGAGACAAACAAATAGACAGACTGACAGACAGACAATGTGTAAAAAATTAGTCAAATCGTATTCCAGACAAGATCTTCTAAAACTATAAATCCTTCGAAAACCGGAAGTCGAAATTTTTCACGAATCCAACGCTTTCTTTTTCTAAAGACAAAAGATAGCAAGAAAAAATGACCGCATCGATTCTGCCCGTAAATTAAGATCAGAAATGGCGAATCGATTCAGCTCAGATTCGATGCCGATGTCGATCTTTAGATGCGGGCAGAATCGCTATATTTTGATTTACTTCAATATTTTAGTTTCGGGCGAATCGATTCAGTTCAGATTCGATGCCAATTTTTAGATGCGGCTGAAATCGTTATATTTTGATTTACTTCAATTCAAATCGCATCGCGCATGATCCACGATTCGGGTTGAATAAATTCCTCCAATTTTACTGTTTTAGTGGCAGAATTACTGTAAAATTTTGTATAAGAGCCTTTTTTTTTTTTCTTTCTAGGTTCAGTGTTGAGTGGCGGGTTGATTTCTTGACTGCTCCGGTCGGAATGAAGGGGGAGGGGGGGAGATTTTAGAGTTCCGTAAGGGGGGATGCACATTTTTCCATTAAAAGGCATAAAATCTCAAAACTTTCGGGAGGGACATTCCAATGTTCCCCCGGGTCACCCCCTGAATTCAATACTAGGTTAAATCGTTATACTTTTGTTTAGAAGCCTAGTTATTCGGGTTACTAGTTTATTATGTTGTATTTTTCAAGTCCATCCCTTCTAATCCTTTCCGCCCCCCTCCCCCTTCCTCGCCAATCTTAATTTACAGGGCCATTCAAAATATGCATGCTATTTTAAAAATGCCCAATACTCGTTCTATTTTATTATAAATCCACATTTTGAAACCTTGACCAAAGATACATTTGAGGTCGCTCCTCCCACCGTTTGAGACTTACCTGCCCCCCCCCCCCCGGGGGCATATTTATTGTTTCTTCCAAACCATCTCGTGTAACATATTGTTGGAAAGCTTTTAACGTCCTCTTTTATTTTCTGTCCTTCCTTCCCCCTCCCTAGTTACACGCTCTTGGCACTTTTTAGCTCACAGGCTATCAAAGCCTGAGATTTAATGCGCCCGTCGGTATTGTATGTATGTATGTATGTACGCAACGCGATAACTCTTGATAGAAATATCCGATTTGCTTCAATTTTTTTTCTATGTTCATTCTGCTAAAGCACTTACCTGATTAGTTTTGGGGGTTCATTGGTTAAGTATAAAGGGGGGGGGAACGGGGGCTAGTCCCCCCCTTAACTTAGATAAATGGGTTTTTCATGCAAAATTATCATATTTTTTTCAAAATTTGGTATACCGGTTAATTTTGATAACGAGTTTCTCTGATTATATTTAAAGGTTCATTGTTATAGTCTAAAGGGGGAAGGGGGGAACGAGAGGATAATACCCTCCTTAATTTAGATAGATGGGTTTTGCTATCAGATTTACTTCAATTTGGTATACCAGTTTATTCTGATAAGGCGCTTCCCTAATTAGATTTGGAAGTTCATTGGTTAAATATAAAAGGGAAAACGGGGGCTAATACCCTCTTAATTTAGATAAATGGGTTTTTGTATCCGATTTGCTTCAAATTTGGTATACCGATTTATTTCGATAAGGCGCTTTCCTGATGACATTTGGAGGGTCATTGGTTAAATATAAAGAGGGGAAACGGGGAGGGGCAATTCCCCCCCCCCCTCCCCTTAGTTTATTTTTCGAGGGGCATTATTCTTTGAAATAAGAGCATAATATACAGTTAGTGTGAATAGCCTGTGAGCTCAATGCCATCAGTTTAACTGGGCACTTTTCTTTTTAGCTCACAGGCTATCAAAGCCTGAGAGCTAATGTGCCCGCAGTTTCTGTATGTATCTATGTACGTACATACGTAACGTGATAACTCTCGATAGAAATATCCGATTTGCTTCAATTTTTTTTCCTAGGTTCATTCTCATAAGGCGCTTCCTGATTAGTTTTGGGGGTTCATTTGTTAAGCATAAAGGAGGGGGGTACGGGGGCTATTCCCCCCCCACTTAGATAAATGGGTTTTTCATGCAGAATTATCACATTTGCTTCAATTTTGGTATACCGGTTAATTCTGATAAGACGTTTCCCTGATTAAATTTGGAGGTTCATTATTTAAGTATAAAGGGAGGAACAGGGGCCAACCCCCCTTAATTTAGATATATGGGTTTTTCTATCTGATTTGCTTCAAATTTGGTAACTAGTTTATTCTGATAACGCGCTTCCCTGATGAGATTTGGAGGCTTATTGTTTAAGTATAGAGATGTGACGGGGGGGGGGGGATTCCCCTTAATTTATTTTTCGAAAGGCATTCTTTGAAGTAAGAGTATAAAATACAATTAGTATGAATAGACTGTGAGCTCAATGCCATCAGTTTAACTCAATACTTTTCTTTTTTCTTTATTATTGTTTCAGTGAGTGCACTCTGCATGTCAGCGAATGAGTCAATAACTGTTTATGGTTTTTAGATTACTGCTGGGGGGAAAAAAAAGAAAAAAAACATATAATCAAGGAATGTACTTTTATTTATTTGTTAACCAGAGAAAAGTATGTTATTTCATTCTTAATGGCTCTAGGATGAGAACTTTTTTTTTTTTTTTCCTTAACAGCTAAATATTTGGTAAACATTAAAAAGAAAGATATTTATAAACTGTAAATGAGATAAGGAGATATATATTTTAAAAAGGGAAAGAAATTTTAGTTTAATATATTATTAAAAGGAGAATTTTGATTATTAATTGGGGGATAATTAGTATGTGATACTTGGTTAATTACATTCATCACAGCTATTTTAAAAGAAGATTTGCAATATTTGCATTTCCCCCACACTTATAGAAGACCCTAAAAAGACTGAAAAACCATTTAAGTTTTTAAATAAATTTAGAGCCTTCAAAATTTCGCTCATCTGCGCATTTTTAAGAATGACGTTTATAGGAAGAAAGTCCCCATCTGTTTGGTTGACGGAAATAAGAGTTAGAGTAGAAAGTACATCTTTTCCGGATGAAAAAAAAAATCATTTCTTTCTTTTTTTTTTATCTGACCGAGATCTTTTTTTAAAGATAAATTTAAATATTATATAAATTATTATCAAAATTACATCTTAAAAATAATAATTTTAAAAGTTAAAAAACCTTATTTTTTGACTCAAAGGTCTGTAGTAGCTTACTTCTGGGCCGCTAACATTGTCTATGGCCCACATAAATGGAGGTGAGGGATAGTCGTTACGGCCCTGTTGATTCGCTACGTTTTGGAATTACAGTAAATTCTGTCTAAGGCGGACTCTGTATAAGCCGGAAATCTGTCTACCGCGGAAATTTTTTCAAGTCCCGGCGAACCCATAGAAAATTACATTAATTCATGCTGATAAAGGCGGAATCTGTGTGACGCGGAAACGGAAAGGATTTTAAGGTCCCACCGAAACCAAAATTTTGCATAAGGCGGAAAAAGGATAATTTAAAAATGAAAAGCGTTTTGTTTATTTTAAACTTTAAAACTGATAAGTAAAATAACTCAATGTCGAGCATGTTAGCTAAAATTCCGTAAGCTTTTAAAAAAGTTAATTCAAAAGAACAGAAACTTTAAATTTTAAGGAATTTATGCTTATGCCATTTTTTCATATGCAAAATTACATCTAAAAGTTAATATTTCTAGTAAAATGAACATTTATGAAAATGATTACGTATTTTCGAAAGTACAATATATTATACTTTAAGATTGTACTCAAATTCAAAATTATAGCGTTCTTTCTCATTCTCGAAGGTTTTTTTTTTTTTTTTTTTTTTTTTTTTTTTGGTGTGTATAAACTTCCAATATGAATGTATTACAGCAGTACTAAGAAATTGAATAAAGTTTCTCATTTATCTTTAAAAAGACAAAGGATCTTTCAGAATTTCAGTTTTCAACCGATTTTCTAGTCAGGAGAATCAATAAAAGATCGTCATCTTCCAGGGATTTTTTTTTTTTGGGGGGGGGGGGTGGGGGGGGGCTTTTTTGCATAAGCCGTAATATTGTCTACCACGGAAATTTTTCTCAGTCCCGACCGATTCCGCCTTAGACAGAGTTTACTGTACTATTTTTCAGCTTATCTGTGTGAATCTGTGAACATCGAAACATCGATTCAAGTATCGATTCTAGAATTTGGGAATCGATTCTTATTGCGATCGATTCTGTTTTTTTACGATGTCGATTTTAATCGATTCTCAAATTTTCCAGAATCGCCCATCACTAGGGTATTGGTCCTGGAAGAATAGTCAAAGACTCAACTTAAAAATTATGCACTGAGGAGGTGAGAAAATTAGGGAGTGAAAAATGCATGGCGCACAAAAAGTTCAAGGGACTGGGTCCTACGGGACCATACGGGGCCCCAGGGTCTTAATTGGAATTTAGAAACGTGAGAATAACTAAATGTAAAAAGGGTTCCAAAAATGAAGATCGGATTAAGAGGGGGAAATTTATTAACAATTTATGGCGCAAAAACTTCAAGGGGCTCTGTACCGGGCACCAAGGGGTCAGGGACATAACTGGCATTTAGTTGGGCATAAAGATATTTTTTGCAGCTTTTAAAGTAATCGGAAGACGATACAATTATGTTAAAGAAAAATGCAAGCAATTCGGATCATTTTTAAAGAAGCTGCACCAAGGGCCCCAAAAAGGCAATTGATATTCAAAATTGGTGGTAGCTGAAGCCTGAGAATTTGTTTTTGCCGCTCATGTAATAGCTGAAAGACCTAAGAAGTTTTTAGAAAAAAAAACTTCTGAATCGGACCATTTTTAAATGACCTATAATAGGGGGCCCAAAAGGGGCCAACTGATAGTTAAAAATAGGGCCCTAACATGAAAGCATGTTAAAATGTCTTAGTACTTAGCGCTTTAGACCTTCAATTAGTCAAAATTAAGAATAAGGAATAATATGAATTATTCGTTAAAATAACATTTTAAAGAAATGCACAAAAAGAGAGTAAATGTTTAAAAAAGGGCCCGAGGGCCCAATAAAAATATAAGGGTATTGGTCTGGGAAGATGACTCTAAGACTCAACTTTAAAATTATGCACTGAGAAAATGAGAAAAATAGACGATTAAAAATGATTGGCACATAAAATGTCCAAGGGGCCCTGGACCGGCCCTAGGCACCCCATGAGGGTCAAGGGTCTTAACTGCAATGTAAAAGCGTGATAATGACTAAATGGAAAAGGGATACTAAAAATGAAGATCGGATTAAAAGGAAGAAATTTATTAACAATTTATTTGCACAAAAACTTCAAGGGGCCTTGCATCGGGCTCCAAGGGTCCAGAGTCTTAACTGAAATGTAGAAAGGCAATAATCACTAAATGGTGATAGGTCTTCCAAAACGAAGAAGATTGGATGAAAAGGGGGCAAGTTATTAACAATTTAGTGCATAAAAACTTAAAGGGACCCCGGCCCTTAAAAATTAAAAATCTGAGCCTCAAGTGCATCAGTACCTGTCTTGGACTATTCACATCTAAATTTTCAGACTTCTACGTGCAGTAGTTTTAGCTAGCCATCGCACACAGACACCAAACACACAGACACACAGAGCGATTTGTTATTTTGTTAGTATAAGATGCATGTTATTCACATATTTTAGTTAGTAATTGCTGCCCTTTTCAGTCAATAAAACTGTATGTGTATATACGTACAGGTTTATTTTTGTTTATTTAATAGGAAATAGCTTCGCATATTATCCTGAAATTTTTAATTCAAAACAAAATATAGCATATTATATATATAATATATGATTACATGATCTTTTCCATTTGTCTTTGTTTATAATGATTTAATTTTAATTATATATACTATATATTTATAAATATTTATAAATTTTGTCTTTTGCAGCTCCTTTTCAGTTGTAACCTTTACCAGGTGGATTTTTTAGCTAAATTTTGACGATATTGTTAAATAGTAATTAAGTAACTTTCTATTTATTTTATTTTATATTATATTAATTGTATTTATCATGGTTTTTCAAAATGTATTAACTGCATCCTTTGGTACCAATTACTGTGATTTCTTAACTGTTTTATTCACCTTAATCTTTACGATATTATGGTAGCCATGTGCGTAGCCATGTGCGAGTGGATATATTGAAAAAAAAAACTGCAATATTAATCGGTATGTTGTGTAATATTTCTATTTTATATGCTATAAATATTTAATTTGGTTTTATTGATTTTTCCACTTCATATTATTTGATTCTATTCTGTTTTCATTTTTAATCTATTCACTTGATTATAATGGTTGTTCGGGCACAGAGAAAAATAATTTTTAGCTTTAGCTTTTTTTTTCTCACAGAAAACAACCATTTTGCTTATATCATTGAATTCTGTGCCCTTGAAAACGTAATTCAATATATAAGCTTTTCCATTAATTGTCGGTGTCCACTTTCTTCTTTTTTCTTCCATAATAATTCTTATAATAAATTATTTGGCACTTTTTTTATACTTACAGCTTTAATTCATAATATTACGATTTTTGATGGTGGTAGGTTATGTTTAATTAATGGTTATATATAAATATATATATATAAATATATATATATATATATATATATATATATATATATATATATATATATATATATAATAAATTTGAAATGACAAATATATGAACGAATTGGTAAAGTTCTAAAGATGAATTAGAAATGAACATGGGAAACCAGTATGTAAAATAAGAAACTATGAATAACCCACAGAATCTTCAGAGGAGCTTGTAGATTCATTCATAGAAGATGCGTTATTTAGTCCAATTTTCTCGGCATTAAGCCTAAAATGACAAAATTTAGTTCCTTATAACGCAAATATAACAGAAAATAGATAACAAAAATCCAAGAGATATAATGAAAGATACATCTCACGCTGGATATTAAAAATTATTAGAGCACATTACCTAAATTACATACTAGGAATCAAAACTTCAGCATGTCAGGGTAGAAAACAGAGTTAGGACTATTTTAACATGTGAGCCACAGTTGAGTATCTGAGTGAAACCCATAACTTTGCTGCCATCTGGTGTGAGAAAGGAAAAAGTGTTATATACAAACACACACACATATATGTAGATAGATAGATAGAGATAGATAGATAGATAGATAAATAGATAGATAGATAGATAGATAGATAGATAGATAGATAAATTTACAATCACACATGTGACAAGAAATAAAAAACAATTATAATAATATTTGAGTTATTTTGATAAAAAAATTTTAAATTATACAGATTTAAAAAGGTTCCATAAAGATATGTTTTTATTACCAATTATTATTGTAATTTGTTTAGAGATTTTATACGAAGATTGTAGGATTTACAAAAAAAATATTTCCTCTCCGTTTAAATTTGCATTTTGTAAGCTATATATTTTGTGGTTTTTAAGTTATATATTCAGTATTTTTTTTATATTGGTTGGAAAATGTCAATCGGAATTTTGATTCCTTAAGATAATTATACCTCATCAAAAAACAACTCGTTGTAAGTGGTCTCACCAAGTCATAAACTTAAATCGTCAGCCATAAAAAGAAGTTATATCTCATGTTAGTATGCCGTGAGAAAATCTATCATTATTCATAACTGTTGCAAATGCCTCTGAGTGCAATACA
Source organism: Maratus speciosus (assembly GCA_963932465.1). Taxonomy (NCBI): domain Eukaryota; kingdom Metazoa; phylum Arthropoda; class Arachnida; order Araneae; family Salticidae; genus Maratus; species Maratus speciosus. The sequence goes on along the minus strand of OZ010787.1, from coordinate 286,714,017 downwards.
GTAACTGAAAACTGCTTGGTGACCTGCAGGCATGTGTAACGTATGTGGGTCCATAAGACTGCACGTTTAGTTGTTTATCCCTATGCCTACTCTATTTAACTGCATTTTAAACTTCTCCATAAATATTCCTAAAATTTACGAATGTCCAATCTTAGTTATATGCTCGAACAATTGATTAGTTCATTCTATCACGGTCACCATATGAAAGGAAATCGTCGATGTATAATGAAGAATACTTTTGGTATGCGTTTTATGCTTGTAAATATATATATAATTATAAATGAAAAATAACATACAGCTTAATCTTGGTGCACCAAACTAGGGACATTTAAGATAGAATGAATGAACTAGTGAATAATGTGTAAAATATGTAATTGCAGACTAATGTTTTGTAATAATTAGGAATGCAATTTTCCCCAAATTTACAAATGAGACACTGAAAAAAAAAAAAAAAAAAAAAAAAAAAAAACATGCGTGAAAAAAGGGAAAATGTACTAATAGCAAAGTTGCCGCCTATTTTCCGTTTTTGCACAGAACTTCCGTTCTGTTATTTCTCCGTTTTGAAAATGGAAAATTTTCTGTTTTAAAATTACAATATAAACAATTAGCTTAATATTAAAAATAATCTACATAATAATTAAATATGCTGATGCACATTTATACGGAATATGTATTTGTATTGCATACTATCGCATCCGTTTTGTTTTATCGCCTTGCCTTCCTGATTCTAACCTTGGTACTCTCTATGTGAGCGTGAATGTGAGGTCCCTTACACCACCTGGCCACATCCAAGGACTTGTTTATTGGCCAAAACATAAATTACGAAAATTTAACTGGATATTTTCCTTTTTCTTTCAATTGAAAATAAACATTTTCGTTTTGTCTGTCTTGGAAGGAACATGTTTGTTTTTAATATTCAACGAGGAAGGACAAAATGGACATTTTCTGTTTAGTTTCGGAAAATGCACGATTTCCTCTCAAAACAAAATGTTTCCGTAAGACAGAAATTTTACGTAAAATCACCCATATATTATATATATATATATATATACAGATTATTTATTTATTTATTTTATTTTATTTTATTTTATTTTTTTTATTTTTTTTCTGAAGTGTACTTACCACTGTTACATAGTATTTTGTATATCATTTTACAGCATTTTTGCTTTATTAACTGGTTTTTCTCATATAAGTCATTTTAATCTTTCAGGTCCGATTTTTTTCTTAATTTTAAGGGGGAAATTACTTTTACGTTTAAAAAATTAAAATTGGGTATCTAAATCAGAAAAGTTAAGGTTTAATGATGTGTAATGAATGTAATTTACTAAAATATAACGAATATAGTTATTTTGAATACTATTAATATGTCAATAGGCTAAAGGATTTTTTTAAGACGTTTGGTGAAGGTATTACAGCAGGATTTCAGAGACATAACAGCCTTCTAGTATTTCTTATTTTTCATCGTAAGATATTCCTTAGAATAGGATCCCTAATTTTAAATTTAAAGAGTGAAACATATGTTTATAATACAAGAAATCCCTACCCACTTGTCCTACAGGCACAGGTAGATTTCGAAGTTAAGTACAAATTTCACCAACAAAAACGAAATCAACATTAGAGATAAATCCAGTTTAACAATTTTATGTGGCCGCTGTTGGCGAGTTTTTAATTTCATATTTCCGTAAGAGTTGGTTTTATCTTAATCATGAATGTGAATTTTTTTCTGCTACAACCCCCACCCTACCCTCTTTTTTTTTTTTTTTTTTTTTTTTTTTGCCATAAGACTTGGTTTCGAAAACTTGTCAAGATAAAAGTTGTAGATAATATTAAGAACATTTATAATAAATCTAAGAGCATTTGATATCTTGTGAATTGACTAAGTTTTGAATTTTTTTTTTTCTTCAATCCCCCCCCCCCTCTTTTTTTTCGTTTTTATTTTTTTTCTTTTTGGTAGGAGTTGGTTAAGAACGTTTATAATAAATTTAAGTGGATTTAATATCTTGTGAATTGACGAAACTATGAATTTATTTCTTCTTAAAACCCTATTTTTCTCGCCCCTTGAAGTCATTTTTAATGATATTAAATATCTGTCATACATAAATTTTTGGCCCTTTTCCTAGAGGATAGATAACTTTAAACTCATTCGATATGTATCATAATTAATAAGTTATGGGGTTTTATCTGTTTTCACAAACCCCCTCCTCATTTCCACCCCCATCGTCCGATTTTGCCCATTAACGAACTTGAACGAGATTTTCTGTTCCTTGATTTTATGTATCAATTTGGAAGAGATTTGTGCAGAATTATGAAAGTTAACGTGTCCATAAAAAAAAAGAGACGGATAAAACGGGGTAAACAATGCTCTAATGCACAGTATATTTCTAGGAATTATATAAAACAGACTTTAGCAAATCTGGAAAATGAATTCATTACTTCCTTCAATTGGATCGTGATTAGAAACCACATTTTTTCAATCAAAAAGTAAAATCTTAACATGTATTATAAAGTTTTTTATCATTAAATTTATCTTCACATTTCAGTGATTCTTTTTATATCTTTTACATTTTAGAATTAATCTTCTTAATGTTAAAATTTCAAATAATACTTATAAAAAAGCTAGCAATACTCAACTAATAATTTCATTTTCTAATAATGTACTCAATAAAGTTAATTTACATAATTTAATCAACAATAAAAGTAATAATTTTACAATAAAAAATTTTACAATTCATAAATCATATAGATACAACGTTACATTAGGTCGAAGGATTTTCAATTACAATAAATTTGCTAATTTTTTTACATCTCATGATAACTCTCCATGCTTATGTAATGATCCTAGTTATACTAAATATGTAAACACATTCCATGGTCACATTATTACAGGGGACATTAATATTGTAGATAATTTTTTTTACGCAATTTCATGTCATACGGGACTAAATTTCGTATTCCATCGTGTTATACAATTAATTTAATTTTAAAACAATTAAATTTAGATCTTGAACTGTTTATATATAAAATTTCGGTTGACTACTGTTATAAACCTTTTGAATTTCTCAATGAATGGAAATTAAATGTTTTAAGTAAATTAAATCTTGAACTTTACAGATCTTTAGACAATTATAATTTTAATATTAAACTGTTAAATAGTGAAATAAATGATTTACAAAACAAATTTATTATAACATATGTTGATAAATTACCTAAAATTTATGCTTTCATTTGCAAATATTATTACTCACAGCTAATTTATAATGCCATAAATACTAGTTCAATTTTTTTTTAAACAAATCTTGATACTATCATTAATAATCGACATATAATTAAATAATATAAATTACTAAAAATTAAAAATTACAACTATAATTATCCGTATATTGTTGTTATACCTAAATTCGATAAAACTCCATTAAAATTTCGGACAGTAACCATTGGTTGTAATACATATAACAACAATGCTGGTAACTTTCTTTTAACAATACTCACAAAACTGCTTGACAATACAAAACAAAATGATAATTTATGTAGCATAAAAAATAGTTTTCAACTTGTAAATAATATAAAAAATTTTAATAACATAAAATATACAAGAACCTATGACTTTAATGATTTATTCAATAACATTGATATCACAGATATGTTTAAAATTATCAATTTATTATTCAAAGAATACAGGAATTCTCTAAATTTAAAGACTAATATTTCATTATCTTACATTAAAACATTAACTAGTTTATTCTTTATTATAATTATATTATTTTTAATGCCACTATATATCAACAAAGTTGTGGGTTACCACAAGGGGAATTGTATCTTCAATTCTTGCCGAGCTTTATCTTTATTTTTATGAACGTAAATCATCTATTGTTGATTGCAAATTTCACCGTTATATAGATGACATAATTGTTTTTTATTATAATAGTCAATCAAATTATTTATAGTCCAAGAGCTGTTAAACATTTTAGGGAAGGCATTTGAGGCACCCTGAAAATTTGTGCAACGCTTTTGTGCAGCTTCTTTTGTAATGCCTGAATACAAAATCGAATGTCTGGCTGAAGGATCGTGGCCCAAAAACTGTGCCAGACACGTGTCAAGTACCATTTTTTGACTACCCAAAAAAGGTATTTGAGGCACGCTGAGATTGAGACAGAATAATATTTATACTTAGAAAAAAATATTTTGAAAACGATAGGCACTTTAGTCGGCCCAAAAACTGTGCCAGACACGTGTCAAGTGCAGTTTTTGGGCCACGATCCTTCAGCCAAACATTCAATTTTGTATTCAGGCATTACAAAAGAAGTGTTGCACAAATTTTCAGGGTGCCTCAAATACCTACTCAAAAATGTTCAACAGCTCTCCTACTATTATTACATATAAAATATCATAAAAATTTAAAATATAGTAATAATGATATGATAAATAATGAAATAAATTTCCTAGCTGTTAAGTTAATTCTTTGTGATACTCATAAAATAGTTTTTGACATATATGATAAACGAATAGATTTCCCATTTAATGTTAATTTATTCACGAATTATAATTCATGTCTTCATAAATCTGTTTATGTCAACATTTTACTTAACTTCGCTCACATAATTAATAATCTTTGTTCTAATAAATTTAAATTAATAAATTTAAAAAATGTTGAAAAACAAACAAAAAAAAATTCCTTTCCATCAATTCTTGTTAAATCCCTCTTACGTACATAATTAAACATTAAATATAGATCTATGCTATTTTACAATTTTCGTTTTTTGGATACAATTAGCTTTTAATTTTGTGTGCGTCTGCCGCAAATACTGAATGCTATGTCATTTTTTTTCTCTTATTATATTCTTACTATTTTTGACTATAAGTGTCATAATATTACTGTTACATACTAGACTTTGTGTACTTTCAGGAGTTCCTCCAATCGAAGTAGAATTAAAACAACTGGCTTTATGTTTTGAAGTTCAGAATAATGATGGTTCAGATTGGATAGAAGATGTTTATGTTTCAACAGATCGTTTGATGAAAAAAGTTTATACTTTTCACTATCCCTACTTTTATTATGATCATCATGTCAATTTCCTACGTGCTATTACTGAGAAGGTCCCTTTGTACAACCACCCAGTTTTATATACAGATGGTTCTAAGATGCCTACGGGCGTTGGAGCGGCTTTTGTGGTATTTTTGAAAGAAAATATCATCTTTGAGAAGAGAATTAGACTTAAGTTATTTAATACGGTATACCAGGCTGAACTTACCGCCTTAGATTCCGCAAATGAGTGGTGTAGAGACTCCTCATACAGTGTATTCCACATTTATACAGACAGCTTGTCCTCAGTTCAAGCGCTTCAAAATCTTTTTCCAACGGACGAAATTCTTTTTAATATTTATACGAATTTACGACTATTGCATAATAAAACTATTAATATAGGCTGGATTAAATCCCACGTTGGTTTCGTCGGAAATGAGCGCGCAGATTACCTTGCCAAATCAGTCACTGAGACTGGTACATTTGATGCTGAAATAAACATTCCTATCCCTGTTTCGTTTGTGAAGCAGTTCTACAAAAGCAATATTATTAAAATTTGGCAGAACGAATGGTCTTATAGTGATAAGGGAAGAGACACGCATAGTATTATTAAAAAAGTGGATACCTCATTTTTGTGTTTCTCGCAAGTCCATGCCTATTTTATATCTGCACATGGGGCATTTCCTAGTTATCTTTATAAAAGGGGAAAACGCCAGAGTGATAAATGCGTATGTGGAAACATCGGTGATGTCAAACATTATCTGTTTGGTAAATGTCCATTGATGCCTACTTCATTTAACTTTATCCGTAACCGGACACTTAGCTGGAGCATGCGTAACATACTGTTCTCGAAATCAAATTATCATAGACTCAGACTTATTTACAACGAACTAAATAAACATTTTTCGTTTATAAAATATAAATTTTGATTTTTAATTTTTGTTTTATTTTAACCACTTTTCAAGCTCCAGGGCGCTCTTTGTGAGTTTTACTTTTATTTTTTTTTTTTTTTTTTTTGTCATTGTATTTCTTGGGCTATTCTCCAGCTGTGGTTTTGCAGGTCGCAGAGGGTACTTTTCTGTCAGGGGTTCATGCCTATGCCATTTTTTGTTGGCTCCCTGGCAGAGTGATCCTGATCCTGTTACATACTAGTAATTTAGGGGGGATAATTTCCATTAATTATTGTGTGCTTGCTGCAATAAGAGTTTATTTAGGACTTTCTATCTTACTGTATTTTTTTTTTTTTTTTTTTTTTTTTTTAAACTATATAATATTGGATTTATATATTATATATAAAAATATTATTTTTTTTCATTAATTGATTACAGGTGGCAGCACTTAAAATTTATTTTTAAGTAACTTAGCTTGTCATATAAATAGAATAGCTTTAAATAAATATCACATATTGTCAACACTAACTATACATAAGAATATTGTTTTAATATTATCTATTTTACTTTGAGGGTAGTAATTCAATTGCTTTTTTTATTATTATTTATATATTTATAAATACTACATAAGATTATATATATTTATTATTTTTTTATGATTAAAATGGCTAAAAGATGGCTAAAATAGTTTATGATTTTTAGGTCTACAAATATTATTATTATCTAAACAATTAATATTAGTTTATTAATTAATTTGTATACATAATTATACCTCATTTTGAATATTTTTTACATTTATAATATACTATTTATTTTTATTTTATTTTATTTTATTTTTCTTCTTTTTTTGGGGGGGGGGGGTGGGGGGGGGTGGGTTAATTTAGAAATATATGTTTTGACGAGATTAGCTTTTAACCGTTAACTATTATACACTTTCCATATTCTAACGGTGTTGATCACCTTAAACCACATATATATATATATATATATATATATCTTTGCTGCACGTGTAAAATTTTTATAATCTTTCAATTATTGTCTAGGGGGTAAATTTAATTTATTTTTACAAGTATTTTCAAATAATTTTCTTAGTTCTTTCAATCTATCTGGTTCTTATTTTATATTGTTTTTATTCTTCTTGGTTTAAAGTCGATAGGGTACATAAAATAATTTATTTTCCAGCTTATAGCTTGATTCTTTTGCAGAAATCGACTGTGTATTGCTTATATTTGTATTTCATGTACCCCTGATGAACTGCAATACACTGTAAGCTTCCTTCTACATTTACCCACTTGATCTTTCATTTGTTTTTTCATACGTTCAACTTTATTTAGCTGGATTTTTGTATCTTTTGTCTATATATGGTTATTGTATCAAATTTGGTAAATTTTCATGTGTTTAAATGGTTTAATTGTACAAAAAGTTTATATATATATATATATATATATATATATATATATAAAGTTTTGAGCTGGGGTTGGATTTTAGTTCTAGGGGTCAAGATCGGCGTAGATCTGTAAAAAAATTTCAGAAATTCCAACATAGGAGAGAATGTAAGAGGTAGAGTTTCTAACGAATTCTACTTAAAATCACCAATGGTGCAAACAGATTAAAGCGAATCCTCTTTTAGGTAGATTTCATAAGAAAAACTACCTATTGCAATCTTCCCTATCTTGGAATTTCTGTAAACTTTTTTGCAGATCTACGCTCATCATGACCCCTAGAACCCAAAACCGCCCCCAGTTCAAAACTTTATATACATATTGGTCACATATATTGAGGAATCTGCTTGACCGTACTGTACATTATTACTCCTTGGTCCATCAACATTTAAAAAAGGTTTTCGGCAACAAGTGCAAATTATCTCCTTTACTTGTATTTAATGCTGCCTCATTCATAGTCAGCAATGCTTTCAATATGGTAATGTGAATTTTATTTCTTAATCCTTTTTAATCACGTTTTATTTTAAACTTATTTGTTTTTCAATAATTTATTTTTCTATTTTTGTGTGTTGGTAGTCCCAAATTCATATTCTTTAGCATTTTTATGGCTAATATGAAGATGAAACCGCGCACTTTATTTGTGGAACTTTAAGCATTTGAGACCAGAAGATTCTGTCTAGGTTCTACATGTATCAATTATTCATTTTCTGCTCATTTTACTTACTTACTTATTTATTTATTTATTTTGATTATGTTTTTCAAATCTATGTTGACTATGTTAAGGGGAACAGTTTATTTGTCAATGAATAAATTTCTTTCCATTTATAATTTCACATTTTTGTTGGTAAATTGTAATGGTTTTTTAATGGTCATATATATATATCTACCTAGATAACTATCTATCTATATACAGCTATGACTTTTTTATGGATACGATAACTTCTACAATTCTGCACAAATCTCTTCCAAACTCATACATAAAATCAAGGGGGTAGAAAATCTCGGTCAAATTCGTTAATGGGCAAAATCGGACCAGGGAAGTGAAAATAGGGAGAGATTTTATGAAAACCGAAAAAAACTCCATAAATTCTTAATGCATATCAAATCAGTTTAAAGTTATTATTACTTCTAGGAAAAGGGTAAAAAATTTATGTATCACAGGTTATTCATAAAATTAAAAATGGGTTGAAGAGGCAAAAAAATAGGGTTTTAGGGAGGAAAAAATTCATAACGTCGCCAACTCTTACGATATCAAATTCACTTAAACATATTCATTTGATAAATGGTATCACTGAGATCATTAAACAGATATAGTTTCAAAACAGTACATATTACAGAAGATTAGAACATTCCACAAAGTATATTTTTTAACAACCAAAGTAAGTTTTTCTGTTTGAACTTTAAAGCAATTAATAATTAATATCTTAAAGTTATATGTATTTTCGCATGCTAAAATGATATAATCTCTTATTATATTTATTGATATAAGTGTGGGGGGGAGGGGGGGGGGATTTGACAATAATTTTTAAAACTAAGCTTTTAACTATTTTTATGAAACTAGTGATCTCAAATATTTTATTGACAGAATTCTTAAAATTTATAAGAGCTAAATATATAACATTAGTTAATGAAATAATCTGTTGTCATTTTTATTGTAGCTATTTTATAAGGAAAACGTATTTCTTACATAAAATATATTTATTTTTTGAGTCCCCCCCCCCTTTTATATGGAACTACAATCTAATGTTTGCTATCTTTAAAACAGTAAAACATTAACACATGTGTCCCCAATAATTAGTAAATAAAATATACCATTGTAGTGTAGAATAAAATAAGTTTTTCGCAAATTTTCATGCCTGTTTCGCATTGATCGCTGGAAAAATATGTATGCATTATAAAATGGTTTAAAATTATAAAATTATTAAAATTAAACAATAATTATTTTTTAATTGAAACTATCGTGCCAATAAGTTACAAAATATTGAAGTATTCTTTTAAACAATGATTTGAAATTAACATTGTATACACTTAAAGTTACTGTCTAAATATTAAAATTGTCTTATTCATATACACTCTGCCCTACTTTTAAAATTATATAAATTTATTGAATATAAAATGTCTGTTGAGAGGAAAATAAGACGTGGTTGTACAAATAATAGAAATTTTACTGCTACCAATTTTTAGAAGTCAACATGCACGATTAATTCCATGGGGAACATTTGAGTAATTGGAGCAAAACTACGTTTTTCACGGTTTTAAGAAAATGGAAAAAAAATATCTTATTTTTGAAATGGCGTACTGCGCTTGCAATTGTGTGTATAAAAAAGTTGTAAATATGAAAATTATAGAAAATTCTGTCCTCTTTAATATTGTAATTCACAAATAATATGCTACTGAAACAGGCCTCGAGATATTTAAAAAAAGTAATAAAAAGTCTCAAAATTTTGTTGTTTTTTGACCACAGAAAATTTTTCGATGTATAAAAAAAAAAAAAATTCTTCTACCCGACCTTTTGCAGGTAAAATGTACGTTTCCCTTAGACTGGTGGGGCGCTGCACAAAAAAATTGCAGCTGTCGAAAAAAAGTACTCCTATGACAGTTGAGGCGAAAAACGTATTCGTAATAAATTTTAAAAATCAAAAAACTCGGCTGCGTAAAAAGCGAACTAATTAATTATTTCTCATCAATGTTAAACTATCTTTTTATATTACTTAGTTATTTTTTATTTACTTGTACTGATGACTTTTAAGTTGTGTTTAATTGTTAATTAGTATCTATAAACAATGTTTTGATGAGGCCTATAGATGTCTATGAAGGTTGGAGTTGCAGTAAAGCTAGAGATCCTACCTACACAATTTCCAGGTTGTGTAATATTTAAACGGGGCTTCTGAATGTAAAATAGTCAATGAAACATCGTCTTCATTTTGAAAGACTTTTCCAATGATATGCCACTCAATAGGGTGAGTAAAATTTTTTTGTCTCTACCGCCATTTTGTATTTTACGGCCGCCATTTTGAATTTATAAAAACAAAACCTATCCTATAACCATCGGTCGGTTACGACGAATCGATAAGGACCTCATTCATTAAAATCCATCCAGGCGTTGGTATGTTTCGCGGGTATAAAGAAATCCACATACCCAGATACGCGTGAAACACATAACCCTTCTTGGCAGTCGGGTAAAAAGGTGTTGGTACAATATCATCAGCATTTTGTGTAATATTCACCAAATGATTTATAGTTTTAATTTTCTTCATTTTTAAATCTTAACTTTCATTGACGTAATTATGACATTTCTCATCACAGTGCGGGGGGTGGGCCATTAGGATTACCAAGTGCTATATTTAGACACTTTTTCTTGGAATTAGTAATAAAAATAAAAAATCCCGAAAGCAAAAAACAGTGAAATCTATGTATGTATGTATGTAAAAATTCTGAATATTTAAAATTACTTGGCTAAGTTTTCGGGACATTTAACTTTATTTCAATCGAAGATATAAAATTTCCTTATTCTTTTCTGCCATTATTTACTTTATAACTGGATTCATTTGACGTTGATCATCATGTAAAATATATTACTCTTTGAAAAGAAATTATGTAAAGAAAACGTAATATTAAAAGAGAAAAATCCGACTTTAAATGATTGGTCTTTAATTTGAACATATTCCACGCCAATTGAAATAATTTATGTAGAGTGGTTTGGCGCAGCAAAGTATTAACTGGGGCAACCCTTTATATTTGTCCAACTTTATTTTTCAATCCCATTGTCGCAATATTGCACATTTAGACATATAATTGACAATCATATAGTGAATAATTTTTTATGTGAATCTTAAAAAAAAAAAAAAAAAAAAAAAAAAAACAATGAGATACGAAGACTTCTGTTAATGCGTATTGTAGCACTGTGTAACTGAACGACAAATTTCGTAGCGACAGCCAATTTTTACGAAAATTAGAGAACAGAAAAGCGACAAAAAGATAGACAAAAGTCAGGCAAGACAAATATCCAATTTTTGTAGGACATTTATAGGAACTACAGAAACGAGCATTTACCAAGTAAAAAAGCAAATCAAAAACAAAATCCAAACACACGTTCAACAAGTATGCCTCGACTTAAGTTAACATATACGTATATATGTACAGTCGTGGGGAAAAAAGTAAACACCCCCTACTAACTCCTCAACATATTATCATAGAAGAAAGTTACTGACACCGAACGATTGGAAATAAAGTCTACTTTTAAATGATTTACATAAAATTTGCCTAGGGGGCCATATACATATTAGAACGAACCTAAACTTTATTTTTTTGCAATAGCAATACCCGATTTTAACAAGATATTTCAAATCCTCGGTTCAAACTATGCGTGGACACCAAATTTCAAGTCATTTGAATGATAAGTTTTTGAATTATAAACATTCAAAATTGAGTGCTTCTAATGTTAAATTTCATTTTCATATTTTTATTAATATCTCCTGAAATTATGCTTCTAATGTGCTAATTTTCTGTGTAGCAATAATACTAAAACACCCAAACATAAATACGTTGAATTTGTAATTTTTATAATTTTATGATATGAATTATGAATTACGAAATTAATATTCGAAAAATTTATGAATTGTAACCTACAATTTTTTTGATGGATTTAGTTTTATTATGTCATGCTTTATGGAAATCAAAATTTCACACTTTTCTTCCAAGTAGTTTTCAAATTATGCCTAAAAAACGGCATAATGATGGTTTAAGGGGCCGTCCATGGCAGAAGTGACGAGATATTTTGAAATTTCTTATGCTATCCTGTTATCTAGCACTCTTCAATGACTGCTTGAGTAGCGCTTAAGAAACCTTGATCAAGAAGGAGGCCCTATCGGTCAACATTCGAGTATCGAACTTCAATTTGAATACAGTCCCTAAGATATGCTCGTTTTAAAATAATTAATTTCTCTGAAATTTATTGTACAAATTGCATAAAAATTCGTTTTTAGGCTAATTGAAGGGTGTAGAGTTCATTTATGCTGTCAGAATTATGTACTGCTATTGAAAAAAACAAAGTTATGGTTCGTTTTAATATGTATATGGCCCCCTAAGAAAATTTTATATACGTCATTTCAAAGTAAACTTTATTACCAATCGTGTGGTACCAGTAACTTTCTTCTACGATAATTTTTTGCAGAGATAGTAGGGGGTGTTTACTTTTTTTTCCACGACTGTACAAACGAATTATATAACTTCCTTTATTGGAAGTACAGTACTGCCCGACTATTTTTATATTCTGCTCGCACTACTGTTTTTTAAAAATATATTTTGTAGTATATTTCTCTTGCAAATGTTGTCAAAGCGTATGAAAAAGATTTTTGATTTGAAAAAGTGGTGCGAAACAGAATAAAAAAATAGTTGCGCTTGGCAGCCCTGGAAGTACCTTATTATGCTATAATAAATTGTTATTTTTATTCTATTTTTGGAAAGGTATACACTCCTTTACAAAATTATAAACTAAGAAAATTTACATTTTTTTTAATCATAATATAAATAAACTTAGCTTTACATTAATCAAATAAAGATGAATATTTATAAAAAGACATCAAAATTTAATATAACTCATAAATAAAATGGAGCAAATAATTTAAATAAGAAAATACATCACCTAAAAAAATAACGTTATGTGAGACCTGGACAAAATCATAAACTCAAAGTTATGAATATCTATATTCTGGCATTTTTTTTTTAATCTGAATAAATGCATTTTATGATAAGAAACTAATTCAATAAATTATTTTTCACACTTGTATTAATGTAAACGATATTTATCCATATTTTCATTTTTTATGGTTTTATTAAAAATCTTTTATGGTCTGCCTTTGAATGACTTTTAGAATAATTTTGAGTGTCTTTTAAAGCATCTTGTTTATCTTGTCGTGTCGCTACATGTTATTCAATGAAAATCAACAAGTTTTGAAATCTCTGGCTTTCCTTAATGGAAAACAAAAAGCAGAAGACTACCAGTTAATGCTAGAAGATAATGTATTGCCTTATGCACCGTTGATTGTTGGAGTAAAGTAGATTTTTCAACAAGATAATGCAGCAATACACTCTGCAAAAAGTACAAAAGAATGGCTTGAGTGCTGGCATCTAAATGTCATGCAATGACCAGCCCGCAGCCATGATCTAAACCCCATTGAAAATTATTGGGGTGTATCGAATAGTGTATCATGATGGACGTCAATACCAAGCACAAATGATTTTAAAATGGCTATACTTTCAGCATGGAACCAGTTGTCACTGGAACAGTTGGAAAAACTTGTTCATTTTATGCCGAGCTACTATATATATAGTATATATATACAGTTTCTTATTTTACATACTGTTTTCCTATGTTCATATCTTGTTCATCTTTAGAATTTTACCAATTTGTTCGTATATTTGTGATTTCATCTTTATTATATATATATATATATATAAACTTTTGAAAATAAAATTACTCTTAAATCGACTCTATAAAAATTAACGCAATATTAGAGTGCTTCAGGAAGAAAGAAAAATATCTTAAAACAGAAGGAAAGAACAATACAATAAAAAATGAAAATTAATATTGTGAATGACTTTATCTCGGGCAATATTCCACAAGATAAAGAAGTCGCAAATGATTTCTGTTTGAATACTGAAAGCGATTAAGCAGAATTTTCTATATTCAAATTGCTTGATCATCTGCGACAACAAATATAAAAATAATAGCCATTGTGAAAGGGAAAATCCTGAATTCCATATAAGAAATAGAAAATTTCATAATAAATATATTCTCATATTTAATGGGAAAAAATTTAATAAAAATAAATCCAATATGAGAAATGACACAATACTTAAATTCTCAACTTTACTTACCAATAATATTTTAACCAAATGAACTAGAAAAATGAGTGTTATAATCACATGGGAAGATTATGTATTTACACTTAATAGGTTATATTTATTTCACCTAAATTATGAAATAACAATACAGATAAATAATTTAACTGAATATTAAATCTTAATAAATCTTAAATAATGAATTATAAAACTGTAAATTTATTATAAAAATTGTCTATTTTAATATCGGTAAACGCAAATAAAAAATAATCAAGTTTCATTAGACGAATTCAAATATACTCTATAGTTGATATTTTGAGTTGATATATATAAAACAAGTGCTGCCATCTGTTGATGAAAATATTACTTAATAGGTAACAAAATAGGTATACAAAAGAAATTTACATGATTTGTAAAATTATATGTAAATTTGTAAGCTTCTTTACTATATAAATAATTATAAAATAATATTTTTTTCCTGTTTTAAGAACCAACTGTAGCAAAAAAGAAGACAATTAACATCAGACTAAAAATAAATAATCTAAATTATAATTATTTAGGTATAATAAAACAGGCGTGCTACACTTTGTAGGCTAAAACGCTATACTTAATTAATATAATAATAAGAAAATTGAAACAATTAAGAAAAAAAAGCGAATTTATGAAATAATTAAATAATTGTATAATTAGTAATAATAATCTACAAGCAGGGATGACCGAGCTTAGCTCGGTCAAAATTAACTTTATGTTTAACTCAATAGAATATACTAACTGTATCATTCTCTCTGTATTATTGCTATGAAACATGTTATATTATAACAGTACTACTTAGAAAAACAATCAGTATGAAAAGTATGTAGTACATGCTTCTATATTTTACATTATTTACACATTTACAACGAACATCAATCCAAATTACATTTTTAGATCAACTCTGATTGGTTTAATCATGAATTTCAAATCCTATTAAGAATTTCTAAAATATTCTTTCACATTCTTAATGTTTATTTTTTCGACAAAAATAGCCAAATTTGGCGACATTCTTGATTTGACGCCGAGTATGTGTTTTGGCATTCGTAATCTTGAAAGTGGATTTTTCGGCCAAATGCTGCCCATATTTCGCCAACATCGCGGTTTCTTGACTCTGACCCGTAGTGAACAAAAATGACGCACTAATCAAATCTGCTCGAACATGTGACTTAGCTCAATGGTCTGGCAATCAAAAACGGTAGGATACAAAATTTGGTCAAAATCCTTTAAGCCGTTTTGTAGATAAAATTCGCTTGACCCGCAGTTGATTCCAAAATGACCCACTAATCTAATTTTCTCGAACATGTGACACAGCTGCGTTGTCTTCTCGAGAACACAAACGATAGAATACGAACTTTAATCAAAATCGTTAGAGCCAAAATTAGCCCGTAGTGACTCAAAAGGGACCCACTAATCGAAATTTCTCAAACAAGTGACCTAGCTCAATGGTCTTGTACCCGAAAACGGCACAATACAAAATTTCGTCAAAATTGTATGAAACGTTTTTTAGATACAATTAGCTTGACACTGACTCATTGTGACCCAAAATGACCCACTAATGGAATGTTCTTGAACATGCGACCTAGACTAATGCTCTTTTTGAGCCCGAAGACGGCAGAATATAAAATTTAGTCAAAATCGTTAGAGCCGTTTTTTATATAAAATTAGCTTGACCCGCAGTGACTCCAAAATGACCCACTAACCTTATTTTCTTGAACACGTGACCCAGCCCAGTGGTCTTCTCAAGACTGAAAACGGTTTAATGCAAAATTCAGTCAAAATTGTTAGAGCTTTTTTTTTTTAGATAAAATTAACTTGATCTTGACCCAATATGACCCAAAATGACCCGCTAATCGGATTTTCTCGAACATGCATCCTAACCCAATGGTCTACTCGATCCCGAAAACAATAGAATACAAAATTTAATCAAAATCTATAGAGCGTTTTCTAGACAAAATTAGCTTGATCCGTAGTGACCGAAAAATGACCCACTAATCGAAATTTCTCGAGCATGTAACCTAGCCCAGTGAACTTTTCGTGCTCTTAAAAGGTAGAATACAAAATTTTGTTAAAATCGTTTGAGCCGTTTTTTAGATACAATTAGCTTGACCCTGACCCATTGTGACTCAAAATGATTCACTATTCGAATGTTCTTGAACATGCGATCTAGCCCAATGGTATTTTTGTGCCCAAATTCGGTAAAATTCAAAATTTCGTCAAAATCCTTAGAGCCATTTTCTAAATAAAGTTAGCTTGACCCACAGGGACCCAAAAATGATACATGTATCAAATTTTCTCGAGCATGTGACTTAGCCCAACGATCTCGTCGTAATCCAAAACAATAGAATACAAAATTTAGTCAAAATCGTTAGAGACGTTTTTTAGATAAAATGGGCTTGACACAGTGACCCAAATATGACCCACTAATCAAAATTTCTCGAACATGTGACCTAGCCCAATAGTCTTCTCGTGCCCAAAAACGGTTGGATATAAAATTTAATTAAAATCGTTTGAGCCGTTTTTTATACAATTAGCTTGACCCTGACCCATTATGACACAAAATGACCCACTAATCGAATTTTCTCGAACATGTGACCTAGCCCAATGGTTTTCTCGTGCCCGAAAATGGTAAAATACAAAATTTAGTCAAAATCATTACAGCCGTTTTTAAGATAAAATTTACATACACCCACACAGACACATATACACACTCAATTTTTACTCGTATCATAGTGTAAGATTTTATCAAATCACTAAAAATCAATTATCGCGAAAAGAACAAAATATACTTTATGATTTACAATTAAATATGTAAAATGCAAGAGCGCTATGCACTTTAGATTGAAATTATAAAATTTAAAAATACAACAAAAATAATACTGAAAGATTCATAATTAGGACATGTAAAAATAAAATAAATTAAATTTTTTTAAAGTAAACTATAATTTAAAACCAAATAACATAAATTAAAGTTTTTATTAAATTGCAAATCAATTGAAATAATTGATACTAAAATAAAATAAAATTAATTAATGAAAAATTAATAAACTATTTATTTTCGTTTTTTAATGTTAAAAGTTGAAAAAATCAATAATTAGAAAGAACGTCAGTTAAAAAGAAATGATTGGTAATCAATATTGAAATATTACAATTAAATTTATTAAAATTATAATGAAAGAAAAAACATACAGTATAAATAATTTAAATATTGAGAAAAAGTTAAATTACTAATATTAAAATTAAAAGTTATAAAGTTTTTATATAAAAAATAGAGAGTAATTCAAAGAACTAGCATATATGTAACATGTATATAATATTATATAACCGTACTTTTTTGCAATAAAATATACTAAATAAAACACTCATTAAACCAGTGACCAATAATTATACAAAATTCCAAGTATTAATATTAGTATTATTGAACTATGAAATTCCAATTTTGTAAAATAAGTAGGTATACAAAGCCAAACAACAACACCCAGCCTTTTTGTCTAACATCTTTCCAGGCTACTAATCATTAAGAAATCAAACAAAACCATCCGATCTCCGTAATTTATTATCTACTCATCATATCAACCATTTTATGGAACCATGCAACACCACCCAATCACCATAAACGGTCATCTACACACCCTACCAAACATATAATGATGTCTAAAAACAACACCCAACCTCCATACTCAAGCATCTACCCACCCTAACGATCTTTTTTAATACTTAAACTTATAGTCCAGGGAAAATGTACCAAAAAAGTTACCTTGCAAAAGGTCGGGTAGAAGATTTTTTTCTGACTTGTTTATAGTGATGCCAACATGGAAGCACCAAGTTTTCCAATAAGATTTCTTAAGGCTAAATTTACTGTGGCCAAAAAACAACAAAATTTTAGAACTTTTTATTTTTTAAATATCTCGAGACCCGTTGCCGTAGCATATTATTTGTCAATTACAATATTAAAGAGGCCAAATTCTCAATAGCAAGCGTAGTACGCCAGTCAAAAATAGGACAATTTTTTCAATTTTCATAAAAACCGTGAAAAACGTAATTCTTCCCCGATTATTCAATCATTTCCGACGGATTTAATCATGTATGTCAACTTCTATATATTGCTAGCAGTAAATTATGTATTTCAGGGCCAAAACTAGCCTTTTTTGCACCCGTGGCAAACATCGATTTTGCCCCCTCCCCCCCTCCCTTCTTAAAAAGAAAACTTACCACGAGAATTTTAATAAATCTCTAATAGCCGGATTTTGAAAATTTTAAGCGCGTAATCATTAAATACATAATGCTGAACTAAGCAATGAGCTTTGTCAAATATTGATTCACTAAAACCTAGAAAACAGAACCGAAAGGAACCGAAATACATTCCGCTTTATACAGGTTTCCATCTTAGCAGGCTAATTGTTCTTATTCTTTCTCTTGAAAATATATAATTTTTTCTTTAACACGTTAAGCACCACGTCAGCCACCGGTGACCGACAGCGAACTTTCCGTTTAAAACGCGTCATTCACCGATGGCTGACGTCTAAAATATGATACAAAACTGAAAAAATATACATTGTTTTAAATAATTACTGAAGATTTATTTAAAATTTACCTACTTTTTATTTATTACAGGATTATACTTTCTTAATAATTACTTTAAACATTGTAAATTTTCAGCGCTTCAGTGTCAGTCACCGTGGCGCTCAACGTGTTAAAAACCGGATTCCGTATATACAGATTTCATTTTCAAAGGTTTTACACTAGTTGTAGCATTGAGGCGTTTAAAGTCACAGTTATATGAATGATGAGACTAAATTTGTCACACGAAGACATTCGCAAGGTAATATTAAACCTATGGGAGCGTTCTTGACAAATATCTCGCTTGCATCTTATTACTCTTAAATAAATTTTTTTCATGAGATATCTGAGATCAACATCTAATATTGTGCTTTTGTACGCTTTCGGCTTTGGTTGCATTTTTTTAAATATTCGGACACTTTCATTTTTGGAAAGCTGTTTGGAGCCTGTTCTGAAATTTAAAATATCTTCATTAAAAAAAAAAAAAAAATGCAACCAAATTCGAAAAAGGAGTGTGGTTGGGTGAACATCAATCATAGGCTTATTCCCATTGAGACATTTAAAGATCCAACGCCTGAATCGTTGCTACAAATAATTTCTTGCTCATGTAAAAAGGATTGTGGTAAAGCACGTACATGCCGAAAGACAGGAATAAAGTGCTCCTTGATTTTCAAAAACTGTTGCGGAATCAACTTCGGAAATGTTAAATTTTCTCCAGATGATCAAAATAAAGATAACACTATGGCAATACTGGAGAAAATGCAGGAAAATGCTGATAAATGGGAAGTATCAGGCTTTATACCTGTAGATGAACATAATCCAAACATATATTTTACTCAGGAGAAGGATATTCCTTTGAAACGGTAATAATCCTACAACAGTGCCATTGAAGAGAAAAAAAATATTGTTAAATAGCCTGTAGAAATTATTATTATTAAAATACATTTTTTCCTTTAGTTTATGCAGTCATATTGCGTACCTTAGTTTATTGTGTACGGAAAGTGGAGTCGAATGAAACAGGGGATCAATGGGGAAAAAAACATCTTTATATGGTCAACAATCATACATAAATTGGTATTTCAATTGAAAAATTGTATCACTGACATCATTAAACAGATATAGTTTCAAAACAGTACATATTACAGAAGATTATAATGTTCCACAAAGTGTATTTTTCAAAAACCAAAGTTTTCCTGTTTGAGCTTTAAAACAATTAATAGATAATCTTAAGGTTTTATATATTTTTCCATGCTAAAATAATATAATCTCTTGTTATATTTATTGATATAATTGAAAAAAAATTGTCAATATTTATTAAAACTAATCTTTTAAATATTTTTATGAAACTAGTGATCTCAAATATTTTATTGACAGAATTTTTAAATTTTACAAGAGATAAATACATAACATTAGTTAGTGAAATATTCTGTTGTCCTATTTATAGTAGCTATTTTATAAGGTAAAAGTACTTCTTACATAAAAGATATTTACTATTTGAGTCCCCCTTTTATATGAAACTACAATCCATTGTTTGCTATTTTAAAACAGTAAAATATTAAAACATATATTTTATGAATAATTAATAAATAAAATATACCATTGTAGTGTGGAATAAAATGTATTTTTCGCAAATTTTCATACCTATTACATTGATCCCTAGAAAAAATATGTATGCATTATAAAAGTTATTAAAATTATAAAATTATAAAAATTATTAAATTATTAAAATTATTAAAATTAAGCAAGAATTCTTTCTAAATTGAAACTATCGAGCCAATAAGTTACTAAATATTGAAGTATTCTTTTAAACAATGCTTTGAAATTAACATTGTATACACTTAAAGTTACTGTGTAAATATGAAAATTGTCTTACTCATCAACACTCTGCCCTTACTTTTAAAATTATATAAATTTATGGAATATAAAATGACTGTTAAGATGAAAATGAAGACATGGGTATGCAAATAATAGGTGATTTACTGCTGCCAATTTTTAGAAGTCGATATACACGATTAAAGGCGTGGGGAACATTTGAATAATCGGGGCAAAACTGCGTTTTTCACGGTTTTTAAGAAAATTGAAAAAATGGTCTTGTTTTTGAAATGGCGTACTACTCTTGCTATTGAGTGTATAAAAAAAGTTGTAAATATAAAAGTTGTAGAGAATTTTGTCCTCTTTAATATTGTAACACACAAATAACATGCTACGGCAACGCGTCTCGAAATATTTAAAAAAAATTAAAATCCCAAAATTTTGTCATTTTTTGGCCACAGAAAAATTTTTAAGAAATTTTGTTGGAAAACTTGGTTTTTCCATGCTGGCCTCAGTATAAACAATTTACAAAAAAATCTTCTACCCGACCTTTAGCAAGGTAAAATGTACATTTCCTCTGGACTATTACTCCAAAAACTAAAGCTTGGACCTTCTAGTCCAAGGGGAAGTGTATATTTTACCTTGCAAAAGGTCGGGTAGAAGATTTAAAAAAAAAAAAAAATTTTATAGTGAGGCCAGCATGGAAAAACCAAGTTTATATTTCTCAAGGGAGAATTTTCTGTGGCCAAAAACCAACAACATTTTGGGACATTTCTTGATTTTTTTTAAATATCACGAGACCCGTTGTCGTAGCATATTATTTGTCAATTGCAATCATAAAGAGGGCAAAATTCTCTACAACTTTCATATTTACATCTGTTTTATACACTCAATTTGCAAGCGCAGTACGCCTTTTTTTTAAGACAATTTTTTCAATTTTTTTAAAAACCGTGAAAAAACTTAGTTTTGCCCCGATTATTCGAATGTTCCCAACGGATTTAATCATGTATGCGTATGTCGACTTCTGAAAACTGGTAGCGGTAAATCATGTATTATTTACCACCCACGTCTTTATTTTAATCTCAAGAGACATTTTATATTCAATAAATTTATATAATTTTACAAGTAGCGCAGAATGTAGGCGAATGACAATTTTCATATTAAAACAGTAACTTTAAGTGCATACAGTGTTAATTTCAAAGCATTGTTTAAAAGAGTATTTTTAATATTTAATAACTTATTGGTACAATAGTTTCAATTAAAATGAATTGTTATCTAATATGTGTAACATTGATTTAATAACATCTGTGGGGTACTCATAATGTGAAGCTGGTTTAGAAACATATTTGAAATTTTGAATTATATATATATTTTTTTTAACAAAGATGTTTAATTCCTTAGACAAAGTTATGTAAAATATAAAAATAGACATATTTATGGTGAATAAATTCACTTTGAAAGGGAAATCATTACGCTTATCATATACGACAAATGTAAAATTTTTTTGTTCATTTATGTTATTTTGTTCATTTATATTTAAATTAAAGAAAATAATTGCATTAACTAAAATTTCATTTTCTCTTAATTGTAGATGTTTTAGATAACGTACTGAAAATAATTTAGACAATTGCGTTTCATATATAAAAGACAATAATGTACCTGTACAATAATGTACCATACAAGACATCAATGTACCTGTAGAAAAACAGCCAGTTAATAGTTCATTTCTGTCGCAATAATATAAATATCAATCTCCTAAAATACAAAACTGTTTTCCACCTTGTTGCAAACCGATCCGTAGCTTATAAATAGTATCATTAAATATTATTGGTGTAGAACGAATCTAATTAATGTTTCGAAATGAAAAACTGAAATAGGATGGTTCAATTTTAGAATATTCTTATTTTCTTTGAACATCAGATTAGTAATTTTAAACAAATCTTTTATATCAATATTATTAAACAAATCATTAAAATCAAAAGTTTTAATATAATGTACGTTATTTAAAGTTTTAATATTACTTATAGTTCAAAACTGTTTTTTGCCATACAATTTAGAGAGCATTATCAATAATAAATTACTTACTTTGTTGTTATAAATATTACAAACAATGGTAACATGTGAAATTTTTATTGGATTCTTATGATATTTTTTATAGCAAGAATATAAGGATAATAACAACAGCAAGATTTCATATTTAATAGTTTACAAAATTGGTGGCTATGTCTATTTTTTATTACCGTAGTGAGAGAAGTTCTTAAAATAGTACTACTATTAACTGCATTAGAGATTAGTTGTTTATAAAATCACTTGCAAATATAGTGAAATACGTTTAACACGAAATTGAGGGGACCGAAATTATTTTTTTCGTGTTAAAAGAATTTCGAGTTAAAAGATTCGTAAAAAAAAAAGAACAAAACTCACAAATTTTTTTCGACGTCGTCAAATTTTATTTCGATTTCCAGTTAAACTACTAGCAGGTTGCATCCATTAGAACAAAAAGCAGGTAAAAAAAGATTGTTGTTTTGAGAAAGAATCATATAGCTTTTTTTGAAGTGTCTCATTCAGTATTCTGAGATCTAGCTTGTTTGAATCAAATAGGCAAAGCTGTCTCTAAATCTTCTTGCTTAGCGGTTCTCTACTGCGCTCAAACATTAAAGTAAGGGGATCCCCTTTTTATTATTATTATTATTATTATTATTATTATTATTATTATCGTTGAAAAAGTAGAATTGGCAATGCCAAACTCTTAGTAAATTTCTGTTTTTGTCCTTCTTTTTCATCAACTGCAAAGCAGCTTCATCTTCACATGAAGCGAAATAGCAATTTGTTTTCGGACCGATTTCACAACCATTGTGTTCATAAAACATAAAAAAAAAAAAAAAAAAAAAAAAAAAAAAAAAGACCCAACAACACAAAATTCACAGACTTTCAACCAAAAATTCAGTGGTTTTAACACAAAATTCACCAATTTCAATTCAAACGAAAAAGATCGAAAGCTAATTTTTTTCGTGTTAAACGATATTTGTTCAGTGTTAAAAGAAAAAAAATGCATTAAATTGCATAGTATACTGTCCGGACAGCTATATCATTTCGTGTTAACCGATCTTTCATGTTAAGCATTTTCGTGTTAAACGTATTTCACTGTAATAGCAAAATTATTAGGTGATTTGTGGTGATGAATTTATTTTGCATTTAATATTTATCAATATATTTTTTTTGCACTTTTTAATTGTTCTTAATTTATACTACCTAAACCATTATATTTCCATTCATGAAAATATTCAATAGGTTTGTTATAATTAATTGAAATTTTGCAAATAAAAAAAAAATCTAAATATAAACTGAATTACTGCAATATTGAGTTAAGAGTATATTTAGATGGGATGCGAAACTTATTAGGTAGCTTTCATTACAAAAAGCTACCTATTGCAGCCGTTCGGAGGAATGCGATTTCAAAAAATTTTGGTATATTTTCATCGATCATGACCCCCAGACCCCGAAACCACCCTCCGTTCAAAATTGATATATATATATATACATATATATATATATATATATATATATATATATATATATATATATATATCTGACCTATGTCACACTGTAACTCTCGTATTTATGAACCGATTTGGATGTAATTTGGTGTGTACATAGTACGCACCAATATCTCAACCGAGTTCGTTGGCGAGCTTCATCCGCTATTTTGTTTCAAAATGGCGGTCATTTTAAAAAAATTTAAAAATTTAAAATTTGAAATGTGGTACCAAAAAATTAAAAATGGAAACATTTTTTTCTTATGTAATTGACCTTTATACAAAGACTCCGGGGCAGTTTTTGTTTCGTTTATATCTTAAAAAATGGCTGAGTTATAGCATTTTAGGTAGCTTTCATTACAAAAAGCTACCTATTGCAGCCGTTCGGAGAAAAGCGATTTCAAAAAATTTTGGTATATTTTCATCGATCATGACCCCCCAGACCCCGAAACCACCCTCCGTTCAAAATTGATATATATATTCTTATCATTGCATTGCTTTATTTAATGTTACTTAATTTTCTAGTTATGATTTTATCTGTATTTAATCGGTATGGTGTTTATTATTTCATTTTATATCCTATAAATATTTAAATAGGTTTTATTGTTTTTTCCAATTCATATTATTTGTTTCTATTCTGTTTTCATTTTTAATCAATTCACTTGATTTTAATGGTTGTTAGGGCACAGGGGAAAATAACTTTTAGCTTTAGCTTATTTTTCCCACAGAAAACAACCATTTTGCTTATATCATTGAATTCTGTGCCCTTGAAAACGTAATTCAATATATAAGCATTTCCATTATTTGTCGGTGTCCACTTTCTTATTTTTCTTCCATAATAATTCTTATAAATAAATTCTTTTTTTTATATATATACTTACAGCTTTAATTCATAATATTACGGTTTTTGATGGTGGTAGGTTATGTTTAATTATTGGTTATATATATATATATATATATATATATATATATATCTGACCTATGTCACGCTCTAACTCTCGTAATTATAAACCGATTTCGATGTAATTCGGTGTGTACATAGTACATACCAATGTCTCGACCGAGTTCGTTGGCCAGCTTCATCCGCCGTTTTGTTTCAAAATGGCGGCCATTTAAAATTTTTAAAAAAAATTAAAATTTGAAATGTGGTACCAAAAAATTAAAAATGGAAAAATATTTTTTTCTTATGTATTTGACCTTTATACAAAGATTCTGGAGCAGTTTTTGTTTCGTCTATATCTTAAAAAATGGCTGAGTTGCAGCATTTTGAATTTCTAGCGTGACTGATATTTTGAAACTTCCTGAATTTTGTCACGCGATAAAAGGCGTATTTATGAACCGATTTGGATGTAACTTCGTTTATACATAGTACATACCAATGTCTCGACCTGGTTCGTTTGCCAGCTTCATCCGCCATCTTGTTTAAAAATGGCGGCCATTTAAATTTTTAAGAAAAATTTAAATTTGAAATGTGGTACCAAAAAATTTAAAATTGAAAAAATATTTTCTTCTTATGTGTTTGACCTTGATAAAAAGATTCGGGAGCAGTTTTGGTTTCGTCTATATCTTAAGAAATGGCTGAATATTTTGAATTTCTAGCGCGGCTGACATTTTGAAACGTCCTGAATTTTGTCACGTAATAACAGGCGTATTTATGAACCGATTTGGATGTACCTTGGTGTGTACATAGTACATACAAATATCTCAACCGAGTTCGTTGGCCAGCTTCATCCGCCATCTTGTTTCAAAATGGCGGCCATTTAAAAAAATTTAAAAAATAAAAAAATTAAAATGAGATACCAAAAAATTGGAAAATGAAAAAGATTTTTTTCGTATGTGTTTGACCTTAATACAAAGATTCCGGAACAGTTTTTGTTTCGCCTATATCTAAAAAATGGCTGAGTAATAGCATTTTGGATTTATATTGTGGCTGACATTTTAAAACGACCTGATTTTTGTCACGCGATAACAGGCGTATTTATGAACCGATTTGGATGTAACTTGGTCTGTACATAGTACATACCAATGTCTCGACCGAGTTCGTTGGCCAGCTTCATTCGCCATCTTGTTTCAAAAGGGTTGCCATTTAAATATAAATTTAAAATTTAAAATGAGGTATTAAAAAATTGGAAAATGAAAAAGATTTTTTTTATGTGTTTGGCCTTGATACAAAGATTCCGGAGCAGTTTTTGCTTCTGAAAATTTGTTCTTTTGTTTATATCTTAAAAAATGTTTGAACTATAGCAATTTGAATTTCTAGCATGGCTAACATTTTGAAACGATCTTGCATTTGTCACGCGATAACACACGTATTCGCCTATTTTGATGTAAGAAGGCATGTAAATAGTATACATCAATACCTCGATCAAGTTCGCTGTCCAGATTCATCAGCCATCTTGTTTCAAAATGGCGGCCATTAAATAAATATATATATATATATTTAAAGTGAGGTACAAAAAAATTAGAAATTGAAAAAGGTTTCTTTCTTAAGTATTTGACTTTGATATAAGGATTCAGGAGCATTTTTTGTTTGCCTTTACCTTAAAAAATGGCTCAGGTATAGCAGTTTCAATTTCTATTGTGGGCGGCATTTTGAAAAATCTGATTTTTTGCATGCGACAGCACTCGTATATATCAACCGATTCCGATGTGAGTGAGCATGTGCTGTTACATGTGCAATTACTAAGATCTCGACCAAGTTCACTGGTTAGCCTCATCCACCATGTTGTCTTAAAATTGCAGGCACTTTAAGAAATCGCCGAATTTGGCAGCCAAATATAAGTTACTTTAAAGAAAAGCAGCTTGGATAAAGCTGACTAATTTTGCGAAATTCTCATTCATTATATTGATAAAAATTAGTATTGAATCTCCTATATTCGGTTTCCACTAAATTGAGCTTCGTGTGTTTGAATGATATAAGTTGGCTTTTTTAAAATATGGAATATGAAAGCTACCTCTTCCTCCCGGCACTGGCCGGAAGGACTTTTGAATTTCTAGCGTGGCTGACATATTGAAACGTCCTGAATTTTGTCACGCGATAAAAGGAGTATTTATGAACCGATTTGGATGTAACTTAGTTTATCCATAGTACGTACCAACGTCTCGACCGAGTTCGTTGGCTAGCTTCATCCGCCATCTTGTTTTAAAATGGCGGCCATTTAAATTTTTAAGAAAAATTTAAATTTGAAATGTGGTACCAAAAAATTGTAAATTGAAAAAATATTTTTTTCTTATGTGTTTGACCTTGATAAAAAGATTCGGGAGCAGTTTTTGTTTCGTCTATATCTTAAAAAATGGCTGAGTTATAGCATTTTAGGTAGCTTTCTTTACAAAAAAGCTACCTATTGCAGCCATTCGGAGGAAAGCGATTTCAAAAATTTTTGGTATATTTTCATCGATCATGACCCCCAGACCCCGAAACCACCCTCCGTTCAAAATTGATATATATATATATATATATATATTACCATTAATTAAACATAACCTGCCACCGTCAATTATTATGAATTAAAGCTGTAAGTATTAAAAAAATATTATAAGAATTATTATGGAAGAAAAAAGAAAAAAGTGGACACCGACAAAAATTGAAAAGCTTATACATTGAATTACGTTATCGAGGGCACAGAATTCAATGATATAAGCAAAATGGTTGTTTTCTGTGGGAAAAATAAGCTAAAGCTAAAATTAATTTTCCCCTGTGCCCGAACAACCACTAAAATCAAGTGAATTGATTAAAAATGAAAGCAGAATAGAAACAAATAATATGAAATGGAAGAATCAATAAAACGTATTTAAATATTTATTATATCCTATAAATATTTAAATACGTTTTTTTGATTCTTCCATTTCATATTATTTGTTTCTATTCTGCTTTCATTTTTAATCAATTCACTTGATTTTAGTGGTTGTTCGGGCACAGGGGAAAATTAATTTTAGCTTTAGCTTATTTTTCCCACAGAAAACAACCATTTTGCTTATATCATTGAATTCTGTGCCCTCGATAACGTAATTCAATGTATAAGCTTTTCAATTTTTGTCGGTGTCCACTTTTTTCTTTTTTCTTCCATAATAATTCTTATAATATTTTTTTAATACTTACAGCTTTAATTCATAATAATTGACGGTGGCAGGTTATGTTTAATTAATGGTAATATATTAGCATTCAAATTACTATGATGCATTTGCGCAAGTAATTATGAATGTATGCATTTTACGATATTTTAAATATCTTTTCATTTTGAATATCAACAATTCATTTTGATGTATTTTTTCCTTAAGGTATCTTATATATATTTTTATATATTCCCAGGTCGCTAAATTATTTAGCAATCTTTTAAATATATATATATATATATATATATATATCTGACCTATGTCACACTGTAACTCCCGTAATTATGAACCGATTTCGATGTAATTCGGTGTGTACATAGTACATACCAATGTCTCGACCGAGTTCGTTGGCCAGCTTCATCCGCCGTTTTGTTTCAAAATGGCGGCCATTTAAAATTTTTAAAAAAATTTAAAACTTGAAATGTGGTACCAAAAAATTAAAAATGGAAAAATATTTTTTTTTTTTTTTGTATTTGACCTTTATACAAAGATTCCGGAGCAGTTTTTGTTTCGTAGATATCTTAAAAAATGGCTGAGTTATAGCATTTTGAATTTCTAGCTTGGCTGACATTTTGAAACGTCCTGAATTTTGTCACGCGATAAAAGGCGTATTTATGAACCAATTTGGATGTAATTCGGTGTGTACATAGTACATACGAATCTCTCGACCGAGTTTGTTGGCCAGCTTAATCCGCCATTTTGTTTCAAAATGGCGGCCATTTAAAAATTTTTTAAAAATTTAAAATTTGAAATGTGGTACCAAAAAATTGAAAATGGAAAAATATTTTTTTCTTATGTATTTGACCTTTATACAAAGATTTCGGAGCAGGTTTTGTTTCGTCTATATCTTAAAAAATGGCTGAGTTATAGCATTTTGAAATTTTAGCGTGGCTGACATTTTGAAACGTCCTGAATTTTGTCACGCGATAAAAGGCGTATTTATGAACCGATTTGGATGTAACTTCGTTTATGCATAGTACATACCAATGTCTCGACCGGGTTCGTTGGCCAGCTTCACCCGCCATCTTCTTTTAAAATGGCGGCCATTTAAATTTTTAAGAAAAATTTAAATTTGAATTGTGGTACCAAAAATTGAAAATTGAAAAAATATTCTCTTCTTATGTGTTTGATAAAAAGATTCGGGAGCAGTTTTTGTTTCGTCTATATCTTAAGAAATGGCTGAGTTATAGCATTTTGAATTTCTAGCGTGGCTGACATTTTGAAACGTCCTGATTTTTCTCACGTAATAACAGGCGTATTTATGAACCGACTTGGATGTACCTTGGTGTGTACATAGTACATACAAATATCTCGACCGAGTTCGTTGGCCAGCTTCATCCGCCATCTTGTTTCAAAATGGTGGCCATTTAAAAAAATTAAATAATAAAAAAATTTAAATGAGATACCAAAAAATTGGAAAATGAAAAAGATTTTTTTTTTGTATGTGTTTGACCTTAATACAGAGATTCCGGAACAGTTTTTCTTTCGTCTATATCTAAAAAAAATGGCTGAGTAATAGCATTTTGAATTTCTCTTGTGGCTGACATTTTAAAACGACCTGATTTTTGTCACGCGATAACAGGCGTATTTATGAACCTATTTGGATGTAACTTGGTCTGTACATAGTACATACCAATGTCTCGACCGAGTTCGTTGGCCAGCTTCATTCGCCATCTTGTTTCAAAAGGGTTGCCATTTAAAAAAATTAAATTTAAAATACAAAATGAGGTATTAAAAAATTGGAAAATGAAAAAGATTTTCTTTATGTGTATGGCCTTGATACAAAGATTCCGGAGCAGTTTTTGTTTCTGAAAATTTGTTCTTTTGTTGATATCTTAAAAAATGGTTGATTTATAGCACTTTGAATTTCTAGCATGGCTAACATTTTGAAACGATCTTGTATTTGTCACGCGATAACACACGTATTCGCCTATTTCGATGTAAGAAGGCATGTGGATAGTATACATCAACACCTCGACCAAGTTCGCTGGCCAGATTCATCAGCCATCTTGTTTCAAAATGGCGGCCATTAAATTAAAAAATATATATATATTTAAAGTGAGGTGCAAAAAAATTAGAAATTGAAAAAGGTTTCTTTCTTAAGTATTTGATCTTGATATAAGGATTCAGGAGCATTTTTTGTTTGTCTTTACCTTAAAAAATGGCTCAGATATGGCAGTTTCAATTTCTATTGTGGGTGACATTTTGAAAAATCTGATTTTTTGCATGCGACAGCACTCCTATATATTAACCGATTCCGATGTGAGTGAGCATGTGCACAGCAATTACTAAGGTCTCGACCAAGTTCACTGCTTAGCCTCATCCACCATGTTGTCTTAAAATGACAGGCACTTTAAGAAATTGCCGAATTTGGCAGCCAAATATAAGTTACTTTAAAGAAAAGCAGCTTGGATAAAGCTGACTAATTTCGCGAAATTCTCATTCATTATATTGATAAAAATTTGTATTGAATCTCCTATATTCGGTTTCCACTAAATTGAGCTTCGTGTGTTTGCATGATATAAGTTGGCTTTTTTTAAATAAGGATTGTGAAAGCTACCTCTTCCTCCCGGCACTGGCCGGAAGGACTTTTGAATTTCTAGCGTGGCTGACATTTTGAAACGTCCTGATATTTGTCACGTGATAACAGACGTATTTATGAACCGATTTCCATGTACCTCGGTGTGTACATAGTACATACAAATATCTCGAACGAGTTCGTTGGCCAGCTTCATCCGCCATATTGTTTCAAAATGGCGGCCATTTAAAAAAATTTTAAAAATTTTAAATTTTAAATGAGATACAAAAAAATTGGAAAATGAAAAAGATTTTTTTTTGTATGTGTTTGACCTTAACACAAAGATCCGGAACAGGTTTTCTTTTGTCTATATCTAAAAAAATGGCTGAGTTATAGCATTTTGAATTTCTATTGTGGCTGACATTTTAAAACGACCTGATTTTTGTCACGCGATAACAGGCGTATTTATGAACCGATTTGGATGTAACTTGGTCTGTACATAGTACATACCAATGTCTCGACCGAGTTCGTTGGCCAGCTTCATTCGCCATCTTGTTTCAAAAGGGTTGCCATTTAAAAATATATTAAATTTATAATTTAAAATGAGGTATTAAGAAATTGGAAAATGAAAAATATTTTTTTTATGTGTTTGGCCTTGATAGAAAGATTCTGGAGCACTTTTTGTTTCTGAAAATTTGTTCTTTTGTTTATATCTTAAAAAATAGTTGAATTATAGCACTTTCAATTTCTAGCATGGCTAACACTTTGAAACGATCTTGCATTTGTCACGCGATAACACACGTATTCGCCTATTTCGATGGAAGAAGGCATGTGGATAGTATGCATCAATATCTCGACCAAGTTCGTTGGCCAGCTTCATCAGCCATCTTGTTTCAAAATGGCGGCCATTAAATTAAAAAAATATATATTTAAAGTGAGGTGCAAAAAAATTAGAAATTGAAAAGGTTTCTTTCTTAAGTATTTGACCTTGATATAAGGGTTCAAGAGCATTTTTTGTTTGTCTTTATCTTAAAAAATGGCTCAGATATAGCAGTTTCAATTTCTAATGTGGGTGACATTTTGAAAAATCTTATTTTTTGCCTGCGACAACACTCGTATATATCAACCGATTCCGATGTGAGTGAGCATGTGCACAGCAATTACTAAGGTCTCGACCAAGTTCACTGGTTACCCTCATCCACCGTGTTGTCTTAAAATGGCAGGCACTTTAAGAAATCGCCGAATTTGGCAGCCAAATATAAGTTATTTTAAATAAAAGCAGCTTGGATAAAGCTGACTAATTTCGCGAAATTCTCAATCATAATGATTTAGTATTGATAAAAATTAGTATTGAATCTCCTATATTCGGTTTCCACTAAATTGAGCTTCGTGTGTTTGAATAATATAAGTTGGCTTTTTTAAAATAAGGAATATGAAAGGTACCTCTTCCTCCCGGCACTGGCCGGAAGGACTTTTTCTTAATCCATCGACAAACGTAAGTTGTCATTTTCGACAATATTTTAATCACCAGTAATAATGTAGCTATGAGTAAAGATAACATACTTGCTAACTTGCTATACAGTGGATCATTACAAAAAGGTATATGGATTATCATTAGAAGGTAAAGGTTCTGCAAAATTATTGTAATTCAAGATACGCCATTCCAATGTAACGTCGTATTTGTACGTTTTGTGCACATCCAAGTTCTTAATAGGAAAAGAAATGCTACCATTGTTTATTATAGTCTGAAAATTAATTTTATTAAGCATAGCATTGGTAAAATTCATAATTAATTGAGTAGGGTTAACTCTGTAGCATAGTATTTTGAAAGTTTTATATTAAGAAGAGTTGTCCTGTAATGTAGTAAATCAAAGACAACATCACTGAAATGTGATGAAAACTTGCAAGATTTGAAAATTTAAAATAAAGATACAGCTTTTTCTTTTTAATAGAAAAAAAAAACATGTTTTCCTAAATCAAACTAGTTATAAGATGAAATTAAGAAAAAAAAACTATATGATTTCTAGAAATACAGGATCTTCATAATTATTGTCGGAGCTTACCTTACCTTGCAACTTTTGATTTAAGAACATGACGAAAAATATATTATTGCATATTCGTAAAGTATAACTAAAAAAAATTTTTTTAATAACACAAAAAAAGTTACAAATACGTACAGTTGGAACTTTAAAAGTTATTAAGCAAATAACGATTATAATCAAATAATAATTTATATTAAAATTTTATCAAATTTAACAAAAAGTTATTAATTAATTATGTAATGTCTATCTAACTTTGTGCTCATAACTCATTAACAACTTTTTGGTAAGTTTGATAAAATTTTAATGATTATTGTTGTTTGATTATAATCGTTATTTGATTAATAACGTTTTCAGTTGCAACGTTTCGCATGTGTAACTTTGTTTGTGTCCCTAAAAAACTATTTGAGTTGTACTTTATGAATGTGTAATAATGCCTTTAATCCCTTAAATTTTTCCAAGGACAACACTTCAGACATTCGAAATACTTAAATTTTTCCAAGTTTATGAAAGGAAAATATTGAAATGGGTTCTAAATTATAATCGTACATAAAATTCATGTATTAATCACCTTTTGAGTAACTTTGTAAATAAACAGTAAACCCTAAAAAACAGTATCAGCAGTTGTGGTGAACTTCATTAACATACCTGAATTTTATACAGAAGTCCTGTCTAATTATTTGTCCTCCTTTAAATGTTCTGGCATTCGTTAAAAATTCTGGAATTACCCTAATGAACATTTTATGTGCATCTTCCGTATTCGAGGTCTACCGGCACTCTTCCTGTAATCACGAATCGCGGTCCACTGGCACTTTTCGTAGTCGGTGGCCTCCTCGAACAGGGAAATTAAGCGATGATTATTATTCATATTACCTTTGTCAATAAATATTGCGTTTTAACGCGGAATGCAATTTCAATTAATTTTTATCTAACTTTTGTATCCAAAAGGCAATGAATCATTGTATTTTCAAAAGAGGTCCTACACATGTTAATAGGAGCATTTTTACCAAAGTTGAAGGCTGGATGGCAGAGCTATCAGACTATCAGACTAACAAAATTAACTCATTTCCACTTTTCAAGAAACATAATAAAATCTTTGCAGATATTCAGATTGTATAAATTCTTTAAAATATATTTCATTGAGTAAATATCCATAGGCTGTATTCGTATACTGTAAAAAAAAAACTCTGTCAAATTGATAGGAAAAAACTGTCAATTTTGGCGCCAGTGGAAAACCATCTAATTTACAGAAAAAAAACTGTAATTTTTCATTAAAACAGTTTTTTTTCTGTAAAAAATACAGATTTGTTCTGCAAAAATTACAAAATTCAGTTTCTATAACAGAAAAAAACTGTTTTTCTTGAAAACAGTTTTTTTCTGTAAAAATTACAGATTTTTTTACAGTGTATCTTTTGGTTGGTTGGTTGGTTGATTTTTGACGGCCAATTATCTGCTCGAGGGATATAGGCCCAGGGGGAGTGCCGTTCGTGGGGGTCTTTCTAAGGGAACCTAACCCGTATTAACGCTTCAGTGTATCTTTTGAGTGACCTCGTAAATGAACCGTAAATTCTACAATGCTCTTTTACTATAGGGAGTTTACAGGGGTTAATTGCAGTGACATATCTTAATATCGTGTGTATATAATGATTTTGACAAAAGTTGGTCTATTTAGTTTTTTTTTTTTTCAACTCTATAGTATGTATAAGAATCAAATACTGTAAACTGATGTAAATAAAAAATTAATTGATATTTTTACATGAAGCTTTAAAGTATTTAAGTACTCTAAAAAACAAATTAAATGCAGGAATGCACCTAAAAATATGATAATTACTTACCCCTGTAGCCTTCTCAAAAGATTTGGAATGAAAAACAATTTTAAAAAGCTGAAAAAAGCTTTTAAAATATAATTTACTTAAAACTTATTCCTTGTAATACAACTTACTTTTGTGTACTTAGCCACTTGACATTTCTCATTTCATATAAACAAGAAACTTGTTTCTGTGACAAGCAGAAGACGATCGATAAAGGTGTCCAAACACCTATTTTGTTCAGTCCACAAAATATAAACTTTACAGAGTACTATTTAACCTTAAAATATTGTTTGACAAAAAATAGCGGCACTTCCTTTCATTCGTTGTTCATTGAGCTGTGTTTCTTGTGCTTGGCTAGATACTCTTTCGAGTTTCTGTGATAAATATGTTACAAAATATTTAATTGAAAAAAATTAAATATTTTTTGTCCTTCAGATTTGTTTTTAAGATATATGTTACGATTTTACAGGATATGATTTAAATAATAAAATCAGTTCTGAATAAATATTCTGGGATGAGGTTTTTGAACAGAAAATATAGGATCACAAAGGGGGGAAATGCAGATACACACAAAAAAGAGATTTGTACAAGTAAGAGCCAAAAGAGAGAGAGAGCGAGCGAGAGAACATCTACGATTCTGTTAAACAGGGGTAATGGTACGAAAGCAGAGATCCCGTAATTGATTTCCAAAGATCACGAAGTAACAGAAAAAATGTGATAAAATATATATACCTTCTTAAGTATTTTTTAGGCCATTATTTCCTGTCTGGGAGTACAGCTATTTTTTTATTTCCTCGAAAGATCCACTGAAGTAAAATAACTCCAGTTCCATCAAAAGAAGGAGTAATACATACATATAAGCTTAATAGGTGTCTAGTACTGTTGCTGAAGTTTTTATTTCAAACTTGGTCTATGTGGTTTAACAACTATTTCTTATGGAAACGGCTTCTTTATTAAAATAAATGAAAATGCAAGTTTATCTTCATTGCATTGCTACATTTATACAGATCTTTGATTCTTCGTCAATAATTCACATAAAAAATTCGTATGCCCTCTACCCCACGTTAAAGGGAAAAATATTTTTAACTAAAATGAAAAAATAGTAAAATTATCATTTATTCATCATGTAATAAAATATAAGTGGAGATGCATATATGTTCCACTTGCAGAAAACAACGGCTAACTCGTTAGTACATCACCTAAATCTCAATTGATGAATATCAGTTGAATAAAATTCATCAATGGTTCCAAATACGATGCTTCTGTTCTATCGTTTGGTAGTAATATATCAGTTTCAGATTCACCTTCAGCATCGAAATCATGTGAAATCACGTTTATGGCATCTTGAACCATAATGCACCATTTAACTGGCTTTTGGCAGTAGTAATTGGATACAAATTGCATAAAAACAATCAAAATCGTGTCAAGTACTGTTGCTGAAGTTTTTATTTCAAACTTGGTCTATGTGGTTTAACAACTATTTCTTATGGAAACGGCTTCTTTATTAAAATAAATGAAAATGCAAGTTTATCTTCATTGCATTGCTACATTTATACAGATCTTTAATTCTTCGTCAATAATTCACATAAAAAATTCGTATACCCTCTACCCCACGTTAAAGGGAAAAATATTTTTAACTAAAATGAAAAAATAGTAAAATTATCATTTATTCATCATGTAATAAAATATAAGTGGAGATGCATATATGTTCCACTTGCAGAAAACAACGGCTAACTCGTTAGTACATCACCTGGATCTCAATTGATGAATATCAGTTGAATAAAATTCATCAATGGTTCCAAATACGATGCTTCTGTTCTATCGTTTGGTAGTAATATATCAGTTTCAGATTCACCTTCAGCATCGAAATCATGTGAAATCACGTTTATGGCATCTTGAACCATAATGCACCATTTAACTGGCTTTTGGCAGTAGTAATTGGATACAAATTGCATAAAAACAATCAAAATCGTAAAACAAATATAATTTTGTACACAGAAATGCCAACGTACCACACGTGTAACATTGGCATTCAAAGGAGCTTAACACAAAAACAACATAAGATAAATCATTCATTTATACACGAAAATGTATAAAAAGCATTCCGCAAAGCAATAATCATCATAACAGTACTCACATTTGAATTGTAAAGGCATAGAATGAAACGCACAGCCCACTACATGCATGTTTTTTATTGCATTTCAGCAAGCCCCAAATTTGAAAGCAAAAACTATTATTACACAATACTTTACAATATGAAAGAGCATTCCTTCAAAAAGATACATTTAAAACTTCAAACTGGTAAAACAAATATTTGAACAGTTACAGTATCACAAAGCTGATGTTCCATTCGTGAAACGTTACGTTGGCAGGTAAACGGCTTACACATTTAATTAAAAATTTAATTTTTTAAATCCCTACTACTTTTTTAAACATTTACATTTTAATTTGATTTTTTTAAAGCATTTACCAAAATATATTACACAAGACTGTGCATGGATTTTTAGATACATCTAATATTAGATGTAACATCAAAAATTTTATTGCAATTCAAAATTTCTAATAATTCTGAATAACTTTTTATTTTCATGGTAACGTAGAAGACAAAACAAAATTTTCTTGGGGTGATAACACAAAAGACAAACATTACTGACTTTAATGAACCGAAAAATGGTCAGAGAAACAAGAAAGTGCATTTCTATTTAGCGTATGTAAAACTTCATTTATTAATCTATAGTAAATATGCCAAATAAAATTTTGAATTAATTATTTGTATAAAAGACCTCGTTACCTCGTGTTTGGTGCAAAGAATAGTTGATTGACCCACATATTTCTCTTCATAAAAAATAAAACAAGAAAGAAAAATCATCCGCCAAGCATAAATTATGAAACACTTTCTAACATTTCCAGAATTCTTCAACGAAACTTCGCTGTTTAATAAGGTAAAAATAACATTTCTAATTAAACATTTTAGAAAACACATAACTCATGTTAAAACCAGATTTTAGAAATTACCGCCCATAACCGAAAATGTAGTTCAATTCTTTTGTGCTGCCCTATATTTAATGTACAGATTTTTATGTATTCTATATAGTTTGCTCATACTCGGTTTAGTAAGAAAATGCCTAATTGGTTGAAAATTCACTTTCAGAGATTTCTACGAAACATACTTTAATTCTTTTCTACAGCTTTGTATATTACCTACAGGTTTTATACACGCTATATATTGAGATGAAATTTAATTCAGGCTAAAACAATGTTAAAACTACTGAAATTACACTTCCAGGCATTATCATCCTTAGGAGGCCATGTATCAAATTCTTTGCGTGACCTTGTGTATGATTTTATTTATATTATAAAAACACCCCAGTATACTAAATATAGTTCAACTTGAAAGGTCATAACTCAATTAAAAGCCATCCATGCTAATACTCCCCAAAGTATACGAATTCTTTTGTGTAGTCCTGTATATGATCTATAACATTTATACACACCAAATAGTAAGCAAAGTTTTGGTTAAACACGCATGCCATAAGTGAAATCACACTTCCAGCAATTTATCGCTAACAGACAGTTCTTCAAATACAGTACTGTATCCAAATCTTTTGTGTGTCCCTGTAAATGAACGATAAATGCTATGCACATCGGGTTATACAACAAGTATCTTGTAGTAAACCTCAATAACGTATATCAATTTCATTATATTTGAAATCGTGTAACAGAGCTAAAATACGCTGCAAACGGTTCTTCCCCGTAGATCATTATGTAACTGAATTCTTTTGTGTGGCCCTGTAAATGAATAATAAATGCTTTGCGATCCATATTCTACAGAATGCATGTTTCAGAGAACTTCATAAATATATATCGATTCCATTATGTCTGAAATGGTCTAACATTATTAAAATGAACTTGAAACAATTTTTCTCATTCACCGTAATGTAACGGAAAATTTTTGAACTTCCCTGTAAGTGAACTAAACATGCTACATACTTCACTTTCAATAGCGATCGTGCTATAGTAAATGTCAATAACATACAAAAAATTCAGGGCAATCCTAGTATATTTACGAGAGTTAGAGTATAGGCCTGCGCGGGTCCGGGTTTGGCCCGAGACCCGTACCCGGCCTAGCCCGGGACGGCAGAATTAGAACAATTTTTTCAACGACCGGGCCGAGAAACAAAATAAACGAGTCGGGTCGGCAAAAAAATTGAGCGGGCCTACCGGGCCGATAAAAAAAAAATTAAGCGGGCCTGCAGCCCGCTATAAAAACTTAATCAAAGCCGATAAAATATGAGCCTTTTTCAATGAAGGTGACTTTCGCGATAATATGTATAAATGTGCGTCTCGAGCCGATGCCAGTTTGACAACATCAATACAGAAATGTAACATGTCCAGCGACAGTTAAATGGTGTCTGAGCCTGGGCTTATTTTTTTCGCGCAGACTGGTGCCGAGTCGAGATCAGGCTTGCATTTTTTTTTTCCTACATAGTCAAGCAAGGCCGGAACTGTACTTTATTCTTCTCGGGATGTGTAAGGAAAAGCAATATGTTTTGCAAAATTATTAATAGTGGTAAGAACTTCTGTTAACGGAATCATTGAAAATATACCTTAAGGTGGTTCTCAAATTCACTGTTCAACAATAAGACATTTTCTGGCACATTTTCTGACTCATTTGTAACTGCAAAGGCATAAAATTGCAGAGCCTGACTATTGAAGCCTGATCTACATAAGCCTGACTATTGAAGGGATTTGGAATCGAACAGCGTTTTCCATTTTTTATAAATAAATTACTTATCGAGATATCAGAGATTCTTGTCACGTGATTGCAAAATTTTTCTACTTTCCCGTGGTATTGCTTCTGGAAATTCCATTCAAAAATTTAACTTTGACAGCATTTTCTCAAAGATATATTGCCTTAATCAAAAAGTGGATAACGTTATTTGATTACATAGTTTCTGAATAAGAACACCTGCCAATCTAGTGCGTTTCCATAAAGAAATAAATTCAGAAATGTATCAAATAGTAGCTCCTTTGGATTTGAGAAAAGCCTTATTAAATGGCAAAGAAATGTTTTTACAAATTTGCTTTTTATTATACCGCTTCAAAAGTTATCATGTTTTAACCGTCCTTTTTTTTCTTTTATTCTAAACTACATTAATATTTTAATGAATCCTTATTTGAATGGTGAAACGTCTAGTACTCTAAGTAATCATTAATACTGCTATTGTGTATTTTCTGCCTTGCGAAGACATAGTAATTTTAAAATATAATGTAAAATTATCCCGTAAATATGTATGCAGTATTATTCTTTAAAAGAATCTTAATTGTATGTTTAGTAAAACCTGATTTTTTTTTGTAGAAATTGAGTCGGGCCTCATTTATTAATTTTTCCACAGGCCGTGACGGACCGTGCCTGTTTTCACGGATTTTTGTACGGGGCGGGCCGAACTTTTAATTTTTTCATCGGATCGGGCCCGGGCCTGTGCAGACCTCTAAGTTAGAGCCTGGACAGACAGACAGCCAAACAGAAGTCATAAACACTTTTCAATTACGTTGGAAATGTGTTTAAAATATCTAAATCGTACATACAATTTTATATAATTAATTTTTACTTTTAATTTTATTAAGATTATTCAGTACGGTAGCCTGGAGTAATTTTCAGACAAAAACAAAACTTTTGTGATTACTCAGGTATCAATGAGTACAGTTGAACCCCGATTTAACGAATTGTTCAGGACTAGCAACTTTGTTCGTTAAATCGAGATTATTCGTTATATCGGGGTAATCAAAGAAATTTTTTGTACAGTTTAACAAGTTGAGAAAATGAACAATGATCACTTACCTTAATGGTGATGTGAAACATTTGTTGCTTTGAGAAAGTACACTGCATGAATAATGATTTTTTTTTTTATATACTATTATAAATCATAAGCATTGTAATTAAGAAAAAATCTCATTTATTCAAATTTTATAGATAAATTATTTTTTCGAAAATAAATCTTTAATAGATGTTTGTTTGTTTTATTTCGATTTTGTATTTCAAACATCTTTATCGATTTTTTTCAAAACTGTGAAAACAGTGCCACCAACATTATGAGGTGTCAAATACCATTTTAAAGTATTCAAACTGCTAACTTCTTCTTTGAATGTTACATGCTTCATCCGATACACTATTACTGCTATTAATAACCACGCTGGAATATACAATTCAAGCTGGAATATACAATTGTAGCATGCACGTACAATACACGCATGTTCTACGTCACAAGATTCATATTCAGAAAATTGACATTACGGGAAATAGAAAATGTTTGATAAATATTAGAAAATTTCACATCGAAAATTATTCTTTAAATCGGGATTATAAATTCGCTAAATCAAAGTAATTTTGTTCCATTTTCGTCAGGACCATAAAAACGTTCGCTAAATCGAGAATTTTGTTAAATCGCGATTCGTTAAATCGGGGCTCGGCTGTATTTCTTTTGACTTATTCTTGGTAAGATCATCACATGCCTGGTGATTATTTTGAAGCATTTTCAGATAATTAGCATTAATAATAATAATAAAAAAAAGAATTAATAAAATCCTGTCTGAAAATTACCCCCTGATTTGGGGTAATTTCCAGATACCAAAGAGGTAATTTCCAGACAGCTATTTGCGAAGCTACTTAAGAGTCCGTTGTGGACACCAAGTACGTTAATTAAGAAAAATGTTATGACACAAAATGGGATATTTATTGAACCATTCTGAATACAGAAAAAGAAATGAAAAAGCAATTGTAACGGTACACCTGAAATCCATTTATATTTTCGAGGATGAAAGTTAAGTTATATGGTACCTTTTCACGCATAGCTACTGTAGCTATATCTGTTTCATATAAATTTATGTAAATCAGTAAAGAATTTTATGCTTTTTAAACAGTTCTGATGGTTGAATAAAAATAAACATTAAATAAGAACATAAAACCGACACCAATATCGTTTAAAAAATAAAAATAAAAATAAAAGTAAAAACAAATAATTATTTTAGTAGCCTAACCTGCTTTTTCACACTACAATAAAATTTTCACACAGCACTAATTTCGACAGGCCTAACCATTTTAGTTTTCTTTGACAGTAAATATATCACTGTAAAAAAAATTAACATTATTTTACAATTCTTTCACATCTTCAGTAGTTTTAACATGGAAAAGTTTAGTAACAGGCTTAGTCTTAAGAGGTTAAAAAAAAAAAAAAAAAAAAAAAAAAAAAAAAAAAAAGACTTGGCAACATCTTCAAATTGTTTTTTTTTTTTTTTTTTTTTACACCAATATTGATCATCCCCAAGCCAGTTTAAAAATTTCATTGCAACTTCCAACAGATTTTTCTCATATTCATCTTTGTGGAACAACATTTGTTCCTGTACCAGATAGAATGTTTGGTCATAATATACAGCCTATTTGATTCTGAAATGGCATCTCTCACCTTCTTCATAATCTCTATCTTTCATCGTAAATCTCCCATTTTAGCTTAAACTCCACCTAGTATTTTCATTTTAACTTACAGATGGCTTTTTAAAGTTATATTTTAATATACAGCCCATTTTAAATCACTCACTAACAATTAATTTACCACGTGGGATCAATCAAAACACATTTTGTAACACATATTAGCGTCTGGAAATTACTCCGAAGGCTGTCTGGTAATAGTGTTTCATAAAAACTACACTT
This sequence comes from Maratus speciosus, assembly GCA_963932465.1. NCBI lineage: Eukaryota > Metazoa > Arthropoda > Arachnida > Araneae > Salticidae > Maratus > Maratus speciosus. Next base: position 286,671,695 of record OZ010787.1, on the reverse strand, counting down.
TTTTTTACAATTCCATTTTTCCGAGAGGGACATCCAAATAATGTTATTTCGTTTTTTCTAAAAGATAACATACCCTAGTATCCAAAAACGAAGTAGCATTTGTGCTAGAGTTGCCACACCCGAGAAATTGAAATTTGAAATCAGTGAAACAAAAAGTTAAACAGTAATTTTTTTACAGCATTTAGGAAACCAATTTTCTAGAAGACAGACTAAGCTGCTAATTACTAAGGAAATGCTATTTGAAATAGAAAAATAGTTGATTTAACGTAAATGAAAACTGTTTTGGCCAGATTCCGATTAGTGTGCGAGTATTATTGATGCCCCGCTTTCTTCTGTCTGAAAATTACCCCATGCCACCCTAATTTCTATTCGTTTCAAATTACGTATCAAATATTAATATCTAAAGGATGAAGTAACCATTTCTCTAAAAATAAAATACAGCACAAAAAAGAAATTTAATTATTTTCCGTTTAAAGAAACATTTACTGCAGGAAAAAACCTTTCAATCATCCTTCCATTAAATTATATATATTTTTTTCTGTCTGAAAATGCAATGCAAATTTTTAATATATATAAGAATAATTTATTCAGCTTTTAGCTTTATTCTCTACAGAAAACGATTGCCTTGCTTATACATGTGAATTCTGTACCCTTGATAAAGTAATTCACTATATAAGCATTTAATTTACTTATTTTTATTTTTATCTGTATCCATATTTTTTTTCTTCCACTTTAATCGCCGTAAGGTAGTACATGGGACTATACTTTTTACATAACGTCTGGTTAATGTGGTCTTTGTGTCTTCATATTATTGGTCATTTTCATTATATTTCAATGGTATTATTGTACAGAAAGTTTATATATATATATATATATATATATATATATATACTTATTGCCTAAATATTTTTGAATTTATTTAATTATAAATAATATATTTTAAGTCATATATATTGTACATATTATTTAAACAAATACATAGGTTTAATGTACTAATTTTTAATTTATTAATTTCGTTCCTATTATTTAAAAGCTTTCATAACTTTTTATGTAACCCAAATTAAGCGGTAATAATTCATTTTCGCTTCGAATTACATAACATTTGAAATATCTTAATCGTGGAATATCCTTTCCCACTAAAACTAAAGCACAAGAACCATATTTGGTATGCACACTATGGTGACCGAAAATGGGTACCAAAGGTGACCAACCACTTGCGGTTTTGGACGTTTTGTTAAATATCTAGAAGAAAAAAAAACATGCGGAATTAACCTGAAACTCCAGGTGTAAACAGTATAGTATGGGTCATGTATTTCTGTAAAGATTTTTTTTTCTCCTGAAACCCCATAGGGGACCGTCAACAAATTGAAAAAGAAATAATATCATTTGGATAACCCTGTCAAAACTAATGTAGCAAAAGCGTTCAAACTATAGATTATGATTAAGTGGCTTATTGTAATAATTTGTGTTCATTTTTATGAGGATAGCATGTATACTCGAAGAGAAATTCAGGTTTTCATTAAAACAGTCTGATAAGGATATATCAGGCTGTATCCATATATCCAATGATTAGTGCCAATATAGCACACAATATTCCTCACACTACCGTATTTGGATACAACCCCTCATCTTTTTACTCCTTCTGGGAATAACGGATTCTGAGCTTATTCTATCAATGATAATTTTGAGATTTTTCAAACTATGTTTTTGAGACTTTCACAAATGTTGCTCTATACATTTAGCTAACATATTATGCAAATTATATTTTGATTACATTCGGGCATGCGCAGTGAATCATTATTTAGTAAACGTGCTCATTTTTAATACAGTTTTTATTATTTTTTTTTTAATTCTGATTGCAGGTTCTGTGTACAATGTTGTTTATCATATTTTCTGAAAAGAACTTTTTTTTATATTAAGAACTCTACAAATTAAAAGCCAATAACTTTGGGACTCTTTTATAAAAACTTTAATTTTTCTATGAGTATACATGCTATCCTCATAAAAATGAACTCGGTTTATTACAATAAGGCACTTAATCATAATCTACAGTTTGAACGCAGTTTTTACAGGGTTATCCAAAAGATATTCGTTCTTTTTCCATTTGTTGACGGTACCCTATGGGGTTTCGGGAAAAAATCCTCACGGAAATGTATGACCTGTACTATTCTGTTTACACACCTGGAGTTTCAGGATAATTCCTCATGTAGTTTTCTAGATATTTAATAAAACGTCTAAAATCACAAGTGGACGGTTACCTTTTAACATATAGTGTATATACGATATTAATATATACAGGGTGTTTCAGCACCGCGGTTACAAGGTTTCAGGAGAGACAGAGTACGCCTGGAAGGTGGGAAATCACTTAGCAATGTACGGTCGGAAATGCTTTCCTGCTGCGGTGGTGACGACACAAAATATAAGAAAGGAAGGACACGAGCAGGGTGAGAAAACATGTTTTGTATTCTTAGTACTGCAAAAAACTGAGAAATAAGAACAAAAAGAAAGAAAACGATCGTCATCAAAGAAGGTGTTCGAAATTAGGCCTCGCACATCCGGCGCGTGGCAGAACTAACGTTAACAAAAATACCGGGCGTGTCCCGGACTTTCTCAGCAGCTGCCACGATGCGTGCAACAGGTTTCTCAGTACTGTCCAGCATTGTCCCAGCATTTTTGCGGTACTAAGAATAATAAACATGTTTTTTCACACTGCTCGTGTCCTTCCTTTCTTGGGTTTTGTGTCGTCACTACCGCGCCAGAAAAGCATTTCCGACCATGCATTGCTATCTGATTTCCCATCTCTATTGTTCTCTATTGCTCCTGAAACTTTGTAACCGCTCTGCTGAAACGCAATGTATATGATATATAGTCTTGGAAAAAAAAAGTAAACACATCCTACTAATTCCGCAACTAAATATAATGGAAGAAAGTTACTGGTGCCAAATGATTGGAAATAAAGTCCACTTTTAAATTATATATATAAAATTTGCTTAGGGGGCCATCTATAAATCAAAACCAGATCAAATTTTGTTTTTTCCTAATAGCAACACCGAATTTTGACACTATATTTTAAATCTTCTGTTCAAACTATGCCTAGAAACGAAATTTCAAGTCATTTGGATGAAAAGTGTTTGAATTATAAGCATTCAAAAATTAGAACTTTTAATGTTAAATTACATTTTCATATTTTTATTAATATCTCCTGAAAATATAGCCCTAATCTGATGAAACTTTGCGTGGTTGTAATACTAAAAAATCCAATCATAAATACAGTGATTTTGTAATTTAAAAAATTTTATAATATGAATTATGAAATTAATATTTGAAAAAAATATGAATTGCAACCTACAGTTTTTCTGATAGATTCATATTTATTATGTCCTGCTTACTGCAAATTCTCAATTTCAAATTTTTTTTCCAAGTACGTAGTTTTTGAATTGTGATTTAAGAACGTCAAAATGATGGTTTAAGGGCCGTCTATGATGTGCAGAAAAGCATAATTTGAAAATATATATATATTACTCATTTTATTGAAACATATGAGCTGGCAATAGTCGAAACATATTAAGCGAGTGAAATGGTCATATTGACAAGAAATAATACGTTAATAGAAGTGACATAGTCATTCTGTAGCATTTCAACAATCGAGTACCGAACTTCAATATGGATACAGCCCCTAAAATAGGCTCATTTTAAAATAGTTAATTTCTCTGAAACTTGTACGAATTTCATGAAAATTTCTTTTTAGGTTAATTGAAGGGTGTAGAATTTATTTATGGTGTCAAACTTGGGTATTGCTATAGAAAATAAAATAAAGTTTGGTCTCGTTTTGTTATGTATATGGCCCCCTAAGCAAATTTTATATACATCCTTTAAAATTAGACTTTATTTCCACTCGTTTGGTACCAGTAACTTTCTTCTAAAATAATTTATTGTAGAGTTAATAGGGGGTATTTACTTTTTTTCCCACGACTGTACATGTACATAAGTACAATTTTTACTTACGGAAATATGCATTGGAGAAACTTCTAATGAACATTTCTATTAAATTTTCATTTTTTTCCCTTTTTCAAAACGCAAATTTTATCTATGTTTATTCCTTACTTTAGAAAAATGCAATTCAACTGAAATTTAACAATTTATAAAGAACAATTTTTTTTAATTATTTAACAAACTGACACTTTTATTATTTAAAAGCTTGTATAAAATTAAATACCTTTAATTAAAAAATAAATAAAATAGACTATTTAATAGAATAATTCCGTTTCAAATCATGTTACAAATTTCAATATCTTAACCATGGAATATATATATATATATATATGCCCAAGAATTGTCTTTACAATTTCAATTTTTTATTACAAATTGAAATGACCAGATACATGGCACAGTATTGGATAAAGCTAGGAGTGGGCGATGGAAACTTATCAGAGGAAAAATCGACAATTATCGACTGGACGTCTTTCATCCAACAATGGTGCATATATAGAGGTACATTAGTTTATGGGGGGGGGGAGCTTCATTAGATACTCCTAATATTGTACTACTTTCCATACATGTATCTGTTCATTTGTGTTTCTAATAAAAGCCTGAAATTGTAAATAGACTTTGTACACACAGTGTATATATAGAGAGAGTCAAACTTTTTGTAATAATAAACCATTTTAACCCTTTGAGGGGCAAGTAATTATGTTTGTGTAATGTTGAATTCACAACGGAATTTTCGAAAAAAAAAATAAAAAACCCTCAAAATGAGGAAAAGTATTTTTTCCATTTTTTCCACCAAAGTTAAAAAAGTAAAATCTAATTAAAATTCTCTGGTACTAATCTTGATTAAAATTGGGTATATAATAATGATTTCCACCTAATAATGATTTCCACTATAATGATTTCATTTGTTAAGCACTTGAGGGGCGGTGGGATATGATATGTCCCACCGACCCTCAAGGGGTTAACAAATGAAATAATCTATGATACCATAAAAATAGATCATACAAAATGCTATATATCAAAGTGGAATAATTGAAAATATATTATGAAAAAGTACAATTTTTATACATATATTCATACAAAGAAATAAAAATCCTTGCAAATATTCTTTTTCATTAAATTTGCGATTTATTTATTTATTGACATTTTATGTAATTTTTTTTTTAATTTAAAATGGATTATTTTCACATAAATTCTTTTTAATCTTGCATAAAATTCAATATAATTCATTTTGTTCAAACTGTTCAATAGTTCCCTTTTCTTTCGAATCTCATTACAAATTTTAAAATCCTAAGAATGATCATTTTTTTTTTTTTTTTTTTTTTTTTTAGAAAAAATAAAACACAAGATCCAAATGTAATTAATCTTTTTGATTTCTTCGCTAAAACTAAAAGAAAAAACGCGTGTTGAAAATAAAAACCGTTACAATTATCTTATTATAATTTAATTTATAATTTTTCCTATCTAAACACGTGATTCAATTTTTTTCACACATTTCTTGCTTAAATAAAAACAATTTCCGTCGATTTCAATAAATTTCCCTAATTTCTACTACCATTTATTTAATTTATGCTGCGAATCAATGAAATAAAATATTCTTGAATTTTAATGTTGTGTGAAATAACAAATCCATGATAAAGCTCTTTTGTTTGTTTCCATTCTGTTTCTCTTTACTTTCTACTGCATTTCGAATTTAGTTCACGAGTAGGCCCATAGAAGGCACTGCTCTGCCATTTCATACCTCAGGAGCCTATCCAGGTGTTTTGAATCCGCTCTTCATGAACTTTAAAGGGTTAGATGATAATGTTTGGGAGGCAATGGTAAAAGTTATTTTAGGAGTTCGCTCTTCAATCCAACTTTTAATTTCGATTTTGTTCTTTGTTTTATACTATTTCAATATGCGATGCGGGATGTAAATTTTATTTCAAAAATTGAAAATGAAATACGAACATTACTGTTAATTTTTTAATGCATTACTTAGTTTTTATATTTATTTTTCGTTCTTACGCGTATATATTATACATTTTACTGATAGGTAGTAATAATGAGAAATTTTCAGCTATGCTTTAGTGTTATTTAGATTTATAAATTTAAGCCCAATGTTTAACAATTCCGAAATTCCGTCTCACCAGGTAAATGATAGATACAAAAATATGTTTTAAAATATTATACGGCTAACAAAAAATAAATGATACGCACAAAAATATATTTTAAAATATTATACGTCTCACAAAAATATTCAATGTCATTACACAAAAAATTAACATGCTTTATTCATTAGTTAAGGCTATCGCATGATTGTAATTATTTTGTTTAATACTTTACATTAAACACGATGTGGAAATTTATATTAATTTTTATATATTTTTTACAACTTGTTAAACCCACGTATGAATATGAAACACTCAGTAATTCTAAATTATAGCTATTTTTCTTGATTATATATCATAAGATATATCATCCGCCTGTAATATAAAAGTGTTTTTGCATATTAGCAGCAGTGCTCAAAATAAAGTGTGGTACAATATCATCACTAAATAATAATAATGTTAATACTAATAATATTAATTATTATTATTATTATTATTACTATGACTGTTATTATTTTTTTTACTTATGCAATACATTTAGTATATAAAATATGTAAGTAGATGAAAAGTGGGGCTCCGACCTCAGGAGGAGGTGTTGAGGTGCACGAGAGGAGGTGCAGGTGCAGGTGCAGGTGCAGGTGCAGGTGCAGCACCTCCCGTGCTCCTCCTCTCGTGCTCCTCCTCCTCTCGCGACTCTACTGTTGGAGGAGGGGTTAATGCGATAAGGATTTTTTTTAGATAAAAGCGGGAATTTTCGGGAGATTGATTTTTTGCTGTGTTATAGTATGAGGGTTATTTTTTTCGGTTACATAATTTTCGGGCGTTATTATTTTGAGTGTAGTATAGTATGAGGTTTAAATGAATAATTAAAATGTGTTAATTAAAAAGTAATTAAAGATAATTAATGAGAAAAATTAATTTACAAATTTTAATGAGGAGACTTAGAATTTTTAGGGGAGCAATTTTTTTGTGTGTTATAGTACGAAGGGGTATTTTTTTACTGACGGTTAACTAATTAGTAATTAAAAATAGCAATTAAAAATCTAATGAGGAAATATTTAATGAGGGGACTTAGAATTTTTCGAGCAATTTTATTAGTACAGTACGAGGTTCGAATGAATTATTAAAAATGGAAAATTAATTTAAAATATTAATTAATTAAAAAGTAATTAAAACTAATTAATAAGAAAAATTAATTTAGAAAGTTTAATGAGGGGACTTAGAGTTTTTGAGTTTGAAATTTATTTTTAGTGGTTATAATATGCAGTTGAATTTTAAGAATAATTAAAAATATTCATTCATTAAAAATAGTAATTAAAAATGATAATTAAAAAAATTTTAATGAGAAAATAACTTAATGAAGAAAATTTTCGAGAATTTCATTTAATTTTGTTAATGAATTCAGTGTTATGAGATAGTTTTATTTGAAATAGAAATTTTTTGAAAAAAAAAAAAAAAAAAAAAAAACAGTGGAAATTTTTAAATCTTTTTAGGAATGTGAATGTTTTTTGAATAAAATTTGGGAAAGGATTTTATTCTTTTCAGTGACATGTTTTTTAAAGACATTTGGATCTTTATTAGGGAATCTCACCCGTATTTACACATGGAAATCCATGCTTCGAAGAAAACCACGAAAACTCCGAACGATTAGGCCGACGAGCACGACTCGGTTCGAACCCAGTACTTCTTGTCTACCAGCTTCGAGAGCAGAACCTCTCGCCCACTGGTCGGGCGATAATTTAATGCAGAAACTTCAGAAATTTTTCGAGGGTTTTATTTAATTTTGTTAATGAATTGAATGTTATGAGATATTTTTATTTGAAATAGAAATTTTTTGAAAAAACAGTGGACATTTTTTAATCTTTGTAGGAATGTGAATGTTTTTTAAATAAAATTTGGGGGAGGATTTAATTTTTTTAAGTGACATGTTTTTTAAAGATATTATTTCGAATTGCAGTCATGTTTTCACAAATATTTCTCGGTTATATATAAATGAATTGAAAGTTTTGCATTAAACGGTTAGTAATTTTAGACTATCATTAGTTAGGTAAATGAATTTATACTTTTGTGTCGTGCTTTCTGACTAAACTTTACTTATTGAATGAAAAAAATATATGTAACTAGAAAATTTGATGAATATTTGAAGAAAAAATTAAATTTTGTGATCTTTTAATCTAGTCAATGCATTAAGCAAAAACAAAACTTAAATTATACTTAACAAATATTTTAAAACACACCACAAGTATTGAGAGACTTCATACCATTCCACAATTAAAAAAAAAAGGATATATATATATATATATGTATATATATTAGCTGATTTCGTTTTATATAACATCAAATTTTACTGTATGCGTGTATTCCCCATATGGAAAAACCCTTTGGTAGATAAGTGGCTCAACAGTTCGCATGATAAGTACAATGACTCACTTTACTTGAGGGTTTATTTGCTAACGCAGTGAGGAATAGGGATTAGATAATTCTTAGTAGTTAAATATTAATTAAAAGGGAATTAGAAATTTGGTTTAGCACTTTATTCTTTTAAATGAGATGTTTTCTAAAGGTAATTTTTAGAAATGACAGTTTTTTTGTTTTTGTTTTTTTCAAATCATTTTTCAATTACGTTTTTGAATTGAAAGAAATGTTTTAGACATTTATCGGTTATACGCTTTGGTTTAGTCAATACTATTAATGAATGCACTCATATTTGGTCATTTAGGAAGCTTTCAGAAATATTTTGCTAAGAATTTAGAACATATGAAGATATTAAGAATGTCATTTTAAATGTAGGATTTTCACACATGTTAATGAAGTACAATTTAATATAAAAAAATTGTAATTCCCATTTAACTTTTAATCTAGCAAATTTGTGAAGCCACACAAACTTCGAAATTTTTCTTAATATAAATAAATATTATTTTGAGATCATTTTTATAAATATAATGAATGAATGAAAGAAATGATTGTGCTTTTACATCATGTAACTTTAATCATCAAAATTTCAATAAATATTTAAAACATTCAAATGAAAATGATAAGCCTTTCGTTTAATATTTTTCAGTTTAATTAATGCGTAATTAAATTTTTTGAAAGATTTTCATAATTAAAACAAATAGAAGAGGAATTCTTTTCAATGAAATATATATATACATTCCTATATGTGTCTTAAAAAACCTGACATAGTCATTCTGCGCAGTGTTTGTGAGATATAGATTTAGTTCCCATTTATGTTACGTAATAGAGATCACGTGATTTTTCCCACCAATCGCAGTTCATTCTTTATCATTATTCTGAGATAGTATTATAAGTATAATTTTTTAGGAAATGTATAGTGTTAGACAAATGAATGACCAGAATTTGAAAAATTTCGCCAAAATAATTTACATATTGACTCACTTACATAATTTTTATGTATTAACTAACTTGCATAACTTTCTAGGACCATGACTTTTGAATACACTAGGATCTGACTGAAGTTTTCAAGACATATTTATCTCACATATTTAAATTTAGATATTTAAGCTACTTTTTAATTCTTGATTAAATTTCAGAAATGCATATGCTTCAACAACAAATATTTTCTAAATGTATAAGAGAAATAAGTATTCACATAAAAATTAAACTTACCTTTTCCGAACGCATCTACTTCAAACAATCTCTTGAAAAATGGAGAAGACAAGTTTTTATCTGAATCAAATGACTAACAAGCTATGAGTCATTCATGGGTTTTTCTCACGTAGATAACTTCACTGATTAGAAGTTCATTAAATTTTCGACTATATATTTATATTATTAAAGTTAGGACTGCAATTACATATCCTTTAATTGATTTTTATAATAATTAAAATAATAATTCAATTAATCTTTAAAAAATAAATTAGTTTTAGTTTTATTCATTCTTAACAAGATGTTCAAAAATTAACAAATGAATATCTAGCAATAAGGTCATCATTTTTAATAAAAAATTAATATTTTAGGTTTATTATAGACGTACTAGTATTTTTAGACTAGCGAAATATCCCCCTTTTTAGAAAATATATTTCTGGTTTAATTTTCAATTATTTTTTTAAATATTCTCCATTGGGAAAACAAGGGATATGCTTTTTGACTATTTTATTTGAATTTTAGAATTGTTTCACATTTAGAAGTATATCTTATCAAAAGAAATTCAAAATATTTATTATTAATAATTTGAAAAATAAAACATTTAGAAGTAAATTGACTTATTTTTATTAATATTCCATAAAAATCCAATGACTTTAAAATCGCATAAACTTTTTACAAGCAGTTATTCACCAACAGTATGCTAAATGAACCCCAATATCTTATCTATTTGGGTATTTCCATGAATACGTGATTCATGAGATAAGTAGAATGTCATGTTCAAATATGAATCTAAGAACAGTGTTAATGAATTTACTTTATTCATATCATATATACTTAATTTTAGATATAATTTATATAATGCGTAATTAATAAGGATTTAATTAATATGATGCGTTATTAATTAAAATCTAAATATAATTGAATCTTTTTCAGTCTTATTTAATAGAAGATGAATGCTTTTCAAATTTTTTCAGAAACATGTAAGTTATTATTAGCTTGTAAATTGCAGCTAAATTAAAAATTGACTTCTCACATAGAATTAGACTTCTGCTAAATTTTCAATGAAAATATTTTTCACTTAAAAGTTTACTTCTCACATTGAAAAAGTCATATGCTTGGAAATTTTACCTGTGAAATTTTCTCACATGGAAAAAGGCTTTAGTGATTGTATCAGAATAAAAACTTATCATATGAAAATTTAACTTGTGTAAATTGTATTAAAAAAACTTATCATATTACAATTTTAAATAAGTTAATTATTATTATTTAATCTATGTCTCCCAACTACTCATTTTTTTTTTACAAATAAATATTTATCACTTTTTAATGGAAACAAGAATGGTATGTAAACCTTTCGTTTTATATTTTAAAATTAATATGAGCCTTTTCTTTTTTTTTTTCAGTGCGACTCCTTCAAATTTTAAACCCTTTGAGAGCTATTTTAGCGAGAACATAAAAAAAATCGAAGTCTCCCATTTAACGAAAAAAGGATTTATACTCAATACACTGCAGACATTCTAAACAAAATTTTAAACATTTTAATTCAAGTTCTTTTGAAAACTCTACTCATTTTGTAGGGAGAAAAAAAAAACATACATTTATAAATTTTTAGTTTCACATATTATATATATATTACACACTAAATAAAATATATATTAAGATAAAACATTTACAAACTTATTTATAAAAAGGAAAGGCATAACCTTATTTCACTTTTTCGGTGAGCATATTTTTAATTCACAAGCAGGCTTTACACATATTAGTTAGCACACAAGTTACTTCAACGAAAGATCCTTTTTCCTTATCTAAATGATTCATAGGGATTCATACCTCCCTCATGAATACGTTATACAAACGATATATTAGTTTAATGAATATAAATTTTAACTAAATCCTTAAAACTTTATTAGATAACGTTCGATCATTTTTATATTTCAAAACGAAGGAAAATTATTGAATATCACCTAACAAGTATATACTTTTACACTAACATGTTATAAAAACTCTTCTAAATATTTAAATTTAATAATATTTCGACATCTCTCGCCAAGCTTTTTAAGAATGACAGACTCTTTCATTAAAATATTTAGCTTTTTGTATACAATTTTAGCAATAAATATATAATGCACTCCACTTAACTTTATCATTAAACATTAAATTAATTCATTGCAAAGCAATTCAAACTAAGGATTTTTTATTTTTAGGGTAGATAAGTATATATGTTTATGTATACATGTGCATATATGTGTGTGTGTGTGTGTGTGTGTGCATTTGTAAATGGGAAAAAAATTTTAAGGTATACACATTAAAAGTTAATAAAATTATTTAAAAAAATTATATAAATATTTCAAGAGAGTATTAAATATTTCAAGACAGTATTAAAGATTTGAACAACTGATAAAAATGCTTTGAAAAACGTTAAAAATTTTTAAAAATGTTTCTTTCATATTTTAGTCAACAAATATTAATACATAGCTATGTACATACAGGCATTTGAGCTATGTACATACATGCATTTGAGCTATGTTAACAGAACAAATGTTTTAAATATTTCGATGCTATTTCCAAGTTAATCAATTTATACTTTTTTGAATATGCATATACATATATTTGTAAATTTTAATGTTTTCTGTTAAAGCTGACTAGTTATTTATCCTAGCATTATCCTATTATTATCCTAGTTATTTATCCTACATTTATTAACACAATAAACCAACTGCTTTTCAAACGACTGTGTGATTATCATAACAACCCAAATCCTTTTATCTGCACATGCGCAAACATTTTAATAAACTAGAGGCCACATTTTCAATCGGATAAAACAATGACTAATTAAATAGGTTATATCCTAACTTAAATTATACCTTTTATGTGATATTGCTAAACATGCTACTACAATGTCTAATCAAATAGGTTATGTCCTAACTTTAATTATACCTTTTATGTGACATTGCTAAACAAACTTCTAACTTGTAAAAATAGCATGATAACTTGTTTTCAGTAGGCAAACTTAATAAATTTCGTAGGTTTTATAAAATAATCGACATGTTTGGTTATCTCTCATCATAGTTTTCTAAAATATATCAAAAAAATTTTGCTATTATTAAAAAACATGCTTTTAATTAAGATAGTTTTCACTCTTATTATTTAAAAACATAACACAAAATATTTTTATTAAATAATCACTATTTTTCACAAGTTTGCAATATTTTTATGCTAACTAGGGTTAGTAGTATTCAGACTTAAAAATATCTTTTTAGATTAAACATGAAAATTAATGCGTCTGGCAAACCTTTGACTATTTTTAGTTAAACTTCGTGTCATGAAACATAACCACAAAGCTTAAAATTATACTTTGCAGTTTTCTAACTATTAAAAATTAATGTTTTAAAATTCATTAAAATTTGAAAAATTATTAAATACTATTACATTTTAATTTTTAAATTCATTTTTATATATAAACACACATAATAATAATACTTATCTAATACGGGAGCTAGCAGTCTTAAGCGCAACCTTCTCTCACAAAAACTAAAAACGAAATGAATAATTCTAAGTCCTTATCAGCTAATCTTATCACTGATTAGATTATCACAAGATCTATGTGACGTCACGTCACGTGACACATATCACGCGATTAATGGTGGCTATTCTGGATTTCATAATTTAAAGCTCTCATTTCCAATTGCAATTAGTACATTTTCTCTAATTGATTTTTTTAAAAAATTAGTTTTTTAAATTAATTATTAATTACTATACTTAATAAATTATTTTTGTAATTAGTTATTATTTTTTAATTAATTATTTATATAATTAAATATTTCTTAGTATAAATACTATGTATTGTAACAAAGCTTAGTATCTATGTACTAAGTAATATTTCTTAGTATAAATACTAAGCTTTATTACAATACATAGTATTTATACTAAGAAATATTTAATTATATAAATAATTAATTAAAAAATAATAACTAATTACAAAAATAATTTATTAAGTATAATAATTAATAATTAATTTAAAAAACTAATTTTTAAAAAAAATCAATTAGAGAAAATGTACTAATTGCAATTGGAAATGAGAGCTTTAAATTATGAAATCCAGAATAGCCACCATTAATCGCGTGATATGTGTCACGTGACGTGACGTCACATAGATCTTGTGATAATCTAATCAGTGATAAGATTAGCTGATAAGGACTTAGAATTATTCATTTCGTTTTTAGTTTTTGTGAGAGAAGGTTGCGCTTAAGACTGCTAGCTCCCGTATTAGATAAGTATTATTATTATGTGTGTTTATATATAAAAATGAATTTAAAAATTAAAATGTAATAGTATTTAATAATTTTTCAAATTTTAATGAATTTTAAAACATTAATTTTTAATAGTTAGAAAACTGCAAAGTATAATTTTAAGCTTTGCGGTTATGTTTCATGACACGAAGTTTAACTAAAAATAGTCAAAGGTTTGCCAGACGCATTAATTTTCATGTTTAATCTAAAAAGATATTTTTAAGTCTGAATACTACTAACCCTAGTTAGCATAAAAATATTGCAAACTTGTGAAAAATAGTGATTATTTAATAAAAATATTTTGTGTTATGTTTTTAAATAATAAGAGTGAAAACTATCTTAATTAAAAGCATGTTTTTTAATAATAGCAAAATTTTTTTGATATATTTTAGAAAACTATGATGAGAGATAACCAAACATGTCGATTATTTTATAAAACCTACGAAATTTATTAAGTTTGCCTACTGAAAACAAGTTATCATGCTATTTTTACAAGTTAGAAGTTTGTTTAGCAATGTCACATAAAAGGTATAATTAAAGTTAGGACATAACCTATTTGATTAGACATTGTAGTAGCATGTTTAGCAATATCACATAAAAGGTATAATTTAAGTTAGGATATAACCTATTTAATTAGTCATTGTTTTATCCGATTGAAAATGTGGCCTCTAGTTTATTAAAATGTTTGCGCATGTGCAGATAAAAGGATTTGGGTTGTTATGATAATCACACAGTCGTTTGAAAAGCAGTTGGTTTATTGTGTTAATAAATGTAGGATAAATAACTAGGATAATAATAGGATAATGCTAGGATAAATAACTAGTCAGCTTTAACAGAAAACATTAAAATTTACAAATATATGTATATGCATATTCAAAAAAGTATAAATTGATTAACTTGGAAATAGCATCGAAATATTTAAAACATTTGTTCTGTTAACATAGCTCAAATGCATGTATGTACATAGCTCAAATGCCTGTATGTACATAGCTATGTATTAATATTTGTTGACTAAAATATGAAAGAAACATTTTTAAAAATTTTTAACGTTTTTCAAAGCATTTTTATCAGTTGTTCAAATCTTTAATACTGTCTTGAAATATTTAATACTCTCTTGAAATATTTATATAATTTTTTTAAATAATTTTATTAACTTTTAATGTGTATACCTTAAAATTTTTTTCCCATTTACAAATGCACACACACACACACACACACACATATATGCACATGTATACATAAACATATATACTTATCTACCCTAAAAATAAAAAATCCTTAGTTTGAATTGCTTTGCAATGAATTAATTTAATGTTTAATGATAAAGTTAAGTGGAGTGCATTATATATTTATTGCTAAAATTGTATACAAAAAGCTAAATATTTTAATGAAAGAGTCTGTCATTCTTAAAAAGCTTGGCGAGAGATGTCGAAATATTATTAAATTTAAATATTTAGAAGAGTTTTTATAACATGTTAGTGTAAAAGTATATACTTGTTAGGTGATATTCAATAATTTTCCTTCGTTTTGAAATATAAAAATGATCGAACGTTATCTAATAAAGTTTTAAGGATTTAGTTAAAATTTATATTCATTAAACTAATATATCGTTTGTATAACGTATTCATGAGGGAGGTATGAATCCCTATGAATCATTTAGATAAGGAAAAAGGATCTTTCGTTGAAGTAACTTGTGTGCTAACTAATATGTGTAAAGCCTGCTTGTGAATTAAAAATATGCTCACCGAAAAAGTGAAATAAGGTTATGCCTTTCCTTTTTATAAATAAGTTTGTAAATGTTTTATCTTAATATATATTTTATTTAGTGTGTAATATATATATAATATGTGAAACTAAAAATTTATAAATGTATGTTTTTTTTTTCTCCCTACAAAATGAGTAGAGTTTTCAAAAGAACTTGAATTAAAATGTTTAAAATTTTGTTTAGAATGTCTGCAGTGTATTGAGTATAAATCCTTTTTTCGTTAAATGGGAGACTTCGATTTTTTTTATGTTCTCGCTAAAATAGCTCTCAAAGGGTTTAAAATTTGAAGGAGTCGCACTGAAAAAAAAAAAGAAAAGGCTCATATTAATTTTAAAATATAAAACGAAAGGTTTACATACCATTCTTGTTTCCATTAAAAAGTGATAAATATTTATTTGTAAAAAAAAAATGAGTAGTTGGGAGACATAGATTAAATAATAATAATTAACTTATTTAAAATTGTAATATGATAAGTTTTTTTAATACAATTTACACAAGTTAAATTTTCATATGATAAGTTTTTATTCTGATACAATCACTAAAGCCTTTTTCCATGTGAGAAAATTTCACAGGTAAAATTTCCAAGCATATGACTTTTTCAATGTGAGAAGTAAACTTTTAAGTGAAAAATATTTTCATTGAAAATTTAGCAGAAGTCTAATTCTATGTGAGAAGTCAATTTTTAATTTAGCTGCAATTTACAAGCTAATAATAACTTACATGTTTCTGAAAAAATTTGAAAAGCATTCATCTTCTATTAAATAAGACTGAAAAAGATTCAATTATATTTAGATTTTAATTAATAACGCATCATATTAATTAAATCCTTATTAATTACGCATTATATAAATTATATCTAAAATTAAGTATATATGATATGAATAAAGTAAATTCATTAACACTGTTCTTAGATTCATATTTGAACATGACATTCTACTTATCTCATGAATCACGTATTCATGGAAATACCCAAATAGATAAGATATTGGGGTTCATTTAGCATACTGTTGGTGAATAACTGCTTGTAAAAAGTTTATGCGATTTTAAAGTCATTGGATTTTTATGGAATATTAATAAAAATAAGTCAATTTACTTCTAAATGTTTTATTTTTCAAATTATTAATAATAAATATTTTGAATTTCTTTTGATAAGATATACTTCTAAATGTGAAACAATTCTAAAATTCAAATAAAATAGTCAAAAAGCATATCCCTTGTTTTCCCAATGGAGAATATTTAAAAAAATAATTGAAAATTAAACCAGAAATATATTTTCTAAAAAGGGGGATATTTCGCTAGTCTAAAAATACTAGTACGTCTATAATAAACCTAAAATATTAATTTTTTATTAAAAATGATGACCTTATTGCTAGATATTCATTTGTTAATTTTTGAACATCTTGTTAAGAATGAATAAAACTAAAACTAATTTATTTTTTAAAGATTAATTGAATTATTATTTTAATTATTATAAAAATCAATTAAAGGATATGTAATTGCAGTCCTAACTTTAATAATATAAATATATAGTCGAAAATTTAATGAACTTCTAATCAGTGAAGTTATCTACGTGAGAAAAACCCATGAATGACTCATAGCTTGTTAGTCATTTGATTCAGATAAAAACTTGTCTTCTCCATTTTTCAAGAGATTGTTTGAAGTAGATGCGTTCGGAAAAGGTAAGTTTAATTTTTATGTGAATACTTATTTCTCTTATACATTTAGAAAATATTTGTTGTTGAAGCATATGCATTTCTGAAATTTAATCAAGAATTAAAAAGTAGCTTAAATATCTAAATTTAAATATGTGAGATAAATATGTCTTGAAAACTTCAGTCAGATCCTAGTGTATTCAAAAGTCATGGTCCTAGAAAGTTATGCAAGTTAGTTAATACATAAAAATTATGTAAGTGAGTCAATATGTAAATTATTTTGGCGAAATTTTTCAAATTCTGGTCATTCATTTGTCTAACACTATACATTTCCTAAAAAATTATACTTATAATACTATCTCAGAATAATGATAAAGAATGAACTGCGATTGGTGGGAAAAATCACGTGATCTCTATTACGTAACATAAATGGGAACTAAATCTATATCTCACAAACACTGCGCAGAATGACTATGTCAGGTTTTTTAAGACACATATAGGAATGTATATATATATTTCATTGAAAAGAATTCCTCTTCTATTTGTTTTAATTATGAAAATCTTTCAAAAAATTTAATTACGCATTAATTAAACTGAAAAATATTAAACGAAAGGCTTATCATTTTCATTTGAATGTTTTAAATATTTATTGAAATTTTGATGATTAAAGTTACATGATGTAAAAGCACAATCATTTCTTTCATTCATTCATTATATTTATAAAAATGATCTCAAAATAATATTTATTTATATTAAGAAAAATTTCGAAGTTTGTGTGGCTTCACAAATTTGCTAGATTAAAAGTTAAATGGGAATTACAATTTTTTTATATTAAATTGTACTTCATTAACATGTGTGAAAATCCTACATTTAAAATGACATTCTTAATATCTTCATATGTTCTAAATTCTTAGCAAAATATTTCTGAAAGCTTCCTAAATGACCAAATATGAGTGCATTCATTAATAGTATTGACTAAACCAAAGCGTATAACCGATAAATGTCTAAAACATTTCTTTCAATTCAAAAACGTAATTGAAAAATGATTTGAAAAAAACAAAAACAAAAAAACTGTCATTTCTAAAAATTACCTTTAGAAAACATCTCATTTAAAAGAATAAAGTGCTAAACCAAATTTCTAATTCCCTTTTAATTAATATTTAACTACTAAGAATTATCTAATCCCTATTCCTCACTGCGTTAGCAAATAAACCCTCAAGTAAAGTGAGTCATTGTACTTATCATGCGAACTGTTGAGCCACTTATCTACCAAAGGGTTTTTCCATATGGGGAATACACGCATACAGTAAAATTTGATGTTATATAAAACGAAATCAGCTAATATATATACATATATATATATATATATCCTTTTTTTTTTAATTGTGGAATGGTATGAAGTCTCTCAATACTTGTGGTGTGTTTTAAAATATTTGTTAAGTATAATTTAAGTTTTGTTTTTGCTTAATGCATTGACTAGATTAAAAGATCACAAAATTTAATTTTTTCTTCAAATATTCATCAAATTTTCTAGTTACATATATTTTTTTCATTCAATAAGTAAAGTTTAGTCAGAAAGCACGACACAAAAGTATAAATTCATTTACCTAACTAATGATAGTCTAAAATTACTAACCGTTTAATGCAAAACTTTCAATTCATTTATATATAACCGAGAAATATTTGTGAAAACATGACTGCAATTCGAAATAATATCTTTAAAAAACATGTCACTTAAAAAAATTAAATCCTCCCCCAAATTTTATTTAAAAAACATTCACATTCCTACAAAGATTAAAAAATGTCCACTGTTTTTTCAAAAAATTTCTATTTCAAATAAAAATATCTCATAACATTCAATTCATTAACAAAATTAAATAAAACCCTCGAAAAATTTCTGAAGTTTCTGCATTAAATTATCGCCCGACCAGTGGGCGAGAGGTTCTGCTCTCGAAGCTGGTAGACAAGAAGTACTGGGTTCGAACCGAGTCGTGCTCGTCGGCCTAATCGTTCGGAGTTTTCGTGGTTTTCTTCGAAGCATGGATTTCCATGTGTAAATACGGGTGAGATTCCCTAATAAAGATCCAAATGTCTTTAAAAAACATGTCACTGAAAAGAATAAAATCCTTTCCCAAATTTTATTCAAAAAACATTCACATTCCTAAAAAGATTTAAAAATTTCCACTGTTTTTTTTTTTTTTTTTTTTTTTTCAAAAAATTTCTATTTCAAATAAAACTATCTCATAACACTGAATTCATTAACAAAATTAAATGAAATTCTCGAAAATTTTCTTCATTAAGTTATTTTCTCATTAAAATTTTTTTAATTATCATTTTTAATTACTATTTTTAATGAATGAATATTTTTAATTATTCTTAAAATTCAACTGCATATTATAACCACTAAAAATAAATTTCAAACTCAAAAACTCTAAGTCCCCTCATTAAACTTTCTAAATTAATTTTTCTTATTAATTAGTTTTAATTACTTTTTAATTAATTAATATTTTAAATTAATTTTCCATTTTTAATAATTCATTCGAACCTCGTACTGTACTAATAAAATTGCTCGAAAAATTCTAAGTCCCCTCATTAAATATTTCCTCATTAGATTTTTAATTGCTATTTTTAATTACTAATTAGTTAACCGTCAGTAAAAAAATACCCCTTCGTACTATAACACACAAAAAAATTGCTCCCCTAAAAATTCTAAGTCTCCTCATTAAAATTTGTAAATTAATTTTTCTCATTCATTATTTTTAATTACTTTTTAATTAATTATTCATTTAAACCTCATACTATACTACACTCAAAATAATAACGCCCGAAAATTATGTAACCGAAAAAAATAACCCTCATACTATAACACAGCAAAAAATCAATCTCCCGAAAATTCCCGCTTTTATCTAAAAAAAATCCTTATCGCATTAACCCCTCCTCCAACAGTAGAGTCGCGAGAGGAGGAGGAGCACGAGAGGAGGAGCACGGGAGGTGCTGCACCTGCACCTGCACCTGCACCTGCACCTGCACCTCCTCTCGTGCACCTCAACACCTCCTCCTGAGGTCGGAGCCCCACTTTTCATCTACTTATGTATGGTAATAATATCCGCTAAACGTTGAAAGTTACTTTATATTGTCCTCATTTTATTCTCTTGAATTTACATTACATTATGAGTAAATCATACTTCTTATTTTTTATATATAAGATGACTATTTTTACCAAAACAATCTTTAAAAAAGAAGGAACAAAATACCTTATAATAGAAGCTAAAAACGTTGTTTTTGAATTGATTAATAACGATCTCATATAAAGCATTACATTTATAAAATGAAAAGAATCCTTCTTGCTAAAGTGCGTGTAACGACGACAAGAACAAAAACAGGAATGCTTTAAGGGTGTATTCGATAAAATATTTTTTCACTCTCAACAGCTCGAAATTTCCTGAGACATTTTCAGACTCATTTTTAAAAGTAAAAACATAAAACTTGCTGAGGTGATTTTTGAAGGAATGTATAAGAGGCCGTGTGATTTCATTTTTCACTCTTTTAATTAGAATTTTATTTTTAAACAATTATTTTCTCAGTATGACCATTTTTTCCATTCCCAGATCTCCCGCTTCGGAAAATTCGGTTCAAAATGCCAACTTTGACAGCATTTTGTACAATATTTTCTGCATTTATCAAAAAATCGACAAGCACGGCACATTATGTAGTTTCTAAATAAGAGAATTTGCCAGTTTGATGCGTTTGAGAGCAAAAATGAATTTAAAAATAAATCAGAAAATAAGCAGTTTTGATCTGAATACACCCTTAACATCGTAACTGCATTTTATTTAGTGATTGTCCATACTTTAAACTTAAGAAAAAGAGTACATTCTTGAATAAGAATGTATAAGAACGAAGGAAAGAGATTTTTTAAGAAATAATGCATCGGCAAATTTTCCGCCGATTGTTTTCGAATGCGAGGTATTCTTGCATGTTACATTATTCAATGAGGTGATTTACTTTTTTTTATATTTACTATATTAAAAATTGATGCATTTAATCAAGGTAATGTTGCTTATCGATATATTTATATGCACAGTACTGTGACTACTTAAATACAAATATTATTTATATTTTTTCGAAATAGAAACCTTCATTTTTAAGGAAAAGTTATCTTTCTGTTAGAAAAGAGGGCTGGAGATATAAGAAATGAGAGTGGAATGAATATATTCTTAATCTGAAACTTATTTGTCTCTACAAAGGCAGTTTAAAAATATCCTGAAACAAAATTTTAATGCTTTAGCAATTATAATGGCCATATACTATTGAAACAATGTTGAAATGAGAATCGTCTAAAGACATTCGGATGCTCTGTGCCTCACTGGTTTTTTGGAAATCCCTTTCACTGATGGTGGTTTTTCTAGAAGTATCCAGCTAAGGTATATCAAGCCAAATTGTAGTCTGATTATGATTATGTTCTAAGTCGATTTATTGAAATACAGTAAAATTTTCTATAAATTATTCTATATTTCATTTTTCTGTAAATTATTTTTCTATAGTCATGAGAAGTGTAATATTTAACATATTGCAAGGAAAAACTCCACACTTTTAAGTTCAGAGATTACAGTTTTGTGTAATTGCTTTCATTTATCCTCTCACAATTTTAAAATTAATATATATATATATATATATGTACACATCTGATACAGTTTGCGTATGGCCTTTACTTTTGAGTACCACTATTTCCAAATAGTAATTTTCGCCTTTTAAATAAGAGAATTTGAGATAATTTTCTGCGATTAATTCAGGTGAAGATTACTATTAGGAAGTAGAGGAATTCAAAAGTAGTTACCCCTGTAATAAACCAAATATTTTTTACCCTGAGCTGTGATATATTTAGTGTCCTGGACCCGAGTCTGCTGGCCTATTCATTATGACAGTAGTGATTGCAATAATTTCCAGTGCGAATAATGTTCCTATAATTTACCCAACTACATTGAATTATGCGAATAATTGTGCAGAGGTTACGGAAGAGTATGCGGCTAAAACTATTTTCTAAAGCGGGAAATAAATACGATACAGCTGAAAAGTGCAGTTTTTATGTAATTCTGATAGGTTGGCCTTTAAGTGTGTGTATTTTTATATATGAGTTTCGCAATTCATAAAGTAATATGAATACAATTTTGAATTTGTATTTAAAAGCCTTATGATTTTACTTGTCTTAGGCGAACACTATCTTTAAATTATACATAATTCCGGTACTTATACATTAGATCAACAGGAAAGAGAAAAAACAGCCCAAATACTTATATAGACAGACTTAAAATTTTCCTCTGTAATATCAACTTGGGCATTTCTTAAAATAAATGTAATTTTTTGCGTTACTTATATTTTCAAATTAGAATTTTTTTTTTTTTTTTTTTTTTTTTTTTTTTTGCGTATAAATGTTTTTACCAAACTAAAGTATAGCATAATACTTTTGAGTAAAACATATGAATAAAAATCAGGAAAGTGTCTTCTATGTTTTGATACAGATTATCGCACGTAAAAATAAAATTTCGAGCTGTTGATCCTTTCCTAGAAACAGCATTTATGCAACGAGAAAGGAATTTTAAGTGTCCAACTTCAGCTCCCTAAAGGCTTATAAACAGCCACTATCCTTATGTTACGACGCAAAACATAGCACTGTTCTCTTCATTACTATAACAAATAAAACTTCTTTTTAGAGCGAAATAGCTCTTAAGATTTACATTCCCTTTAAATTTTTTATCGGAGAACAAATCCAGTAGAATAACACAACGAGTTACTTTACTTTATCTTTGCAGAATACTAAAAGAACGGCGTGTCCTGTTTGTCCATTCTTAATCCTTTAGCATGCGTTTCATTGAAATCTCTAATCTGGATGCGCTGAGTTGTCTCAATGGTTATGAGGATTTTACGAGTTTAAAAGGATTATCAAAACAAAAGAGTGATCCTTTTTAAAGGATGAGCATTCCCTCCCCGCATTCATCCCATCTCTTGACACACTCTCAATGCTTGATAGTTATGGCCCCCATTAGCCTTGCTCCTCCAGATAGCAAATTTAACATCCCTTAAACACAGGGGCAAATTTTCTCTACGGACGCAATAACCTGAGAGACGGTAGCAAATTTTACGAAGTGCATGGGTCATCTGCTCCGAGGGAAAAAAATAATGACCAAGAAGGATAAAATCGTAATATTGACGCTTTCACGTTTTATTATCCGTCGGCTGTAACTTCTTTTTCTCGTTGATTAAAACTTTCTACTGCACTTACCCACGACTGACAGCTTTTATAGCTACTCTACGAAGAATATTTCCTGAAAGAATTTTCGTTTCTTCCTGCTCTTCTTCCCCGAAATTTCAAAGAGGTGGGAGGGGGCGGATATCGCTCAGATTTTCTATTTGCTCATAAAAGAAGGGAAAAAAGTTTAAAGTTTGATATAAACTCCTGTTCGTGGCATCTTATTTCGTACCCTCTAACTAAGCAGTGTTTTGGCAAAATAGAGTTACTGAATTTTGTATTTAATAATTTCTGTTGCGTAGTATTCAGTGGCGCGTGTCACATTCATGTTGTATCCTTTAGTTCAGATTTCAATAATTTTCTTTAAAAAATACGGAGACAGAAAGCTTAAAGAATAAATACAATTTTTTTGTTCGTAAAATTAGAAAGTAAAACATCTTAAGACATCATTAAAGTAAACGGTATATCAAACGAAAGTTCATACGAAATTGTGTCAATTTATACTGCGAAAAATACTGATTGTTCCAAATATTCATTCTGAACACGAAGAATTCACCCTTTACTTCAACTATTTGAAAAGCAAAAATTCTTATTAATTATTAAGTAAATCTCCTTAACAATATTTAAATAGTTTTTTTTTTTGTTGTTTTTTTTTTGTTTTTTTTTTTACTTTTATAAATTATTGTACATATACAAAATACCTTTGAATAAAAAAATATCTGACAAGTTGTATATATATATAGAGAGAGAGAGGAAGTTCTGACATTATGGAATTACCATTTGCATTTTTATTTGTAAGTCAACATGAAAAAATTACAATGCATTAAAAAGTTAGTAAAGAACAAACTTTACTAACCTTTAACTATTTGACTTAAACTTTGACTATTTCTCAACACATGTTTAATGCGTTTAAAGTGGAAAACAAAATACATATCAATATTTTGCTTTTAAAAAAAGCTACACTTTTCGGGTAATGGCAACCAGTCGGGTAATCTGGAATATTGTTATATAAGGAATATTAAAATTGCAAGAAAAACCACGATTTATAAGAATAACCAAAATTATATTTAATAAGCAAACATTAGTACATCATTTATAAATAATGAGATTCTTTGAAAAATTGTTTCAATTTTTTACAGAAACACAAATATAGTCTATTGTTTTAGTTCCATCACAGTAGACATGAGCTTACATCAGACATCATATCCACTCCTCCTGTCTTCCATACCTAAATATTTTCCATTGTAAAACAGCCACACTGCATATTTCTCATCTGGTGTGCAACCTGGTAAAAAGCCCAAATCAAATGATACGTCGGAGTGGACTGATTGTCCGTCTTCACTAGATTCATCTTGAAACAGTTGTCTAGCGAATATTCCAAATTACCTGACACACCATCTTGAAAAACATAACCTCTTCACTCCTCAGCAAGTTAGCACAGAGGAAAACTGACTAAAACAGCAATAAATATAACTGTTAAACTTTATATTGAACTTGGTTAACATGACAGACAATGATATTTTATAATTAATACGAATTTTATCAAATTTGCACGCAAAAATTGAGAATAAGATTTTATTCCACCACGTCGCTCCAACAACAGGTATCCAAACAGAACTGAGCATAGTGCCTCATAGGAGTACTTAGTAAGCCGTTTCGCAGTTTTACGCTTGCCTACAACAACGTATGCACCAGATATTGAAGTATTCCTATCTTTTCATAATACCCGAACTTCCTCTATATTATTGCACAAAAAAAAAAAAAAAAAAAAAATGGAAACCAAATTCTAAAATACTTGAAAGATTAGTTAAAATGGTATAATTACTTTCGTAAAGTTAAAATATTTTCAGAAATAAGGAAATATACCTAAAAAAAAAAAATGTAAATGATTTCAATAACTATTTAAATAAGATAGTAAAGAATAAAATAATCACATCTTATAATTCAGCCGGTGTTCACTTGTCAACTTTTTTTTCTTTTAAGAAGCCTCGAAACATCACTTTGTGTGATGGATTTAATTTTTTTTTTTCTCTTAAGTGCAGACATAATTGCAAATGGTACACGATGCGGTTGATTTCTTCAGACATTGGATTTAACATACACAATATTAAATTGAGAAAATTTAGAATGTTTAAAAAAAACTAAAGCTTAAACTTAGGCTAGGTAAAAATTAATAAAAAAAAAACTTCTTAGACTTCTGTTCAAAATCGCAAATAAAGTGACAAAATTTTAGAATGAGATACAAGTTTAAAACGAATATTTGCACAAGATTTTCAGATTGATTTATTAAAAATAAAGATATCTTAAAAAAAGGTACTTGAGGAAATAAATTGAGTTTGTAGTAATTAAACAGTTTGTTATAACTACTACAGCTATATCAAATACATTTGAAAAAAAATCAATGACTGGAAATTTTATAATTATATTTTATAAATTATATTTTGTTAAATGATAAAATAAAACTAAGAGACAGCCACTTATTACGACCCTCTCTTTTCATCAATCCCTGCAATCCCTGCTGATTGTTCAATTTCACAATAGGAATGAGAAAAATACACCTGCCTTATTTCAAAATAGCATTTTATAATATTTTACATAAATTGATATAGTAATATCTATCTATCTATCTATCTATATACAGTATCCCCACTAAAGTCCATTGCCACCCTCTGAGCTTCGGAACGGCTACTTTTATATTAATAAAAGTAGTGTCTAGGTATAGTAAAGTAGCCATGCGCTACTGAATGGAACCGCCTATGGCGCCACCTGATGGAAAACTGCGGAGTTAGCATTCCTATCTCGAAAACAGAAAGAGATAAGGAAAAAGAGTTATTTACAAAGTTGTTGAGCATCATCGATTTAGTACGGAAAGACACCTTCTGGACATTAATGCGGAGAATAGGACGGTTAAAACGCGCATTTGTTTTTTCGTGATTTACTACATTGTGACGTCACAAAACTTGAACGGGAGGAGAAATGATTATCTTTCGGACAAATGTGCATTGCAGCTGACGGTGAGAACTTTTAACATCACAAATACAGGTATATTATTTTAACTAGTTGTTTTTTTCTTTCTAATCGTTTTGTCACGTGTAGGAAATCACGAAAAAACAAATGCACGTTTTAACCTTTCTATTCTTCTCATTAATGTCCACATGGTGTCTTTTCCTACTAGATGATGCCCTACAACTTTGTAAATCACTTTTTTCTCTATCTCTTTCCGTTTACTAGATGGAATGCTAACTCTGCAGTTTTCCACCAGGTGACGCCGTAGACGGTTTCATTCAGTAGCGCAAGGCTACTTTACTATACCTAGACACCACTTTTATAAATATAGAAGCTGCCATTCCGAAGTTAAAAGGGTGGCAAGAGACTTTAGTGGGCATACTGTATATATATATATATATATATATATATATATATAAAACTTTAAAAATAAATCCTGCCAAAGAATCTCAATATAGAGTCATAAACAAATTTTAAAGGTAGATTATACAAAGCAATAAATGAAATTAAAATGATTTAAAATCTGTATAAGCGATTATTTCTTATTTGCGCACATTCTGCATTTTAACTGTTAAATAATATATTTGAGATTTCCTTTCATTACTGGCATCCTAGCTTTTTTTTCTCCCTTTTTGCATTGCACAGGAGACGAATAAAATGAAATGGAAAACGAAATTTCGACAGTCTGCCGAGGTTAGAATACTTTTTTAAAATGCCCTTTTTTTTAAAGTACCACAAAACATTTTTTTTTTTTTTTTTTTTTTTTTTTTTTTGATTTGGGGACGAGATGAAAGTGATGAACAAAATCCTCTAACAGCAGCTCTAAAATGTCGCCCTATTATTGCAAGAACGGAGAGCTTTAATTGCAAAACTCTACCTATCTGATTTTAATAGAAAATATCCACACAGCTTGGAATCTCTATTCGAAAGAAGAATCCAATTCACAATCAACATCCGAGTCTAAGGAATGAACCCAAAACATCTCAACTAGTGCTTAGCACCGAAATTCATATGCAGGAGGGAGGTGGAAGGAGGCGGAGTCTAAAATGGACTTTTTTCAGTTTTGCTGCTATATCGTTACGTTATTGCCGCGAGGGCTAAAGAAACCATGATCAATACGTTAAAGGGAATTCTAAATAATTACGAACACCATGAGTTAACTAAAATTCAAACTGGGAACCAGGGACACCATTTTATAATTCTCTTGTGAGGAGAGACTAATTTATTTTTAAAAAGAGGCAGGAATTTTTTTAACCTTGTTTTGCACGGCTGAGAAGTAAACGATATAGTTTTATTCGCACATATATACAGGGTGTCCATAATTAAACAACCCTACTTTAAAGTTGTCAACAGACAAAACTATTATTCATAAAGTTGTGAAATTTTGTGAAAGACATAATAAAAGGATGGGAATTTGTTTAAGCAAAAAAGTTTCAAAATTTCGCCATCAGAGGGCGATTTTTAATAAATAACACATTTAGCATTACGATAGTTTAGAAATTTTACTTATAGGGTGTCCATAATTAAATGACCCTCTTTTAAAGTTGTCTACAGACAAAACTATTGCTCAGAATGTTGTGAAATTTTGTGGAGGACATAATAAAGGTATGGGAATTTGTTTCAGCGAAAAAAAAAATAGGAGGTCGTTTTTAACGAATTACACATTTAGCATACATTTACGGTAGTATAACAATTTTTGTTATAACCAAACATGTTCCGCATGACGGTCATTATTTTCAAATACCGTCTGGAATCGTAAGATAGTATTTTCCACGGTGTACTTCTGGGAAATGCTAGGAACGTGTCGCGAAATGATCTCTTTAGAATAAGGTTAAGTTAATAAATAAATTTCTAAACTATCGTAACGCTAAATGTGTAATTTATTAAAAATTGCCCTCTGGTTACAAAATTTTGAACTTTTTTTTTTTTTTTTTTTTCTTAAACAAATTCCCATCCATTTATTATGCTTTTCAAAAAATTTTCCAACTTTATGAAGAATAGTTTTGTCTGTAGATAACTTTAAAGTAGGGTCGTTTAATTATGGACACCCTGTACTATTTAAATAAGAAAAAGTATTAATTAATGATAAATGTGACTACCTTTGAGAATTTTACAATACAAGGCTTTAGCAAATGTTACAGATAATTATTTAATTAACAAGAAAATCTGCCTTATTTGTGAACTCTGATGTATTCTGAAATTCTTTATCAGGGGTGGGGGCGGGGTGTAATTGTCCCAGATGGCGCCACTGTTCGGACTAGTGTTGCAGGGTATCCCGCGTAAAGTGGGGCTCCAAATGCTCTGGACACCAGTATTTTAAAGTAATTATCTTCGCCTTATCTAATGGCAGAATTATCTGCGATTAAAGATGGCGAAATAAACTGTAAGAAATTACTGGTGTGCAGAGCACTTGGAGCCCTGATTTACGGGACACTAGCTGGGTGGCAACACTAGCTTGGACCCTCTTGAATAATCGATCCCAACATGCCCTAATCATTACCACTTAATTTTTTTTTTTTGATACACCTCTTTTTCAAGAAAAAATATATCAATTTTAGATATATTGCAGGGAATAGTGGTAAAATATTTTACCACGGTCCCTTAGGGGTAGCATTGCTTGATAAAGATGTTTTAAATTTGATTTTGAAAGTAAGGAACAATTTTTTTTTTTCGATTAAATTCAAAAATACATTCGGCAGTATATTAAAATAACGTGAACTCATTATATTAAGACTGCTTTGAAAAAAAAAAGATTTTTCTATTTTATTTATTTATTTTATTTTTAAATATCAAATAATGGTTTTATTATATCATGACTTAAAAATTCCAATACATTGATCCGCTTAATGTAGAGTATTTTGCATGGGATAAGGCAGTCTCTAAATCTGCTTGTAACCATTCATGTACTACTCATAAACATGATTAGAGTTACGTTGTGAAAGAAAAAAAAATTTTTTTTAGTTCAGAAATAGAAGTACAGTCGAGAATTCTGTGCGGGTCACGAAATTGCATGACCCGACCGCATAAACTCTGTTTGAAGTCAACTCGAAACCCGACGTGAAGAATTTCGTAGACCACAGACACTACCAGAACCCGAGAAGGTAGTTTTCATGGACACGAAATTCCATCTGATCTTCAAATACTTGAAATCAAACTTGGCCTGAAACCCAAGACAAAAAATAAATAAATAAATAAATAAATAAATAAATAAATAAATAAAATAAAATAAAATAAAATAAATAATAAATAATCTTTATTATGATGCAATTATGGAAAAATGGTCTACAGTTATATCCCTAATGTCAAATTTGTGTTTTATGTGCAGAAATGAACATATATATTTATATGTATATACACTAATTCGTACTTAAATATATAGTTTTTCTGAAACATAATTTGGACATTTGTATGGAAAAACAAGATAAACCTGACTTCGAATGATCCGAAACAGGGACCGGATCGAGTTCGAGTAAATTCGGGTTCACACAATCCAATCCGATTTCATCATTTTTTTGTCATTTTCTCATAAAAATAAAGAAAATATAAATTTTTAAAAGCACTCCAAAGTGTTCCAAATTTAATATATATACAGACAATAATAGAAAATTCATTGGTTGAAAGAATTAATGCCTGTCAAATCCTTCTATTTAAAACACATCAAATTTTCTAAATTTGATTGAATTGTTATATGTGCAGACCAATGATTCATCTCGCCGTTGAATGGCGTAATTATCGTAGCATTGAATAAAAGAGCTCAAAACAGCATGCATTTAAAGGTACTTTTCACTTTACGAATTCGAGAAATGAAATTCAAATCCCATGTTTTCCGAAGTTTTATGAAAATAAATTTAAATATCCTTAGGCCTCTCTTTTGCGGTTAGCTCAACGTGAACCACCGCCAGGAGCAGGCCTATCGTATGTTGTTGATTTCTTTTCTGTATACATATTTCAAGGCGAAAGAACAGAGAACGTTGCATGAAGAAAAAGTGTTCTGTTGGAGAGCTGCCAGAAAATTTCGTGACTTCATAGCGAAAGCGAAGCTTTTTTTAAGCGAAATTGTTTTCTCTCTTCTCTAAAATCATCATTTGCAAAAAGAAATTTTCCCTAAGCTATTTTAGAGTGTGATTTAATGTAATGATAAATTATGCTAGTACGCTTGAATCTAGGAGAGTTAAATTCTAAATGCAGATTTTGCCAAAATATTAGTTACTGTAAAACTTCAGTCATGAGAATTTTGCAAAGGAAAGTAATTTTGTGCTCTTAAAAATACAAATATGTTTTGAGTAATGCATTTTAATATTATTAAGATAAATACATTTCTCTTTTCTGCATGCATATGTAAGCGAAATGAACGAAAAAAGTTTTTGTTTTTTAACATGTTTTACATATTTTCAGCTTTTGTTTCGCCATTACTTTCTCTTTTCTAAAAGGAATTTTTGAAAATAAAATGAATCGTTAGTATCGTAATCCTAAATTAGGTTTATGGTATTACTCTTTTTCTGCTGAAATAGTAAGATTACATTACTTTTACTAAACCATGGAAAGCTTTGAATTAGAGCTTAAAATGTGTTTCAGCATAAATATTATTTATGTTTAAGTAAGTTATTTTCAAATAAGTAAGCTTATTTTTTAAATACATCAAGGAGGCGTAATCGTCGTAAAACCAGTCTGAATAGCCTGACTTTCAACATAAAGGGAGATGGGCAGTTTATTTTTCTTCCAACGAAAGTGGTCTGGTCATTAAGAATTTTGGTGTCCATAGTCCATAATTCCCATGACCTATTGAACAAACTTTGCTTTTTTTTTTTTAATCGAATGCAAGCTAAACTCAATTATATTAATACCTTAAAATTTTGCTCAAAATCTGTTAATGCCAGTAGTACGTAAAAGCAGTCAAACTTCCAACATATTATGTAAGGATGTAACGAATAAGCATCCGGGATTAGGCATATTCGGCTCTTACAGACATTCAGTATTCGGTTTACATAGCCGAATAAATGTGGCGACTATTGTTAAAGATCTAGCCACCTTAATGGAGCATAATAAAAGAAATATTTTTCAAAATGCGTTTTAAATATATTTAACGATAAATAGCACATTCTGAACACATTTAGAAAATCTCCTAACGCAATTTTAAGTTGCATAATACATTTACAGTAGTATATTTAATAATGTTAATTAATTAAAAAAATGACTTGCAGTTTTTTTTAAGAATTGGATATATTTAAGAAATATTTGAAAGGTAATGTTCGGCCACCGAATGTTCGGTATTCAGAGATAAACTTGGTCGAATAGTCTCTATACCGCTATACGGCCGAATCACTGCTCGTTACACCCGTGATATCATACTTAGCTTCTACTAATGATTTCGGCGCCAAAAATCTGTATGATCTGAAGAAATATCATATATGTCATATGTGGGACCTAATCAGGTCACGACTAATTATAGATAAAACATGGGGCAGAAGTTTCATTTAGCGGCATCCATCATGCCACTTTCTTCATTTTAATTTATATTTATTTTTAAAAAAAGGACCAGAAAGCATCTTAAAGATCGTAGTCAGACATATTTCAAGATCCCATCTCTAATGTTAAACTTTTAAATGCGCTCGCATTTTTCAAATTTCTCATGGAAAAATTAAAATTTTTCATTTATTTTTTCCTGTATACTCATCTTAAAGGATATTGCTTTACTTTTTATTTGACAAAATATTTTGAAAATATACACTTACTTTTACATTTTAAGCGTTGAATCTTCATTAATCTCAATAGCTGTGAATAAGATTTTAATATTTAAAATAAAATTAGTATATAATTTAGAAATATCTGCCAATTAAAAATAAAAGAAACGTTCTTTAAAAAGATTATGCTGAAAAGATAAATTAAAAGTATAAATTTTGTGATGCGTAATTTGAAAGATACGACCACATTCCATGGCCATAAGTTTAATATTTGGACTAATGAGGAGTCTAACGCACTAATATTTTTTAGTCTTTGGGACATCTTAAATGTGGTGACCCGTTTTAGTTCCCCAATTTGTCTTTGCGATAATCAGGCCCTGAACCTAATGTATGTAATAATGTATTTCCCTAGATTAAAAAAAAAAATCAGGCAAAGTATCCGCCCAATATTGTTTTTTTTTTTTCGTATTAGGTAGCTTTCTTCACAAAAAGCTACCTATTGCAGCCGTTCGGAGGAAAGCGATTTCAAAAAATTTTGGTATATTTTCATCGATCATGACCCCCAGACCCCGAAACCACCCTCCGTTCAAAATTGATATATATATATATATATATATATATATATATATATATATATATATATATATATATATATCTCAATATATATATATATATATATATATATATATATATATGACCTATGTCACACTGTAACTCTCGTATTTATGAACCGATTTGGATGTAATTCGGTGTGTACATAGTACATACCAATGTCTCGACCGAGTTCGTTGGCCAGCTTCATCCTCCATTTTGTTTCAAAATGGCGGCCATTTAAAATTTTTAAAAAAATTTAAAATTTGAAATGTGGTACCAAAAAATTGAAAATGGAAAAATATTTTTTTCTTATGTATTTGACCTTTATACAAAGACTCCGTAGCAGTTTTTGTTTCGTCTATATCTTAAAAAATGGCTGAGTTATAGCATTTTGAATTTATAGCGAAGCTGACATTTTGAAACGTCCTGAATTTTGTCACGCGATAAAAGGCGTATTTATGAACCGATTTGGATGTAACTTCGTTTATACATAGTACAGACCAATGTCTCGAACGAGTTCGTTGGCCAGCTTCATCCGCCATCTTGTTTAAAAATGGCGGCCATTTAATATTTTAAGAAAAATTTAAATTTGAAATGTGGTAGCAAAAAATTAAAAATTGAAAAAATATTTTTTCTTATGTGTTTGACCTAGATAAAAAGATTCGGGAGCAGTTTTTGTTTCGTCTATATCTTAAAAAATGTCTGAGTTATAGCATTTTGAATTTCTAGCGTGGCTGACATTTTGAAACGTCCTGATTTTTGCCACGTGATAACAGACGTATTTATGAACCGATTTGGATGTACCTTGGTGTGTACATAGTACATACAAATAACTCAACCGAGTTTGTTGACCAGCTTCATTCGCCATCTTGTTTCAAAATGGTGGCCATTTAAAAAAATTAAAAAAAAAATAAATTTAAAATGAGATACCAAAAAATTGGAAAATGAAAAAGATTTTTTTTGTATGTGTTTGACGTTAATACAAAGATTCCGGAACAGGTTTTGTTTCGTCTACATCTAAAAAAATGGCTGAGTTATAACATTTTGAATTTCTATTGTGGCTGACATTTTAAAACGACCTAATTTTTGTCACGCGATAACAGGCGTATTTATGAACCGATTTGAATGTAACTTGGTCTGTACATAGTACATACCAATGTCTCGACCGAGTTCGTTGGCCAGCTTCATTCGCCATCTTGTTTCAAAAGGGTTGCCATTTTTAAAAAAAATGTAATTTAAAATTTAAAATGAGGTATTAAAAAATTAGAAAATGAAAAAGATTTTTTTTATGTATTTGGCCTTGATATAAAGATTCTGGAGCAGTTTTTGTTTCAGAAAATTTGTTCTTTTGTTTATATCTTAAAAAGTGGTTGAATTATAGCACTTTGAATTTCTATCATGGCTAACACTTTGAAACGATCTTGTATTTGTCACGCGATACCACACTTATTCGCCTATTTCGATGGAAGAAGGCATGTGGATTATATACATCAATATCTCGACCAAGTTCGCTGGCCAGCTTCATCAGCCATCTTGTTTCAAAATGGCGGCCATTAAATTAAAAAAAAAATTATATTTAAAGTGGGGTGCAAAAAAATTAGAAATTGAAAAAGGTTTCTTTCTTAAGTATTTGACCTTGATATAAGGATTCAGGAGCATTTTTTGTTTGTCTTTATCTTAAAAAATGGCTCACATTTAGCAGTTTCAATTTCTAAAGTGGGTGACATTTTGAAAAATCTGATTTTTTGCCTGAGACAGCACTCGTATATATCAACCGATTCCGATATGAGTGAGCATGTGCACAGCAATTACTAAGGTCTCGACCAAGTTCACTGGTTAGCCTCATCTACCATGTTGTCTTAAAATGGCAGGCACTTTAAGAAATCGCCGAATTTGGCAGCCAAATATAAGTGACTTTAAATAAAAGCAGCTTGGATAAAGCTGACTAATTTCGCGAAATTCTCATTCATAATGATTTAGTATTGATAAAAATTAGTATTGAATCTCCTACATTCGGTTTCCACTTAATTGAGCTTCGTGTGTTTGAATAATATAAGTTGGCTTTTTAAAAATAAGGAATATGAAAGCTACCTCTTCCTCCCGGCACTGGCCGGAAGGACTTTTTTAATTGTCCGACGGTTATTCACACAGCGACATAAATTTATTGAATCAGTGAAACACTAAATAAATCTTTCATTTTACTTTCTTGTAAAAGAGAAAATAATGTCATTGCAAAAAAAAACTTTGTGCAGATTGTGTTTAAAAAATGATTTTTTAACATATATTTATCTCAGTTCAACTGTGCTCTGATGTTATGAAATAACTTGTAAAGTTATTTCTATCATGACCCTCAAATTTTTCGGCTTTAAGTACACTTCGATGCACTGCATTTTGCGAAAAATGAAAAAAAAAAAAAAAAAAAGATCAATTTTTCAATTTTTTGCTTGAAATGAAATTTGATATTCGTCGTATATTTTGACAAAATTTTGTAATGATCCGATAATTAAAAATCAGGCAAAAAAAGCTGTTTACTGCACACACTTCCCTTTAAATTCTTCAGAGTTGTAATCTTTAAATTCATTTTTCTTATTTTGTGTTTTCTTAGTGCATCGGTATGTTCAAAATGCTAAAACTTTAACTTTTCCGAGTGAATCGATTTTCTTTTGATAAATTATCCTCATGGGGCATTTCATAAAATTAAGAATCGGATTTTCAGTGATAAAAATAGTGTATCTTGTTAAGTTATAATGTTAAGTAAATAGCCATTTTTTTTTTCTATTTTTACATATGACAT
The DNA here is from genome assembly GCA_963932465.1 of Maratus speciosus. Classification (NCBI taxonomy): domain Eukaryota; kingdom Metazoa; phylum Arthropoda; class Arachnida; order Araneae; family Salticidae; genus Maratus; species Maratus speciosus. Next base: position 286,635,981 of record OZ010787.1, on the reverse strand, counting down.
CACATCTTGTTCATTTTTCTTAAACTAATTAACTTTTTGGAAATCTGATCTTTCGAGATATAGAGCACACTTGTAAGAAAACTAAGAAAAAAAAAAACATTGGTGGAAAAAATCCAAAATTGTAGAAGAAGAGCGGTTATAAAATTTTCTTAATTTTACAGAAAAAATTCAATTTTTCAAGATTTACCGTTTGAATTGCTTTTTTTTTCTCCTTGAACAAATCATTTTCCTTCATAAAATCATTTAATAATAAGTCAAAACCGTATTATAAACTACTCAAATTAAAAAAAAAAAAGTTCCAACTCTACCGAGTTGCCTTAAGTTATTGGTTCTGTCTCTAAAAAAGTTATATAGCATAAACTAAACGTTAGATTGTTTCTTTAATTATAAGAAGAAATAATGGCATTTTTAGTCATAACTACATATTTATTACAAATGAACACTAACTTTTAAAATAAGACATGAAGTATTAGAAGTTTAATATGAAATGTCAGTTTTCAATTTGCCTTAATTTTTCATTCCTTAGAAGTATATAATACGTTTTGAATAACTAGCTACCCATCTCATATGACATGCATTTATAAATATTTCTAAATATTTTAAATAACAAGTTCCTACTGTTGTGAATTTCATCTTTTTATTTTATGTTAAATTTAACTTTGGAACTTTGTAAAAAATCTCTTACCCTATTGTTTCCTCTCAGAGTTAAAACCCTTCGAACAGGTAACTTCTGAAACATTTCGCATTTGTATAAGAAACACAAATTTCAATAAACAGTTTTTGGCACAGATTATAATTTCTGGATCCTTTGCCTCAGAGTAAGTGTTAATCCAAAATTTCTGCACTCTAAATTAAAATGTCTGAAATTCAGACACTTAAGTGTCTGAAACGGTGTGTTCAATTTTCAGACATTTTAAAATGTCTGAATTTTTTCAGACATTTTTTGTGTCTGAATTTCAGACACTTCAAACGTCTTAATAGCATCCATTTTTTTTTTCAAGCATCATACGTAGCCATGTTTGACCACGTTGAATCCTGGAAAAATATTTGGCTGGGGTCCTTCCCCCTCCCCCTTCCCCCCCCCCCCCCTACAGCCTGATTTTTTTGGTGTTCTCAATTTTGGTATGCAATTTTTGTTAAGCAGATAATTTAAATCTTTTACGACATTTTACTGATTATAATCAATATTTTGAACTTCAGGAGTAGAACAAGATTAAAACTAAAAATATTTATCTAAATATTAGATTTTTTAAATTTGTTTTATTTTTAATCTTATTTTACTTTAAAAGTTCAAAATATTGATTATAATCAGTACAATTTCGAAACAGATTTAAAACATAAGCTTTACAATCATTGCACATCAAATTTGTGGGCACTAAAATCGTAGGGGGGCGGGGCACGGCCCAGTATGCCCATTCTTTAATTAAGAAGTTCTTTTGAAAAAAATGCAACCCTGCATTATTGTTATCTAAATTGAGATGTCCGGTACTCGGGAGTATCCGTTGTGGAGGTTAATGGACATTCCCGAATAGCTGAAGCATCTATTTAGCGAATACTTTTTTAATCCGCATGGCATACATATTTGTATATTTTTACCTCACAAAAGCAGACATCTCCGATTATCGGACAAATTCAACGGCAAGAGCTATTGATGGCTTTTAAAGTACATGGATAAATATATATATTTCTTATAATCTTGTCCTACTCTACTTCATATAATTTAAAAATAGATTTTTTAAAAATTTATATTGCCACATAGGCAATTTTACATATATATCAGATGATAATCACAACTATGAATAAATAAATAAATATTCTACTTTATCCCTTTGCACTCGAGGGCTCCGGAGCGGAGCCATTTAAAATTTGTCTTCAAACTCAAGGGCTCCTCTACGGAGACAATGCAAATAATTTTGTGATACCTGTCTAGAAAAGCCAAGATTACATGGTATCACAAAATTATTTGCATTGTCTCCGTAGCGGAGACCTCGAGTTTGAAGATAAATTTTAAATGGCTCCGCTCCGGAGCCCTCGAGTGCAAAGGGTTAATATTGAGAAAAAAATTACTTCGGTATTTTGTTTATTTATATTTTGTGTTTTTAATCTGTTCCTACTCTAAAAGTTCAAAACTTTAATTATAATCAGTGCAAGATTTAAGGTATCAGCTTTACGAAAATTTCATACAACCCCCCCCCCCCCCTCCCCGAAAAAAAAATGAAAATCCTTATCGTTTAAAAATTAGATTTTTTAAAAATTTATATTGCCACATTGGCTTATTGTTATCATTCCTATTAAACACTTTTCATTAGATATCTTTAAAGCAAAATGAAGCCGCAAAAAAGAAGTTACCACATAATCACTATGATACACACTTGCGATGCTTATCAGTAAAGTCTAATGGGAAAATGACCTTCGAAGTGAAATATATTTTCTACACGCAGCAAAATCAAAATAAACAAATGATTTCCTTTTTCCTGACTGGGTTACATCTATGTTTCAAAGTCAAAAGCTTTGCACATTTAATCTACTCGGTAAAAGATTTAATAGCTTTAGAAATATATCTAAGAAATATTTGAGATAAATATTCTTTTTCAATTATATATAAATTTCATAAAAATCAATTGATTTTTTTTTCCAAAAGCGAAAGTCTATAAATATATTTTTTAGTTACAGCTAAATATTGTTCAATTGAAAAAAAAAAAAAAAAAAAAAAAAAAAAAAAAAAAAAGGCAATCCCGAATATCGGGATTAAAATTGAAGCGGGATCCCGGGATATCAATCCGGGATTGTAATCCCTAGCTAGGAAGTAAGAAAGCTTTATGAGATCTTTCAAAGTTTTTTTTTTTTTCTATTTCCTTGTGGTCGTTTAGTATGAGATAAGCATTAGTCATTGAAACTAAGAACTGCCATATTGAAAACAAAACAAATCAAGGGAATGAACTTAACTTTTAAATATGTCTGTTTTTTAGTGATGTTATTACTTTAAATTTGAGAAAAAAGATGAGAATAAATAATACATAATTTGTAATAAAAGACAACGTCATAAATTAAAAAATATATACTTCTAGAATTTTTTTTTTTTTTTTTTTTTTTTTTTTGCAAAAAGATTCAAAACTGATTAAATTTCATGTAAGATTTTGTTTAGTACAATAAATAAAATCATAAAAGACACTAATTTTAGTACTATAAAGAAATTATAACGCTTACTTAAATCGCTGTTTGCAAGAGGTAAGAAAAATTCCTCGATTTGAAATTTTAAAAACTACCACAACCACAGTGAGGGAGAAAGACTTGCACCAGTTTAAAGGGTAATAACCATAATACATCCGACTAGCCATATTTAAAGAATGAGATGTTTCATCCTCAAAACAGGACCTGCCAGACAAAAGTTTCTTTTTTTTTGCCAGCTTCGACAGGACGAAGATCAATAACACAATATTATTGATATAAATTAATACGAATTAACACTAAGCCCATTGCACACGCTTTGTAGAATTTCCGGGTGTAATCTTCAACCGTCGTCTACTTCTGTTCTGTGTCTATCCCGCCCTTATATCGACGACAGCTTCTAAGAGACATTTGATGTCGAGCACACACGTCAGATGTATGTATTCAATAAATAAATAATCCAAGTTAATACGAATTAAAATCACAGTACTTCATATTTCGCAAAAAACGAATTAAAATACACGCGTACATGAAAACAAACTTCGTTTGAATTACAACGTATACCACTTCGAAGGAAGACATCTAAAGCGCGTGCGCAACTGGGAGTGCGAGTGCCCCCTGGTGGTTATTGCGTCGGAAGAATCAAAACGTCTTAAATTAAGACACGTTTAAAGCAATGAAGTGTCTTAAAATAAGACGTTTGCGGATATTTTAGACATTATTCTCAGTTCATTTGCACCATGGTCATAGTAAGATACTTATGTATCTTAAATTAAGACATCTATAATGTCTGAATTTTCAGATTAAGACACTTAAGTGTCTAAAATTCTTTTTCAGTCACATATGTGTCTAAATTTAAGACGCTTCTATTTGCAGTGTGTTGGGTTTTTTAAAAGTTGTTGCCGAAATAGTTAATATTGACTAACTCCTCTCACTTACTCTATACAGTACTGATAAGATTCAAAACAAATTAACAAGCATAATTCCGTTTTGTAGTTGTTCTTGTAAAAGTAGTAACATGTTTTGCACATCAGTGAGCTGAAAAATATTTGGTCATTATTTAATACTTCAAATTTTTAAAAGCAATTTTTTTTTTTTTTTTTTTTTTTTTTTGTACTGTCAGTGAGAGGAGTAATCCAGGTTTATAAGAATTTTTAAAATGTCATATAGATGGCACCAAAAGGTATGTGCTGAATAAAAAAAAATATACATCCTTTTAATGTATGTAGATCTCATGCAACCCTTCAATAACAAAACAAAAAAATGATGCTGGCACTATTATCTTAAATAATTTTCTATATTAATTATTTAATTATTTTTTACTTGATATTTTAAATATCAGAAAATACAATGTTTGAACCCAACTATGTGTATAAAGCTTTAAAACATATACTTAGCTAATTAATATTGTTTGGAATTATTTAAATAAAATTTTACTACGCTGATATATAAGATTGATTGCAATTTGTCCGCAATAATATTTTGATGGAAAAGTGAGGCATCCAAATTTATGAAAATCTGTCTTTAATTAGTTAGAGTGTATTCGATATACTAGTGGGAAAATTGTGACTTATTGCTTATTGTTACGTATCAGCTTAAGTCAAAACTAATGAATTTTGGAAAGGGCAACACTAGATTTAAATTTAAAAAATACGTTTTTATAATGAAGCATAACATATATATATATTAAATAAAGTCGTAAAAATAATAAAATCTCTCTTAATATTGTATAACTGCTTTCTAAAAACTGATTGCCTTTTTTATAATTTTTTTTATCGACTTATGATCTTTAAATGTCGCAAGGATTTTATACAGTTTTATTCAAGAGGCAACGTATCAAACACGTTTTTAATATGAAAACTAAAGCATACATTTTAAAAGCAAGCATTAAAGCAAGCAATAACAAATTTAATTCCCGTGTACTTTCATAAATACAAAACAATACTCTTTTATCTATAACAATTCAAACATTCTCAAATCACAAATAATGTTTGATGTTTCACGAACTCTAACACAAACAGTTCAGACTTGCATATATGCTCGTATTGCTATTTTGTATACGTGGATACCTAAATTGACTGTACATCTCATTTTCACATGAACCCAATTTAAGGGGAATTCTCATTTACCCATTTTATAAAGAAATGAATGCATGTTGATTTTCTCATATTAGGGCAAAAAGATTAATGTTTGGTTGGTTGAGTAACACTATGTTTCATTTCTAGCACACCACAAAAAATGACACATTATAGCTTAAAGTGCATTTCATATTACTTCCAATATTGGTGCCCAAGCCATAGCTGCCAGCTTTTACGCTTTTTTCTTACCCCTAAAATTTAATGGAACCTTTTCCCTTATTTAATCGCAGAAAGCTGCAATTAAATAAGTCAAAATTTTCTTTTAAATTTTAGTGGTAAGAAAAAAGCGTAAAAGTTGACAACTGTGCAAAGCTGCCTTTATACCAACCAACTAATAAGTAGCACACAAATGACTAACCAGAAGCCATACATGAAGGAAAACTCCTAAACTTATAAGATTAAGGGACTTTGAACACGTTCAAGGCTCTTGAGTCTCTTTCATCTTTAATGAAGAACGATCACATTAGACCTGAAGTTTTTTGGACTGAATGATCGCGTTTAAAGTTGCAGAAACTGCAAAGCCTTATCTTATTTACCAGAATTTTTAAGAATGCTTGCCTTCAAATGTATTTTTTATGATGGAATTTTATTTTACTATAGCTATCACTTTAACAAGTGTTTAGGTTATTTATTTTAAAAAAATAACAGTTTTCCTATGAACTAATGCTACTTCAATTACACACAATTAATTTATTTGTGCAGTAATGAAAAAAAAAGAAAGTAGCTTGATATTAGCTTCATCTAAATAAATACACACACAGCTGTATGTGCGTGAAATGAGCTTACTTGAAACACCTTAAAAACCTTTCTAAACTAGTTACTTCTTCTTAGAAGTACTCGATTTTTTTCGTGTGTTGAAAAGATTCGTTAATTTTGTGTGAAGTCTACATTTTCTTTATGCAAAGCATTTCTTAATATAAAAAAAGTGACATTCTCAAATACCATATATTTTTTTCAGATCTTACAAATCTATTGCAAACGAGATATATCGTTTAAAACGTATTTTTAAATATTTTATAAAGCTGTGCGCAGCTTAGATTAGTGATGAAATAATGTCGTGACAATCTACTATGTATGCAAATTTTATCCATTTAAGAGCTAAGTTAAATTTTCATCACAGCGGATTTTATCTATAAAATTATTCCTATAGTAACACAAGCTTTATTTCTGATTTCAGCACTTAATAACTGCTAAAGTGTTTTCAAATATTTCTTAGCTCGTTAATAGTTACGTTAATTATCTTATGATATATTTAAAATTTTTAAGATATATAAATTATCCATATGACAGTACTAAACTGTAGAATTATAAAGACACAAACTAATCGAATTATGTATGGAAGACTCGCTTAACTAAATGAAACTTCTTTAGATATATTTCATTCAATTGAAAGTGTTTACGCTAAAGAAAATGATTATTTCTATCTAGTATATCTTTGGAGATAAATTTCATTGTGCAAATATCCCAGTTGAAAATTTTCTGTAGTAATGGATATAAAAAAAATCAAAGCTTCATCAGTCATGCCAAAATAAATTTCATAGTCAAATACAGTAAACTCTGTCTAAGGCGGAATCGATCGGAACCAAGAAAACTTTCCGCAGTAGACAATATTCCGCCTTAGACAAATTTTACTCTATGTCCATGGATTCGCAGGGACTTTAAAATCTTTCCGAGTTAGACAGATTTCCGTCTTACACAGAGTCCACCTTACAGAGAGTTTACTGTATCTTCTACGAGTCATCATTATTGAATGTCTTCTACCAGTCATAATTACTGAATGCTGAGTTAATATGAAAGATGGGCAATAAAGCACACTTTTTCACGGACAGACGAAGTTTGTAGCAGGTAATTTGAGTTTGAAGCTTAATTCTCGTCAAAAGGATCTTTGTGAAACATTCATAGTTGGAACTTAAACGTAACAAAATACATATAATTATATGTGTATTGTAGAAAAGTCATTCAGTATAGTATCATTATCTTGATGATCCGTAATTTGAGACAGTGACAGTAAATAATATGAACGCATATATCGTCGCCTCAGAGCAACAGTATAGGACATCTAGTAATAATAAAAAATGAGACGTCTGATTTACTGCTATCAGTAACTGTGTTTGCATCTAGTGGAACAACTTCTGAAACACAAAGTTATGTTTAATACTATATTTCAGATGTGTTTTATAAAAATTCCCTACTGTTCCACTAGATGCAGACACAGTTTTTCATAGCAGTAAGTCAGGCATCTCATTTTCGATTATTACTAAGATGTTCTACTGTTGTTCTGAGGCGGCGATATAAACATTTATGTGGTACCATTTTTAACTATTTTTACGAAGGATAAAATTCAGATATAGTACTTTACAATTTTTTATGCGTAAGTTAAACAGTGAGATGATAAAATAATTACATTTATTATAATTTAATTTTTAAACAAATTTGAAATTTTTAAACTGCATAAATTTTGTTGAGTTTTTTATTTTTATTTTTTAGGTAAGTAATTTTCTCGTATTCCTTTGCTTGTAAAATTGAACTGAAAAGGTAGGAATGATTTTTTATTAATTGCCTTTTAAATGTTTGGTTGTTCGCACGTCTGTCTATTATCAAGTTGCATCATATCGGAAGATAATCTATGTATTATTTACAAGCAAACATGCAAGTTCCGTAGATAAGTAATAAAGTAATACAGGGTGAATGATAATCCTCTTTACAACTTTGATATTTGATAAAATCTTTAGGAAATGATATAGATAAGTTACGTTTCTTGTAAAAGTATGAAATTCATGGCTGCCAAATTTTAATCTTTTTTGCTACCACTAATTTTAAATAGTATTTTTTCCCTTATTTAATCAAGAATTTCTGAGTTTAAAAAAGGCGAAAATTTCCATTAAAAATTAGTGGTAACCGAAGACCTTAAATGTTGTAAGCTATGAAAATTTTATTTGAGCAAAGTGTTTTGTAAGTAAAGAAACATTTTAAATTTTTAAGGAATAAAGGTAGTCACAGACCGATGAATGGGCCGCAGAGTCCCTATGCCTCGGCGATTTAGATCACGAAATATCATGCTATATGATTTTTTCCCCTATGGCGATACATTAAAAATACTGTGTGTATCGTATTCAAATGGCTAATATCACTGATTTGAAGATAAGCATCGCAGATGACATTACATACAAACATTGACTTAGATATGTTGAAGTGTGCTTAGAAGGAGTTGGATTATTGCCTTAATTAAAAAAATCTTCACAGGAAAACCTATTATTTCTTACAAATAAAACGTTATGTGCTACTGTTATATATATGCAAACAACATAACATGGCTACCTTTCAGATTTTATTAATGTCAAAGTTGTAAAGATAATTTTCATTTAGCATTTGTTACTTTTATACAATTATAATATACCTGAAATTAATTATATAAAATATGCAAAAAAGTATCATTATATATTTTTTGCGTTTTTGGAAAAAGAATTTAAAGTTTCACTTTCAGATTACTCTATTTTTGTACACACACACATACACACATATATATATATATATATACATATCGTATATATTTTTTTACAACAGAACACAGTACTTGATATCAAATAAACGAATGCAATAATTATTCATCTACATCCTATGCAGAAAATACTTATTCTTGTGTTACTGTAACTATTCTAATTGTTATTCACACACAATGCCTGGTCTCGAAAAATGTTCAAGCGTTGGTTTAAATACATAATAGATTATTCTGGCGTTGTTTCCGGTACTACATGATACTAATTTCCCACACCATATGTTTAATTCCTTGGGCAGAAAAATGGCCTGCAGCATGGTCATACATACTACCCTGATGCCGATTATGACAGAAGTACAAAGAGATCTCGGAGTAGAAAAAAAACAGTAAAGGGTTGATCTCGAGGCAGATATTTATTATCTCTTCTTCTTCTGTTTTTTTTATTACCGAGACCGGTTTTCCTGTTTGTGATGACCAAACAATGGAAAGTGGTGCTAATTCAAAATCAACTGAAAGGAAATAACTACGAATAAAATAGATTGGTTGAAAATGTAAAGATGTAGTTGTAAGTGTTTCACATGTATCCTCTTGCAAGTCAGTGTTAGTGCAAAATTGCATCAAAGCAGTATTTATGGACTGTACATTTGAGATATTTCAATTTCAATGCGAATATGGCACTAATATTGAGATGAAACTATATATAGCTAAAACAATTTTACTGAAATAAATTCTAATTTAATCCGAATATTTCCAAAATATCGGCGTTTCATGCAATATATCACCAATATTTATAGAAATATCTAGCGAGTATGAGGGTATACATTGGTTATAAAAAAATACAAACGGCTTAATATTCAGAAAAAAATTAGCCAATTCTATGCTAGCTAGTTGAGATTGAATCTACCTAATGAATTAATGTGAAGAAAATATTTACAAATTGAGAAAAAGAAATCTATGTTATAAATCAAAAACATGTCTGTGAGTAACGTCGACGGTCAAAACTAAGTAAGCAATCCACTTCCACCTTTTTTCTTTTTTTCTTTTTTTGCAAATTTTATTACTTCTAACCAATGCGTACTTTTAATTTGTACAACGTCGAATAGGAAAAAAAATGTACTTTCAGAAGCAATTTGTTTGAAAACTGTATCTTAATTTTCTGATATTTTAAGGTTTTTAAAATAATGTTCAATCATTATTATTTTTTTTTAAATATCTATATCACGTGAAGCTTGATTACGAAAGATTAACTCGCTTGCACTTAAAACAACACCACTAATTAAGCATTTGTTTCTGGCTAATATTCCATAGCGAAATTAATACTTTACCAAAAAATAAATAAATAAACAAACTAATGTAAGATACAAATTTAACAGATAAGTAATCGGACTACGTGCTTAAAGGGCCGCTTCACTGAAACTACTTCATGGCGAAATCTCATGTTAACCTATGGAGAAATTTAAATACGTGACTACTCATTACCAAATATAATTTTCTTAAAACAAGTTCCATTATCAGAAAGTAGACGTCAGAGATGGCAATGATGTGCGCTTTTTCAATTTTAAATATTTTAAAGAAAATGATAAAATTTCAAAGTTTATAGAGGCTTTTTTAATACTTAAAATTTGTAGGAGTCATTGTTTAAAAACGCACAGTGTCTTCATCTCACGTCTACTTTCTGATGGTGGAAACCGTAATTTGACAATTATCTTTAAAAATGAGTAATCACGTATAAAAGTTTTCATAGGTTAATACGGGGTTTCACGATAGGGGAGTTTTAAGAAAGCAGACTTAAATAATCAGAACCAATTCAACCTAAAAAATCAAAAAACCCGACTGCGTAAAAAGCGGACTAATTCATTATTTCTCATCAGTGGGAAACCATTTTTTATATTACTTACCTATTTTTATTTTATTTACTTGTATTGATGACTTTTAAGTTGTGTTTAATTCTTAGTTCCTATCCATAAACACAGTTTTGATGAGGCCGATAGATGTCTATGAAGGTTACAGTTGCAGTAAAGCTAGATGTCCTACCTACACGCCTACCTTGTGTAATATTTAAACGGAGCTTCTGACTGTAAAGTAGTCAATGAAACATCGTCTTCATTTTGAAAGGCCTATCCATTGATATGCCACGCAATAGGGTGCGTAAAATTTTGTTTCGTCTCTACCAACATTTTGTATTTTTCGGCCGCCATTTTGAATTTATATAAACAAAATCTAGCCTATAACCATCGGACGGTTAAGACGAATCGATACAGATCTTGTTCATTAAAATCCATCCAGCCGTTGGGATGTTTCAAGGGTATAAAGAAATCCCCATACATAACCCTTCTTGGCAGTCAGGTAAAAAGTAAGAACTAAAATCTTTAGCGAATTCTTTGGCTTTTAATCTGTGGTATGGGGCTAATACGAAATATCGCTTTTAATTGATTTCAAAACCTTATTTTAATATGCAATTGAGATTTTTCATATAAAAATGCTTTTGTGTGTTATTAGTGAGCAATCTAAAAAAAATATAACACTATTAGTATTTTCAAAAAGAGAGATAAAAAAAAGGTTTTCACTTATGTCGTGTACACCGGATAGTATGTTCTGTAACCAGAGAAGACCGAATTGGATTCTCTGGTCTATAATATAAAGCAAAAAACGCGTGGAAAACGTTGACGTCATATAAACTGTGACAACACCCTGAACAATCAATTTTGTTTTATTGCAAATTTTTTAACTTCTAAACATCGCACAGTTTCATCTTCGAATAAGAAAAAAATTGTATTTTCTAATGCAATTTCTTTGAAATCTGAATCTCAATTTACTAAATATAAATGGTTTAAAAGTATTTTTCAAGCATAAACTTTTTAAAATCTATCTGAAAAATGATCGTCCAAACCTATTATTGAGTATTAACCACTTACAACAATGAGTATTCCACTTACAACAATGTAAATAATTCAGCATTTGTGTGTTTCCGTGTAATATTCTATTGCCAAACGAAATTAAGACTTCACAAATAAATAAATAAATAAAAAGCGAATTTAACAGGTATCCAATCGAACTATGAGTTTAAATACCAAAACATTTTTTTTTAAATGTAAATATGTAATTTGTTGATATAATATAAATTGTATAACTCTGTATAAATTTATGTTTGTATAAATTTGTAAATAAAGAAATCTTTTACGATTAATCACTGGCATGCAGCTAATACGATACTTCCAAAAAATGTTTTTTGCTGTATCTTGTTGGCGATCGAATAAAATGCACTAAATATAAAAAAATCTATTAAAGTTTTCAATTAAAGCTGATTTTCCGCTACCCTTTGTTATACCGGGGTGTATATCGGTCATCTTTAACCCTGGTAGCCCAGTTTGGATGGCCTTGTAATATTAAAAGAGAAAAGGTTTTTTAAACAAATGGATATGTGTGATCACAGATCGCACAGAGGGTTTCGTTAAATATTCCTTTCAAAACACTTTATTCTTTAATTAATAAAGCCAAATTGATATAATTTATAATTATTAAATCCTTAAAAACCGCACATAAAAAGGTAAAAAACGCTAATGCTTAAAAAAAAATCCCCCCCCCCCCACCACCACCAAATTTCAAGCGCCATTCTTTTGAAAACTTTTTATTATGTGTTATAAACTATCTTAAAGTTTCAAACAGTTCGCCGTGTTAGATTTCCTAATTAAAATATAATCGCGTTTTTTTAATTACACATTCCACCACCAGGGAGCGCACTCTATTCTTAACAAAACTGTATTTTAACGAAACTCCTTTCTACAACTGATCCGTAGATACATTAGTCAGGGAGGGGGTGTGAGGTCTTAAACACCAATGTAAGATTTTTGCTGAAAATACTATTCTAAAATAGTGGTATCAACACTTATGAATTTGTTTATATTGAACAAGTAGCATTTATCTCAGGACCCCGTCAAAAAACCGCACATAAAACGGTAAAAAACGCTAAGGTTTTTTAAAAAATTTAACGCCCCTCCCCCCCCCCTTCCCGAAATTTCTCGCGCCCTTATTTTTTAACTTTTTATTATGTGTTATAAACTATCATAAAGTTTCAAACAGATCGCGTTGTTAGATTTCATAATTTAAATAAAATCGCGGTCTGTTAGTTTCACATTTCACCACCAGGGAGTGCTCTCTATTCTTAACAAAAGTGTAGCTGAACGAAACTCTTTTCTACAACTTATCCGTAGATACATTAATCGAGGGAATGGCGGTCTTAAACACCAAGTTAAGATATTTGCTAAATTACTATTATAAATTAGTGGTATCACCACTTATGAAATTTTTTATATTGAATACGTAGTATTTATCTCATCACGCAGGGCAAAGCGGGGGGATGGACACCTCAGATGCATAATATCATTAAGCGATCACAGACCTTTCCTACGATATATCACATGGCGGCTAACTGCAAAATATAGAAAAGTGGCCCCCTTGGAAGGGGGGGGGGGGGGGGCAAAGTGGGGGATGGACATTTATCGAAAAATGGAGATTGCCATTCGATCGGCAGGGAAATGTTAGCTTCGCAGTACCTTCTGAGTTATATTTCTCCCCGCTGTAGCTCAATTAGGGGCAAAGTTATGGCCCAAAGAAAAACAGCCCCAAACGTTGGTGGGGGTGCCTCGCAACATTATTTTTTTTAAATATGTTAACAGGAAATTTATTTACCTTTATAAGGGGTATGTTGGGCGGGGGGGGGGGTGCAAACCAGTATTTCATACTTATCGAAAAATATTTAAAAGGGCCCCTACCCGGGCCCCTAATAGAGTTAGAGAAAATCGGAAGACGGCAAAATAATCTTATTGGGAAAAGTTTGCTTGGGCGATATGGAGCTAATTTTGGCACGAGATCTAAGCTCTACGACCAATAGGAACCGAGATATTTAAGAAAATGTGAAAAAAAGATAGGATTTCTTTACAGAAGAGAATAATAATTTTAAGTTTTAAAGTCCTAAGCAGGCCCCAAAGGGTTGTAATGAAAACATCCATGATAGCACAAGACCCCTTAAGACCCAAGATCGTTGGAATTACTTTCAAATTTTCATATTTAAAAGAGCTGGTTCCATTATAAGTCTTATTTCCCATAGTGCAATAGCAATCTCCTGAAGCATTTTATAGAAATAAAACCAATTAGTTAAATAATAATTAATATCTCAACTTGTAATTAAAATAGAAGATTGAAATTGACATTGATGAAATCAGTGAAAATTTTTACGTCCGGATGTAAAAAAAAAAAAAATAAAAATAAAAATAAAAATAAAAAAATAATAATAATTTAAAAGTTTAAAATTCTTTTTAAAAAATCCTAGTACGAAAAACCACGTGATCTACTTAAATTGCTCGGACGCCAATACGTCTGCGGATAATGATGTCACCTGTTTTTAATATGTGGAAGAGATAGTTTTTGCAGTTTGGTAAAAAATCTATGCTTTTGTTGAATTATGAAAGCCTCTCCGATCTTGTAATTGGGGTTTTTTAATTAATAACGTCCGTTAATTACGACTTTTTCAAAATTTCATGTTTGTCGTTTGATGTGAGGTGTTCAGCTATAAGTATGCAAAATTTCAAATCTCCAATATATATAGTTTCTGAGAACGGGCTCTGTGACAGACGGACAGACAGACAGAGGAGTGAGACGAATAGGGTTTCGTCAGATGAACGAAGTCCTAAAAATAGAAAATCTGATACAAACATTAACAGAAACACAATTTCCTAAAGACGTGCGTTTTTCTGTTGATTAAAATTATCAAAAAAAAAAATTTTGAAAAATCTAATCTAATTAATCACTAATGTGTAAAATCTTGTCAGCATGTTTCTTCTTTACTTTCCATCCATATAACAGCTATATTGATTAATGCAATAAGTTTCATGCCCTGTACAGATTTTTTACGAAAGGGAGAAAAACAAAACTGGGAATTTCCCTGATTTAAATAACATACTTAAATTCGATTCTGAGTTACAAAATTATTAAATTTTTATAAATGTTGAGTAGATAAAAATGCATAAGTAAATCATGATGCACTTCGCAATTTGCATCAAAATAGAAAGATAAATCTATTTCTATTTTTTTTTTTTTTCTAAAATTACATTTTGAACATTATATTTTCACTTCAGAATACTTTTTAATATTCACGATAAAAGAATTTCGAAAATTATAGAAATTTTTTTGCTAATTACACTATTAAAAATTGTGTGCTTTGTTGAACCAACTTTTGGTGCTGCAGTAGCTGCAACAATAAGATGGTGAAATCTCATTCCAAAATTGGATCTATGTCTCGACAGGAGCTCCAAATGTTGGAACGAGATTTCACCATCTTGTGGTTTCAGCTACTGAAACACCAAAAGTTTGTTTAACACAGCACAAAATGTTTAACAGTGTATGAGAGAAAAAAAAAACAGAATTGCAAAAATATATTAAAATCTATAATAATATAATAAAGAGAAAACTCCTGACTGACTGACTCATCAACACAGAGCTGAAACAGCTGAAATCTGGATCCTGACATTTGGACAGTAGATTGCTGTTATGACCTAAGCAAGCAATAAGAAAGGATTTGTGAAAATTCACCCCCTAAAGTGGTTAAATGGGGGTCTACAGTTTTAGGTCTTTTCCCCATATCTCAGCAGCAGTTTTAGGTAAGAGTGTAAAATTCATCATAACAAATCTACTAAAAAAATTTAGTCATATATTTTAGCGATTTTAGAAGTTCAGGCACTCGGTGGTTAAATGGGGGTCGAAAGTTTTGGGGCATTTCACCATATCTAAGTAGTATTTTTAGGTAGGAGCGTGAAATTCAGCGAAACAAAATCTATTAAAAAAATAGTTAAACACGCATTTCAGCGATTTTAGAAATTCAACCACCAAGGAAGTTAAATGAGGGGTTGAAAGTCTTTCTCCATATCTCAGCTGCAGTTTTAGGTAGGAGCATGAAATATAGTTAAACGAATCTCCTAATAAAATAGTTAAACACGTATTTTAGCGATTTTTGAGCTATTTTAGCGATTTCATCTCCAACTTCGGCTATGAACTCAACTATGGAGCACTAGGCGAATAAGACAACTATTGCTGATTTTTGATTAGATATTCTTCCAAGGAGAAGATTTTTTTCCTAATATGTATAGATACCATACGAAATAGAGTTTCGCTAAATGCTACGTCTTTTTTTTTTTTTTTTTTTTTTTTTCGTGTTGTAAGGGAAATCGTATATTTTTCTCTTACATACACAAAAGAAAATGCACATTTATAATGCCGAGATTTTTTTTATGATTGTGACAAAATAACTTCATTTTTTACCGATTGTTTTTTAACTATTTACGTGCAGGAATATACAGAGCTCCGTCATTGTAATCGCCATATTATTGCATTTTTATTTATTTTACCTGTAAGGCCCTTCTGGTTAATATGAGCAGAGACAGGTGGTTCTGCCAGTAATGAATAAAGAAGTATATTTTCCCTAGAATAAGTTCTCCTCAAAAAAAATTAAATCATATGGCAATAAAATTTTTGTTCAAGATTTTGTGATTACATTATTTTAAATTGAAGTTGCATTTGGCTCTTGAGAAAATCCCAAATTTTTGCGGAAGTCAGTAACCAAAAGATAAATTTTCTCAAAAATGTAATTGAAGATGTACAGCTAAATTAAAAGCTCGGATGTAAAACAAGGTAACTAACAAAGTTTCGAGAATTTGAAGATTCAAGTTCTCAAAAGAAAATTACAAACAAAATTATTATGACTGCTTCCTATAAAGCAACAGATTTGTTCAGACTGAACATTCAATTAACATATGGGCAACATCTTTTGTTTGATAGATATTTTTACGGGACCTATTAAAAATGTTAATTAAGAAATTGTTTGCACTTATCTATAATTTTATCTCTGATTACGATGGTACCTACCGAGTACTAAATAAAACTTGTGCTTTAAAAAACATGTGTGGATGCATTTACACAATTTTAGATGAAAATCAAAAGAAAAAAAATCAGTTATCATGTTTTACATCCGAACTCCTCAAATATAGAAATGATTTTAAAAAACTTGCTATTGACAATGCCCATACGTTGCTTAAATATATATTTTTAATTACTATTACTGTAATTTGTTTGCACCATTGGAAAGAAATACAACGACGAATGAAACACAACTTTAATGACAAAAATATTAAAAATACGATTAAGAAATTCATTAGATACATAAAACATACCATAAGAATATGAATACAAAAGAAAATTATTTTTTAACTTATTAATGTTATATATGCTATAAGCGGGGAAAATGCTTCTGAAAATTTGAGTTAAAAAAGAATCATTTTAATTTATTGTGTTTATAACCCTTTTGGTAATTGAAATATAAAGATCTGATAATACATGCAACAATACTTTACTTTGAATTTGTATTGAAATGCTCGTGATTCGTTTTGAGTTTTGTAGCAGCCTCTTGCCAATATTTTCAGTTAATATAAAGTAAGAACTATACGTTCGAATTAGATGATAAATAGAATGAAGTGAACTATCCACTGGAACACTTTGATAAAATTTTTTGTTTCCTGAAATTATAAGAATAGCAATAGACAATATAGTGTACCATTTGCAGCTAAATTCTAAGTGTATTGTGGTCTACATGAATTAAATGAAACGACACTTAATAACTGTAAACGAAGAGTTCAACATAAAAAGAAATAAATCGATAAAAATTTAAGAGTTATAAGAATTACTTCTATAATCAAACTTCTCTAATCTGTACTACTAAAAAAAGAGTTTCACTCTGTCTGTGTGTCTGTGCGCGATATCTAACAAAATCTACGGGACGTACGAGGATGAATATTTTTGTGAGGCTAGACCAAAGTGTCTCCTTATGCACATGAGACTCAGAATTTCAAATTTCTAATAATTAGTTGAGTTATTAATTAAACATCGTAACTCACCCTCATCAAAAGTCATCTATTTGATCCCCGATCAAGGAAAACACTTGCGCATGCGCACATGCGCAAAAACCCATTTACGCATCGGGAACTAGCGAAGAACGTTTTTTGACTTTATTTCTGTTTTTGATTGTTTTGTTTTAATCCAAATCGCCCAAACCGCTCGGTACAGTTAAAATTAAAAGACATATTTCAAAAGATCGTACTCTTACGTCTCAAATGCCTGAATCAATTCGAAAAAATGAGGACTTTGATAAAAAAAAATTTCAAAAAGGGTCGTTTTTCCGAAAAAGTTTTCCCCTTTATTGCAACGCCCCTCAAGACGCAATTTTAGAGTTACCGACAAACCAAAAATATGCTCTTAAAGATTCTCTTAAAGAAATAAGTAACTAAACATCCGCATTTTAGCACAATCTTTTTAGAGCATCTCAATAGATCAGATTTACGTGCCCTACAAAAATTTCGAAACGTTCCGACGAGTGGAAATATTTTTTGCAAAATAAAATGTACGGAAATTTCGACTAAATCAGCAAAAACCTGAGTGTTTCGTCACAATTTCGCCCCCCCCCCCCCAGGATGCAATTTTAGAGGTACCGACAAACCAAGAATATGTTCTTAAAGCTGAAACCTTCTTCTAATCGATGGTGTTTAAAAAATATATTAATTTTAACATTTTCAAATATACATGCAAACTCAGGTCACCTCGCGCCTCACGGAAACGATTTCTTTTTTACGCTAAAAGTAACTGAACGTCCTTAACTGAACTTACACAATCTTTTTAGAGCATCTAAATAGACCAGATTTACTCGTACATCACATACAAAAATTTTGAAACGTTCGGACGGGTGTAAATATTTTTACAAAATAAAATGTGTGAAAATGTCGACGAAATCAGTAAAAACCTTAGTGTTTTGTCGCAGTTTCTCTCGCTTTCGGTGCGATATCCAAAAATCGAATTACGCAAAATTAGCATATACTTTCAATTCAATATTTTTTCATATAAAAATATAAATTCATACAAAACGGAGTTAAAGATATAAAATCATACAAATGTGAGGTTCATTTAAAGGTCACTCATAACGGGCTTGGGTAAAACCGGGCGCAGCTAGTTAAATTTAAATTACAAATAATTTTTTTTAATATATTGCTACGTAAATATTAATAACTAGAAAAATTATCTCATAAAATTTCAGAACTTTTTTAACATTTTTATTTTAATTGGTTCTTCCTATCTTGAAATTAAAAAAATATATATTTGTTTCTTGAAGTTAATGTTTAAAATGAAACGGATAAAGAAATTTATAAATGTCAAAAGTGCAATATATGTACAATATATAACTGATTTTTAATTATTTTTATAGTATGTTCATTTTGATGCGGGTATATTTTGCCTAAAAAAAGAGTGTTATTATATTCAAATAACGAATTTTCCAATATTAAATTTCTGTGATTCATTTAAGATCCCACCAATCTGAGTACTCTAAAGTATGTTAAAATTAATTTTACCTTGTCGAGTTGTATTAATAAGTAAAATTTTCTCAATAATCTAATCATTTTATTTCGACAGCGCCATTCTAAATGGTAAAATATTAACTGAAATATAGGCTATATTTTGCTTGATGTAAATACCGAAATTTATGTAATCTGTTTGAAACAATACGCCCAATTGTCAGAGTTTTTCATTTTATTTACCGAAAAAGTGCTGTTGAAACTGAGTATTGAATAATCGGTACGTTAAATAATTAATGAAAACATAATAAAAATTTCTGCTATCTCAAATACTGATATGTGCACAAAGATGGCGTTAAATAAAATTATTCATTTATTAAGTCACTTCTTTAACTATAATTTGTTTGCCTTTTCATAAGATATTATCCAACGATATTTTTATGCGCTGTGAAAACATTTTTTATCATCACTTTCTGAAGCGAAAATACTAAATTTCGATAACTGGTAGACTGTAATATTGCACAGATTTGAAATTTGATACTTGCAAATTCCAGTATGTCTTCTATATATTACGCAACACAAAAGCAAAATAAAATGAAACAGTTATTTTCACTTTATAGCCTGTACAGATTCTAACAGACTATAAAACATACGACTCTAATGTCTAAGGGGGAGGGGGTATTTTTGATACCATATGTGAAAAAAAAAATGTATAAATAGTTTAAATTTATTCTTTATAATGAATTTCCATATTATAGCCACTGAATTTCCACATTTTAATATATAAAACATTGCAAATCCTTTGCATGTTAACCATTTCATAAGGATTTTAAAATAATAATCTCATTAATAAGCAATCCATTAAATTCCTTACGTAAAATGGATTTTTTCTAGAGTACGAACGAATGTAAGTCATGTTTAGTCATTTTCTTTGCTTTACAAATTCCTGAGTTACCAGTAAAGTTTTCAGAACTACTAATGTAATAACGAATAATCCTCAAGTTTATTAAAAAATTATTCATAAGAAACCCTTTCCTCAACAAAACATTCCTCTAGAGAAACAATTTTAAACATAGGAAATGCTTTGAATTGCTATAATTCTGGATAAATGTAATCATCGGAGTTCCGATTATCATAATTTGTTTATTGCATTTTATACTATTTCTATATGCTGCAATTTTAATTTAGTAAAAATGTAATTTATTTGTTCAATGTTCAACAGAAAAATGTTTAGTTTTTATAATAATCAAACATGTGGTTAATAAATAAATTTAATTTACTATACACAACTTTTTATACTGTGAATAGTGGTGTAATTAGGTTAAACGATAAAAGCAATGGCACATATCAAAATATCGCCAATCAAAAATACCTGTTTTTTAAGCTAAATTTTCTTTTAGACGTCGCGTCGTGGGAAAAGAAACGAAATCTCGTGAGTTTTATAAGGAATATTAATTAAATAGGGCTATAAAAAATATCGGTTACATTATTTGTCGTGAAATGCATTGTCTGAAAAAACATTATATTTTATGTGCTCGTGTACAGTTTTCGCTGTTTCAAACTCATATGAATCAATGGCATCCAGCAATGCGATCAATGCAAGATGCATCGAGTAATTTAAGAAAAAGATATTCTATTACTAATTCAGAAAGAAAGAAAGAAATCTTAAGTAACTTAACAATTATTATTTTCGGTATGACAGCATTTACTACTTGAAAATGCTTTTGTGCAACATTTTCATGAAGCAGGGCATATTCTGTAAGAATAAAAGAATCTTCAGAATTTGAAGCCTAAAAAATGTGTCATTTCCGTGAAAGATTTCATTACAGTAACTGAATCCAAACGACTCTAAACGTCAGTAATCCAAATGTCTCTTTTTATCTTTGAAATAAGAGCGCGTGAACAACAACTAATTACTCAACTGTATCATTTATCTACACTGATCAAACTAAGCATCAAACATTCTTTAAGAATATGGCTTTTTCGAATTTGCATAACCAATTTGCCAATAATCAATTTGCCATTTGATAGTCATTTTATATAATCGCTTTCTGAAACAAAAATATGTTTTATATAAATAAAATCAAACAATATCAAGATCCTCGCAAAACACAATTATAATTAAATTTTTGAAATAAAGTAAATTAAAGAATGTACTTCAATATTACTTTATATAAATAAAAAAGATATATATGTATGAAATGGTAATTTCAAGGTAGATTACAAATACGCAAGATCTTTGTGTAGATATTTGTATAAATAAAGGAGTAAATAATTACTTGCAAAAGTGCTATCATCTAAATGAATTTCATTTAAACCCTAAGAAAACTTACGAACGCAAGGCTTTTAAGCTTCCATATTATTATTTTTTTTAAATATAATATTTTCATAACATGACATTTTTATGTTTTAAATCTATTTATGAAGTTAAAACTATGTTTAAAAAGTGGAATATTTAGCAATTTTGTTTAATGAAATGCAAAACAAAAAAAAGCACATCAAAGCTTAAGAAATTTAAAAATGATTGTTCTTAAAAGCATTTTATTTATAATTTTGAATACTTGAAAAAGACATGTGAATCGCAACTTTTCAATTAAAGATAATTTCCCTTCTAATAAAACGTGTTAAAAGTTATTTACAAAATACAGGAATACCATTAATTTATCTTCAGATCTAATATTAAATGCTATTAATTATGAGACTTAAAGAAAAATTAGAAAAATTTAAGGTCATTTGATTGCTTCATACTAGAGAATTTCATGCATGAAATTTGCATTATACGATAAATATCTTACCTGATGTAGGTGTTCATTCCCAGCGTTGCTTATTTGCTATTCTGATTTAACGTTTCTTCTCATATATAATAGTATGATACTAGCTCAACAGTCCAGGTATTCATATTGATATTCAGCTATTTGGAAAAATGGTTCACGTAAAAAAGTAAAAAATTCGCTATCACATATGACGCATCGAGAATTATATTATTGTGTAATAGGCTCCATAAAGTTTTAAAATACCATTTTTTTACTTATCGTTCATGAATTCTGCTGCTAAACGTCTATTCTGTTGAGTTGAAAAAATAAAATAAAGCAAAATATAAAGCAAATGGCAAACAACTTAAGAAAGGGCTACTTCGCTTAAGAAAGGCGTCGTCTTTACTGCCTGGGGGCCAGCCGGGTGGTCGGCTTTCTTTGGTAGGAAATACAATGAGTGTTTTTTTTTTTCAACCCATAACCATCGGAGTTTTTATTCATTTATTTATTATATAATCCAAACCAGTTTTTTTAGTTCTTTTTTATTATACCTTCAATGACGCAGAAAAACTGGTAGTTTAGAATGAACCTAAAGATCTCGTTTCCCCTTTTTATCAAACTTAATCCTCTCTATTTTTAATAAATATTTACTACTGCTAAATAGATAAAGTACAAAACACTCCATTGTTTAATAATAATGTCGGCACCTACCATAAGTCAAGAATATCATGTTTCAGTTAATCATGTCATATTTATTCTATATGCCAGATGCGCAGCTGGACATACAGTTTTAATGAAAATATATTCATTGAGTCTGAAGTATAACTGTTTGTTAAAGAATTGCAGATAGTATTTCGGAATATTCATCAGTAAATGAATCAAGAATTTCAGATATATTTTTAGAAAAATTATTTCTTTGTAACAATTCAAAAATACACACTTTGATTGATATACTCGCGGTATGAAATTAGGATGAACAACAGTCGGATTTTTTTTTCTGCCACCAATTGAAAAAAAAAAAAATCTTTAATAACAGAGCAATATCTTTAATTTGTCGAAAAAGCGTTACTGTACGCATTATATGATTATACATATGTATTGTAAGATGTTTTATATTTTGAAAGATTTAACTACATACACATGGAAGTATTGTATTAAGTATAAATTATCTGCGAAAAAAAAGACCCACTAACATAGGAAGGTTAAAAATTAAAAGTATGTATTAATCTTAGCCATTTTGGAACGTAAAAGTAAATGTTTCTTTGTTTTTTACTTTGGCATAAAGTATTGGAATCCTAAAAAGTTTCGACTGATGGATTGCCACTTTTCGGGATGTCCTGGAACACGATTTGACTATTTTTGGAAAATGTATGTATATATGTGGCGCAAACTTTGTGGGTACTCTATTTCAAGAACTTACGCACGGAATTGCATCGAACTTCGTATTCTTTTAGACTTTAGCAAACACTGAAGCTGATTAGTGTGGAATGATCGTTAAACAGGTGGCGTTATTATGCTGTATTTGTCAGGATTCTCGTGATAGGATTTGTCAGGAGTCTCGGAATCTATGAGATGGAATTTAATCAAACGTCATATTCAGCTAGAGGGACATACAGGTCTTGATATAGGTCTAGCATATAACCCTTAAGGGCACTCTTCACTTACTTGAAAACACCCGCTCGGTATGTTTAACCTATGGACAAGCTGTTTTAGAATTTCTTGTTTAAATTTGAATATTTTGAAACGATTTTTTTTTTCCATAGAATAGCTGAGGTCGATCGCTAATATGGCTATTTTTTACTTCTTCGATTTCGGTTGCAGATTTTGTAATAAAGATACTTTCACTTTCGGAACCGGTTGCGAAAATGAAAGTATTTTTATTAAAAAACTGCAACCAATATCGAAAAAGTACAAAATGATCCTTTTAGAGATCAATCTCAGCTATTCTATGAAAAACAAATCGTTTAAAGTATTCAAATTTAAACGAAACATTCGAAAACAACCTGTCGTTCGGTTTAACATTACCGAGCGGGTGTTTTCAAGTGAGTGAAGAGTCCCCTTAAGGTGGCGGCTCTATGCTCCGTTATGCGCAATTTCTGTGATGACTATATCTCGGCATCTATGGCATGGAATTTCATCAAACATCATATTCAGTTAGATCTTGGAACATATAAATCTTGATAAGGTTTCGACGTATATAATCCTTAAGGCGGCCCTTCTGTAATACATTATTCACGATTCGTGAAATTCATACTGATTAAGTTTGGCTGCATATAGCTCTACAGATGGCGCTGCTATGCTGAGCATTCCACGATTTCTGTGATAACTATATATCTCAGCATCTATGCGATGTGCGATGAAATTTCACGAAATTTAATATGTAAGATATTTTTTAAAAAATATGTTCATTCAATTTTGGCTTTGTTCACTCTACAAAGTTTTGTGTTTTTCACGATTGTCACGATAGCTATAAATTGGCATCAATTGCATAGAATATCATCAAATTTAATGTGTAAATTATTTATTAAATATTATACTGGTTCACTTTTGTTTTTTTTTTTCACTCAAAAGAGGTTCTGCTACGATTTTTTTTCTTTGTGATGAGCATTACAGCTGTATCTCAGTTTCTACTGGGTAGAAATGCATAAAGTTTTATATTTGGAGTTAGTAATTAATATATATATATATATATATATATGGGTTTTCAATTTTGTAATTGAATACTCAAAAGAGGGCGCTGTCGAGCTGTATATTTTTTATTTGTTGTTCGTGATTCCAAGTTAAATAGAAATGTACTATACTTCGTTATTGCTGGTCTGTAACACAGCTATTTAAATTAATGTAGAAGAAGTGATGTCGATGGGCACAGCATACTAATTATTTATGGGAAGGCTTATGGAAAGAAATTGCTTTACCAAAAATTTTAATTTTTTATATATATAATTTATGGTGAGTTATATATATCCTCTGCCCTAGATAAAGTGGTTTACTATAAAAGCTGTCATTGGCGTCTATACTCGTGTTGTTGTTCTTTATTTTTTAAATTAAATTTTTATAATAGATTTCAAAGTACTACAAAATTTAACTAGCAATTTGCCTCTGATGTTTTGTATAGTGATTTAATTAATGCTGTTCAATTTCATTTGTTTCAATGGTATAATTGTACAGAAAGTTTATATACATACACACACACACACACACACATATATATATATATATATAAACTTAACAATAACTTGAATAATATTTGGGTTATGTAGTGTTTGTGATTTCATAATTATTGGTCCAAATATTATTTAAAATGTATAGTCCAAAGTACTACCTTATGAGGATTAAAATGGAAGAAAAAAGAAAAAAAAACAATCACGATTACGGATAGTTAAGAAGAAAAAAACTATATATATATGGGAGAGGGGCTTGGGAAGTATAGGAGAAATATTTTTTTTAATGCAGTACCAAAATTCAATGCTGAGTACTTAAAAATCACGGATTTTATCAGTATCTGGATTTCAAATCAGAGCAAGGTTTTTGCGTTTATTTGCATCTCTTTTAAAGGTATGGTATATATTCCCTAAGGGTCTGAAAAGCTAGTCTAAAGGTTTGAAACAGCTGTGGAGACGTGCGGACCTAAGGGTTAGAGGTTGAAATGATTTCAGCAGTACGTCTGTAATTGTCTGGAACATCAACAAATCAAATTAAAAATTTCTGAATGAATCCATGCCCTTCTTCGTACAAGATGTACCACCATATTAAATTCAACTTCTCTAAAGAAACTGACACTAAAATGGGTGAAGAATTTGATGGTGTTACGAAGAAACATCTCCTCCCTTCATCACTAATAATCAACGACAGTGATATCTCACGAAAAGTTAGTCATGTTGACCTACCTGTGTTGTTTTCATTCGATTCAGCGTGCAAAAATACATAGATGTTAATACCCCAGACGACTTTAAATTTTTTCAGGTTTTCGGACTACTTTTTGAATTTTGAACCTGTTAATGAGTCTGATGAAGCTGATAAACAAAGCCACTCAACTCTTTTGTTACACCTATTTGTGGTCCAAATCTGAAGTCTCCAATTCTGCCACGTTCAAAAGGTATTGATTTTTAAGGGGTTTTTTTTTTTTCCGACTTCGCCTCGCTGTGCGTCGTGAGAATATACTATGTCTAAATTCATTTTAAGAAAACAAAATGTGGAAACCGATGTTTTCATAAAGCTTTTCAAAATAGTACACAAGTGTACTGGAGTCCTTTAACGGACTACAAAAGAAAAGAGAACATCAATTTTTATTTTACTATTCTGTATGTGCATTTCCATACTTGTCTTCGAAAGCAATGTGTTTTTGGCGATCCTGGTGTTTTTTCTTTC
Source organism: Maratus speciosus (assembly GCA_963932465.1). Taxonomy (NCBI): domain Eukaryota; kingdom Metazoa; phylum Arthropoda; class Arachnida; order Araneae; family Salticidae; genus Maratus; species Maratus speciosus. Next base: position 286,609,670 of record OZ010787.1, on the reverse strand, counting down.
GTGATTTTTTTTTTTTTTTTTTTTTTCAAAATTATGTTCCTATCACCGGTTTCCTCAAAATATTTGATACTATTTTACTTTTATATTACGCTGAAAATTATATAAAGAAATATTTTAGCTATCTGCTACAAAGATGATTATTAAATAAAGAACAATTCCAGCACAAGCAATTGTTGGATTCAATACAAAATCTGCAACCTATGTCTCCTATCTTACATTTTCATAAATTAGGTTTAAGGGAACAGCAACATATGTAACCAATAGGTGACTTTTTTGCCAAGCATTGCATTATTCTGGAATATGTAGTAATTTTTATCTCCGACACACACAAAAAAAAAAAATTAATAAATCATGAATTTAAAAAAATGAAGGACAATATTATTTTCCAAACAAACAAATAAGCTTCAGAATTATCTACACAAAAAATAAGAATAAATTCATCTAAAGTTTACATTAACTTTGTATTTATTTTTGCGAGATCAAGATAAATAAATGTGTCTACTGTATGAAATAAAGTTTTCTATTTCAAATTTCCATTAATTTTTTATTCTTCTATTCCCAAAAGAAACTCCACACAAATATTTTAATACAAAATCTCATGCTTAAAAAATATATATCATTTTAACAATACTATTTTATTTAAATTTACATGTTTTATTTTATTGGGATGCATAAAGTAACTAAATTTTTCTGTACTAAGTTTATCTGTGATTGACATTTTTGAAACACCTGTTTACTTTTCTTTTATACTAAGAGAATTAATCGTCCCTTGCTGTACATTTCTAATTATTCTGATAGCTTTGTTTGCACAGCAGAAATAGAGAAAGCAACTATATGAATGCATTTTGAATTTTTTACGTGTTTTATTTTAAAAGTGCGTTATAAAATTATAGAAGAAGCATTTTTGCTATTAGAAATCAGAACCCCAAAAGACAGTATTTTCTCACAGCGGTGCCTCTTCGTTTGCATTGTTTGCGCTCTCAACCAAGTAAAAAGAAAACTTTTTCTAAACACTGTGTCAGAGAACCAAAGGTTTCTGTTTGACGTTTTGCACATCGCGCGATATTTACCGCATGGGAAAACTGCTTGAATAGCTTTTCAATCCGCGCTAATTTTTATGCCAATTAAACGAATGTCAATTGTAAAGAACTCGAACAAAATGGATTTCTTCTCCCAGCGGGGCATACGCTACAACGCACCTCGTAGCAGTAGAAATTAGTCTAAACTATCTCTGCCGAAAAATTTCTTTACAATGATTGAGGTATAAAAAGAGATTTAAGCTGAATAGTACTAGAGAAACAGAAAAGCACATCAAACAATGAATGTGAGAGATTTTAGGAAGAATAATTTTGAAAAGAAGTGACTTGTATTTGTCACATATTTAGTTATAATAGCATTTTCTTCTGCGGTTTTTCTCTAATTACATAGGATTTTAATATTTATTTACTTAAATTTATAAACTATTGCGTGTCACACTATAAAGAATAGCTTATAGTATTGAAAAACGTTCCCAAATGAAAACACCCGATCGCCGTTATGTGATACAAAATTTACTTTATATTAAATTTTTCTGCTAATGAGATAAAAAAAAAAAAAGCCTCATCATTAACCTTTCACGAAATTGTTAACCTTTCATGAAAAATAAATATTGGAATATCATTCTTTTGTTCGATAACATATTTTTGGAGCATTTCCTAAAAATAAATTTACAAAAGAAAAAAATAATGTGCTATCCGATCTTCTTGTATTTATTTTATAAATTATTTATTAATTAATTAAACTTATTTTGTTTTTAAAGCATGATAAGTAAATTTCCAAAAAATCCATTCATACAGCGATATATCATATATTATTAACACTTTCTTTAATATTCAATCAAGAAAAATTACGCATGAAAGAAGCTTCCCCCCACCCCTTCTGTTAAAGAAAACAATGTTTCGCTTTATAAGTAATACATTTTATTAACTAAAAACATATAATTGATTTTGAATTAAGAATGCTAAAATTTTTCTGGTAGTAGCTACATTTTAAGTAACTTTAGTCGCATGTATATCTCATAACTTTATCGTTTGGCACAAAAATCTCATAACGAGTCATCATTTTTTCGGAAATGTTAATGATAATATTTATATGGTGTTATTTGTATATTGTATTTGGGAATAAGGATAGAAAAAAAACAGCGGATAATTAAAATCTTGCAAGCCAGTACCAACAAATGAATTGTTTGATATCCATCTGGATTTTAATCTAAAAAGTAACATTATTATAAAATTTAAGAAATATTACTCGCTAACTGCAACAATTTTTCTTAGAAAGCACATTATTCCGTGTATATAAAATCATTCTACATTCTTTTTTAGTGAAATTTTGAATTTCGTAAAAGTTTTTTTGTAAAATAAATTCAAAATGGAGATAGAACGACTGAATTTTGAAATTGAAGAGAGAAGGATTGCAGATAATATTTTTTTACAAAAGTTCAAGGCACTGAAATTGAATTTAACTTCAATTCTAGTTTATTATAATTTTATTTATGGTGTTATTAGCTAATTGTTTCAATGAATTTGTATGTTGATGTCAATTGATTTTTTTGTAAATGTGGTTCATAAATGGGAAAAATATCAATTAAAATCAATTCGTTCAAAAGATTTTTTTTATATAAAGAAGGAACATATGCAACCAGTTCAAAATAGCTCCAAAGGAATGCCTGTGATTTATTTGCATTCCATTAAGTGATTTTTGATTACCTAATTTTAACCCTTAAATGCGTGATTTTTTATTTTGTTTCAAAAAAAATATAGATGCTTCTCTGAAAGGTTTATTACACAGGAAAAATAATGAAAAAATCAGAGATACATTTTTCATATAATACGTCAATATCTTCTTTTGTTGCACATCTGCAATACAAGTAAAAACTACTGTCGTGTGGCTGTTTTATGCTAAAATACTGCAAATTAGTAAATATTTTAATAACTATGTCTCCAAATACCTTACTTTATATAATTATTTATTTTATAAAATTTAACCTTTAACCCTTTAATTCCCATGATAGAATACGTTCTAGAAATTACATAGTTCAGAGAATCTGGCCTTACACCAGAAAGTTTCAATGGTTAATTTCGCTTTATTTAAATACGGAATGTCTGTTATTAATTAAAGAAAATATTGCTATTTTTATTTTCTGGTGTGAATTAGGTATATGCGAATAAACAAATCTATTAAATTCAAATCACTGCTGTTTGCATATATGCAAAGCTGCGCACTAAAGGGTTAAGAGTATTATTCAAGCACTTCGCTGTACTGGTGATCTGCAAAACGATTACATAAAAATCCCAACTACGCTGCTGTTGTAGAGGAGAACAAAATAACATGGAGGTGCTGAGAGATAATTTTGTATTGTATCTCTAGTGAAAGGGAAAAAAAAATAGGAGGTAGAGTTCCATATGAAATTTTATTTCCACATTGATTCTCATATGAACTCTCACTGAATTAATTTATTTAACATTTTTTTTTTTTTTTTAAGATAGAATCTTAAATTTTGTTTAGTTGTTGTCATATTCAGGGCCAAAATAAGGCATATTCACACGGAGAATTGGCCCAGGGTCACAAATATAAAAGGGCACAAATTGGCAGAAAAAGGTTTTAAAAAACTGCAGTGGAATGTCGTGATTTATATAGTATTTTTCTCTAACATAACAAGTTGTGAATACTAGATCATAAAAATTAATTTTTCTTCACAATTCGGATCTCTTTTGGAAATCATTATACCGATTCAGACTTAAACTTACTGTTTAATCATATCAATGATATTATCTAATTAAATAATTTTAGAAAGTTATACCAATGTGGGTCCAAAATTGTATTTACTCAAGTTTTAATATTATAATGAATATACTCTGTCGCTATGTACACGTAATTTGTACATAAATCTGACATTATGTTATAAAATGTTCTGTAACGTTTCTTTAAAAAACATGTTAAATAAAGTATTTTTTTATGAGCATACACAATAACTTCTTCTTGCTTATGATATTGAAAATGTCCAACTGTGGTTACGTAAGCGATACATACATTAAAGTTATTGCGCCTTACTACACTGTACAAACATAGGGAATACACTGAGAAAAAAATATGGTTCTGGCATCTAGAATCTAAATTGTGGCTCTAGAAAAAATAGTTCCATGTCATCCCTATAAATTCTAGTTCCCTTTGCTCGAGAGTTCTAGAGTCTCCTACTATAATGCAAAAGTGCTTTAATATATTTTCGAGGTAAAACTTAAAATCTCTGCAAATAGATGTGAACACAATATCTAAGTTTTAGTCACTATAATTCTAGTTTATGAAACCATTCCAGAAATCAAGCGATAATTTCTCGCTACTGAAACGATTCATTAATGTTTCTTCACCAAGGAAACAAGAGACTAGAAATTTTAGATCATTTTGTCTATTCATCTTAGTTGTTTACCCTATTCGCATACCTCGGAAATCTATATTTGTAGTTTAGGGATTCAGAAAATGACTACCTAATCATTCTAGGTGAAGGCGGTATTTTTTTTCCCTCAGTGCAGGGAGCGCATCGTAAATCCGTGCCTAGGGCCTCCCAAAGTTATAATCGCTCTTCCTATTATGACAAAACAATGTTAGTAATCATATAACAGACTTATACATGCATCCCGAAGATAAGCTTTCCTTGGTGAAGAGACACCTATACACTATTGGAAAAATATAATTTTGCCTAGTAATATATATATGCATGTTTAAAAGATAAGCACTTATGGATTTACAAACACACACATCATTATTATTATTTTTTTTTAATATGGCTAAAATCTAATGAAATTAAGCCGCTTACTACAGTCATGCAAAGTACTTTTACTCAGCTATTCATACCGAAAGGGTGACTTCCTTTGATTGTTAGATTTTTTTTATTAATATCGTACAATCGAAAGCGCTCTCCCCGCTTCCTAGATGGCGCTCTTTACATCTATGCCAGAAAGGGGGGAGAAATAAATTTGCCAGTTTCCCAAAATTATTTTTTAATAAATTAAATATATATATATATAATTCTAACCAATTTCTATAGCTTTTAAATATTTCATAAAATAGGATTTTTAATTTTACTATTGGTTAAATTTAGAATAAAAAAGTTATTTTCTTTTCAAAACCTCATACCATAAATTCGTTTTGTCAACAAAAATAACTGAAGTAGAAGCGCTCATGTTACTTTTACATCTTAAGAATTTCAGTATTCAGTTTGTAAGGGAGAAGACTGTCTAACCTCGGTACAAAATTATTGTTAAGAATTGGCCACACTGAAACAAAGCCTTGATTACATAAGACTAGTATTGCCAGGTGTCCCGCGTAAATCGGGCTTCCAAATGCTCTGGACAGTAGTATTTTAATTTCCTGCGCCTTATCTAATGGCAGAGTTATCTGCGATTAAAGTGCGAAATAATCTGTAAGAAATTAGTGGTGTCTAGAGCATTTCGAGCTCTGATTTACGCAGAACACCTGGCAATACTACGTAAGACTGAAAGTGTTTTAATAAAAAATGTTAAGATTCGGGTCGTAAAACTTCAGGCGCCATTGGCCCTTCCTATTAATCTGCCTTTATCTGCCACAAATCAGATAGAAAGAGGGCAGATGATACACCATTCGATATTAAAATATTTTGTCTGTAAAAAATTAAATACTGTTTATATTTAAACAGTCAGTTATGCCATAAAATGCAGTCAAAACCAGTATCTTTTTTTTTTTCAAATACTCTCTGGATCAAAGAATAGCTATTTTTCAAAAGTTCTACTAAATTTTAACTTAAAAATTTATTTGTTATGTGAGTCATTCCATGTAAAATTAGCAATTGTGCTGCGCCGCACCATTTTTGAGTTTCATGATATTAAGTAGGTGATATGTACCAATCATGTGAACGCCAAAATCGCTTTTGATATCTCTTTTTATTTATTTATTTTTTTTTTGAAGTATCGGCCTTGGTTTACACAAACAAAAAACACATTTGTTACCTTTTTTCAAAAGCTATGGTTGTTTTATATAAATCATCAAGATAAAAAGATAAGGCTCATTTGAAAGGTAAAATAGTGTCTTTTATTTAGAGTAAATTATATTTATTATGCGCCTAAAGAGAGGTCTCTGGAGTTCAAACTTCCGTTCATAAATTGCTGTTTTTTGCCATTGCAAACGTTAAAAATGTATGGAAGGTACCCATAACTAGCCTATTTTTATATTTTCATTCAACACTTATGTAGAAGTATGTTGTGGAGAAAGAAACTAGGCTGTTACTAGAGGTTCTTCCCTCTAAAATATTTGTAAACTTTGCAAAACTTCAAAGATTTCATTGTTTGTACACCTATTGCGGGACAGGTGATAAAAATTATTACTAATATTATAATTATTAATATGGAGTTTGTTAAGCAGAAACATATTTCCCAAATAAAAAGAAGTCTTGAGGGATCATCAAAAAGTAAGAAAACACAAATGATTAAAAAAACTTAACCACTTCACCGGCGACAGGTATGGGAAAACAGTGCTTTTACCCCCGAGTTATTTCGGGGCAAAATAACTTAAATATTTAAACTTAGATAAGCAAATTAATAATTTATTTGTTTTTCTTTATATCAATTGAATTGTTTTTCTACAGATTTGAAGGGATATCTCATATGTTCCTTGTGAGGCAAATAAAATTCAGAGTGAAATATAACTAATATATAAATACAAATTAGATCATTAATATGAATAAGAGGTCAAGTTCTCTTTAGGATATTTTGTTAACAATAAAACGTTTGAAATCTAAAAAAGTGGCATCTACTTTTCTGTATTAAATTTAGGGCCTTTAGGCTTTGGAGCTATCAACCAGTAATTTTTTTTTCTCTTCGTATACGTAAATAGTAATCATTGTATACCTAATTTTTAGTTTCTAAGTTACACAAAGGTTTTTAAATTTAGTCAGTAAATGGGTATCAAAATGAGCAATTTTCGAAATTCTATAACTAAGAACTTGTAAAGGATAAATGCATGATATCTGGGTTACTGAAAAATATATTATTGCAACACAAAACTTCCAGTTCAAAATCTAAAATATTTCTTAAGTTATAGAAAACCGACAGTGGGTTGAATAGAAAATAATTTTAGAATTTTATATATCAATAAATGAACCAATAATCATTTAGTTGGTCCTTGAATTTATCCTTTATTTATGTACCAATTATTCATTATGTGCCAAATTTGAAGTTTCAAAGTGTACCAAAATTAATTCGTATATTATATGACGAGTTTAGTGATCTAACTGCAAGGAAAATATACATAATAAGGATTGGATTTTGATTTATGAAAGGTTTAAAACTTTATTTTCAAAAGCTACACTTCTCTACAAAAATAAATAAAGGAATAAATAAATATAAAGTAAAAATAAATAACTAAATAAAAAGTAAATAAATGAATGAATTAAAAAATAAATATATAAATATATAAAAATAAATAAGTAAATAAATAAATATAAATGAATTAATTAATTTATGGATGAATAAACCAGAAAAGTTAATTACCATATCACGAGTAAATGTATTAAATTAGTTGGTTAGTTGAAACTTTCCATGTATTTTGAATGTCATTATTCATGTAAAATACGTGCATAATAGCAAATGGCTCTGGCCAAACATGTAAATCAGCGTATTGGTAAAAGCACGTGATTTTTTTAAGTGCCTGTTTGTCCGAGTAGCCTTCGCGTGCAAAAGATGATTGTATTTCTCCAAACTAACCAACTTTCCAGCCTTCTACAAACTTTAGGGTAAAAATCCGAAATAACCATTTCACTAAACATCTCTTTGAGAAGGCTTTAAATGGCGGTTAATTATGGAAAGCCATCTATGGCCATCGGCAGTTAGTCTGCAGTTAAAATCCGACCAACCTAGTGAAGGAGTTCCTGAAATCCGCAAAGTTCATCATTCTGTATGCTTATGAAACCAATTCCAAATCAGCGAAACAATAAGCTGAAGACAGGACTCAGAGTCACAAGTTACAACATCTTCCTATTACCACTACTTGTTGTAATGATCGGACGCTATAGGCAGTAAACAAAACCTGCTTTAAGTTTTAGTATCCTGGCGCTAAAGGAATACATATCTGGATAACAACGAAAGGAAAATATTGCATGCACGTGGCTTTTATGCATGAAGTCCAGTCATTTATTTACCATTGTTTCCCAGGCACAGAGACCTAATCTCTAATGATGTTTCAAAACTTGTCAGTTGGCCCTCAGACGATTGGAACAATGTCGGGTTCACTAACAAGTTTATATCCGCCTTGCAGTCTAAAGATTGGCTATTTTTACACACTTATTACATCACCTAAATTTCATCTCCAAATCTCATTTTTTTCCTTACCTGTAATAGGTTTAGGTAACAGGCATTAATAATTTGTTAGTGAATGAATGTCAAAGCCAACATTTTTTTTGAAATTCCATATCTCATAAAATTTAAATGACGAAAGTAAGATATTTGGGACGCTGGGTGATACTTATTATTTATCTTATTACACTTGCAAAATTTCATTTTAAATCTCGATATTTTCGACTTATTGGGGTTCGAATCTTTTAGCTTGAATGAAGTCACTGGACACGCAAGTCCGATATATAACACCTTGGACTGTACACGGCTGTGATAAAATTGCGATTAATAAATATTCTATGATAAAATTGTTGGAGTTTAAGTGGCCTATCAAGCCAAAAGCACCCCATTCTCGATAGCAGGAATTCGCTGTCTCATATTTAAACAATTAGAAAAAATCTCTTGTGGCTATGCTGCTTTTGAAATGGAAATAGGTAAAATGCTCTTACCTGGGATTCATCAATATCGCGATGACGTATAACTTCATCGGTGTGGCGTGGTCAGGGATTTATCCAAAAGCTTCTTGAAGAAATTATTTTTATTTTATTTTGTGAAGCATTATTTATCCTTTGAAGTATCCTTTGAGAGCTTAATATGAATCGCTAAATCCATGGGAAGATATAATGTAATATGAATTAGTATTGTGTGTTTTTACGATAAAGAAAGATTCAACTTTTAGCTTTAAATACTTATAATTAAACATATTACTGGAGTATAAGAAACTCCGTCTTAACAGAGAAGCTACATGATTAAGAGTGATAATACATAAAGCTGCTAAAACACATATTCGCAGCGTAGAAAAAAATATATAATAATTAAAAGTGTCTGGCAAAAGTCAAAAATGTGCAGATGTTCCTTTTAGTTACATATTAGTGATGAAATCTTAGTTATTAGAACATATGCTTTAGAGAGTTACTCAAGTGGTCTGTAATAGCACTCATTATTAAACGCGGAAGTAAAGAAACAGTTCGTAAATTTGCTTGTTAAAATGATCTGTGTATGGTAACAAGTTCTTTCTTTTCTTTTTTTTTTTAATCACTTTTAGGAGTTGCCGAAGAACATCTGGGGAATTAAATTTAACACCCCTCCTTAATCTCCTCAGATGGATAAGGTAACAAGTTCATAGTCTTGATGTCACACAAAAGTTGAGGTTTGGGTGTGGGCTTCGTCAAGCAGTCAGCAATCATGTATTGCGTGGGACAATATTTTAATTCGATAATTTTATCTTCCTTTAATTGTCTTATGGCGTGAAAGCGGATATCAATGTGTTTTGTCCGCTTCGAAAATTTTTCATTTTCTATCATCTTTATACTGCTTTGGTTGTCATGGTAAAGTAAAATAGGTTTTACTTGATACAAGTTAAGATCTTCTAGCAGTTTTAATAGCCATAAAATTTCTTGTCCTGCGGTTGCTGCAGCAACATATTCCGCTTCAGCGGAAGAATATGCAATGCTTGACTGTAATTTTGTAGTCCATTGAATGGGATTATCACCCAGAAAAAAAATATTGCCGGTGGTTGATTTTCTATTTTTAGTGTCCCCAGCCCAATCAGCATCAGCATACGCGATGAGTATTGGTGGTTTATTTTTGCTTATTGTTAGGCATAGGTTTTTTGTGCAATTGAGGTAAGTAATAATTCTTTTTGCCGCTTTCCAATCCTTCTCGCGTGGCGTTGCACTTCTCCTACTAAGTATATTTACTGGTGCCATAATGTCGGGTCGAGTGACTGTGGCAATATACAAAAGCGAACCGATCGCTTGCCTAAACTTTGTATTGTTCGGAAGTAAATTGTCGCTATCTTCTAATTTATAGAAACCTACTTCCATCGGTGTACCAATAGGTCTTGCATCTGTTAAATTTAACTTTCTAACCAAATCTTCTATTTTTGACTTTTGGTTTAATTTGTAACCATCATTCGTTTTGATTATGTTGGTTCCTAGGTACTGACTTATTTCGCCTAAGTCTTTTACTCCGTACTCATTTTGCAATTGTTTTATTACATCTTTAATTATTTCACTTTTACTCGCGATTAAAATATCGTCAACGTAGACGATGATATAAGTGAAATTTTCCTTTTCTTTTCTAGTAAACAAACATGAGTCAGCAGTGCTTTGCACAAAATTCATGTTTTTTAATGATTCTGCGATCTTTTTGTGCCAGGCTCTAGCTGCCTGCTTTAAGCCGTAGATTGTTTTATTCAGTTTACACACTTTGTTTTCACAATTTTTTTCTATAAAACCCTCTGGTTGTTTCATGAAAATTTCTTCTTCTATTTCGCCGTGAAGAAATGCAGTGTCGATGTCAATGTGTTGAACAGAAAGATTTTTGTATGCCGCTGAGGCTAAAAATGTGCGGATTGTTGTGTGTGAAACTACGGGTGCGAAGGTTTCATCATAATCTTCGCCGTACTTCTGATTATATCCTTTCGCTACTAAACGGGCCTTGTATTTTTGTACATTTCCTAAATTATCTAACTTTCTCTTAAAAATCCACTTACAACCAATAATTTTCTTATTTGGTGGGGGATCCACTAAGTCCCAAGTTTTATTTTTCTTTAATGAGTTGATTTCTTGTTGAGTGGCTTTGAGCCAATTTTCTTTTTCTACTGGGTTGTTCATGTTTGCTATGTCATAAAAATCGTTTGGTTCGAATGTGTCATTTGTTTTTACGTGACATACGTATCTGTCGGGTGGTACTCCTCTATTTGACCTCTGAGACCTTCTCGGTTCTACGTCGGGTTGTTTGGACGCGGTTGGTTCTTCGTCCGAATTACTTAACTCTGTTTGAATGTAGTTGTTGTCATTGTCTGAGTTGTCTACCTCTTCGCTTTCTTTTAAGTTGTTTTTACAATTTTCAATAAATTTAACTGTTCTCGCTATTATTATTTTGTTTTCTTTTGTGAATATACGGTAACCTTTTGATTTGTTGTCATACCCCACAAGTATTCCTTCCTGCGCTCTATCATCTAATTTGTTTCGCTGATGTTTTTGTATATAGGCATAAGCTTTACAGCCGAATGTACGCAGGTAGTGTAAGGTGGGTTTTCGGTTGAACCAAATTTCGAACGGTGTTTTGTTTGTTATTTTGGTTGGTAGCCTATTCTGCAGGTGATTGGCGGTATTTATGGCTTCTCCCCAGAATTTTTGAGGTAAGCCTGCTTCGGAGAGTAGACTCCTAGTCATATCTAATAATGACCTATTCTTTCTTTCCGCTACGCCGTTTTGGCTCGGACAAAATGGTACCGTAAACTGGTGTTGGATACCTCTTGCCCTTAGGTATTCTTCCGTTTGTTTACCTAAATATTCCCCTCCATTATCGGATCTAATAGCTTTAGGGAATCTGCCGAATTGGGTTTTCACCATGGCTACATAATCTTTTAACTTTTCGTGAACTTCATTTTTATGCGAAAGTAAGTAAATTACTGTGAACCTTGAATAGTCGTCTATAAAAGTGACGAACATTGTTTTTCCCCCGATAGTAGGTGTACCGATAGATGTGCACACGTCCGTGTGTATCAGATCGAGCACTTTGCCTGTTTTGGGACAGTTTGTTGATTTCGGATATGGGGCATCACTTATTTTTGTTTGGATACATATTTCACACAATGCATTATGATTACAGTTATTTATTTTTATACCGTCTGCTAAGTTTTTATTTATTAATTCTTTTATCGCATTATAGTTACGATGGCCAAGCCGTTTGTGCCAAACTTCTATGCAATTTTTATTTTTACATTCATGTGCAATGTTTACTTTATTAGTTTCAGCGCTTTCTAATAATTCGACTTGATATAAATTATTTTTCATTCTTGCTTCAAGATAAATATTCCCGTTTCGGGATAACGTGCATTTTTCTTTATCGAAAATTAATTTATAGCCATTCTGTGTTGCTTTGCTTACCGATATGAGGTTCGATTCTAATTCTGGTACGTATAATACTTCTTTTAATGTGATTGTGTTTATCCCTCCATCGGATGTTTTTGTTTTAAATGTCGTTTCACCTGTACCGTGTGAATTCAGCGTTTTTCCATTGGCAATGATGACTGTCGTCTTTTCAGTGTCGTTAAACTTAGTGAATGCATCTTTACTGTTTAGAATGTGTGTCGATGAACCTGAGTCGATTATCCAGGTTTGTTTTCCTGGTTTCTGGACTAAAAAAGCTGCGTCGCTGCCTTTTCCTGAATTGCCCTGTGTTTTGTTAATCCGAATTGGTTCTGTTTCACGGTTTTTGTTTTCTCTATAATAGTTTGCGTCTTCATAACATAACGATGATGTGTAATACTTGGATTTGTGCGGCTGTTGTTTTTGTGACGGTGAGTAAGTGTTTCTGTTCTTAAGATGCCAGCACTCTCTGTATGTATGGTTTTTTAATTTACAGTATGTGCACTGTTTGTCCTTTTTATTATAGTGTTCAGCCGGAAACTTTTTATGCGTTTTAAACGCTTTTGAGGAATTCTCGCTCTGATCTGTGTTTTCTAAACGTCTTGTATATTCATCAGTGAGTTTTCCTTTTATAAACTCTGAATTAAGTTCATTTTCTGGACGGGCCTCGAGGGCTATAATTAAGGTGTTGTAGCTAGGTGGTAATGAACAAAGTAACAGAGCTGAAATGTGCGAGTCATTAATAGTTTCGCCTATGGCTGAAAGCTTATCAACAAGTTCTAAAATATGTGTAATGTGTTTTATTAGATTGCCGTTTTCTGGGAGTTTTGCTCCGTATAATTTTCTCAGCAAATATAACTTGCTTGAGAGATTAGCCCTTTCATGAATTGTTTTTAAAGCTTGCCAGGTTTCTCTGGCAGTGTTTAAGTGCTTTACATGCACGATCTGTGAGTCTTCAATACTCAAGTTGATAATTGCACGTGCTTTACGGTCCCTCTTCGTCCAGTCCGTGTTAATTGGATCTGGGGGATTTTCTGTTATTACATCAAACAATTCTTCTTTTATTAAAATCATTTCTGCGCGAAATTTCCAATTTGAGTAATTTGTCGAATTTAATTTTTCGACTATTTGAGTTTCTTTTATCCCTGCCATGTTTATTTTTATTTGTTTATGCGACCAACCTATTTCCTTTTTATTTATTTATTTACTGTAAAATGTAAAATGAACGATTTCTTTTTTTATTATTATTATTACTCACAACCAACAAATTGTTCATTCACTAATTATTTAAATATTCATTACATAAAACATAAATATATAAATGTTTCTTTTTCATTCACCTTTATATTTCTGGTACAATAACATTCATAATTTTTATTCAATGCAGCATCTTTTTATTTTTATTTTTTTTATTCAGAACATGAATACTTTTAATATTTATAATCTAAGCCACTATATAAAATTTTTCTTCTTTTTCGCTAAACATGAGCACTTTATCAGTCTCATAATCTTTTTGTTGGAGTTTAAGTGGCCTATCAAGCCAAAAGCACCCCATTCTCGATAGCAGGAATTCGCTGTCTCATATTTAAACAATTAGAAAAAATCTCTTGTGGCTATGCTGCTTTTGAAATGGAAATAGGTAAAATGCTCTTACCTGGGATTCATCAATATCGCGATGACGTATAACTTCATCGGTGTGGCGTGGTCAGGGATTTATCCAAAAGCTTCTTGAAGAAATTATTTTTATTTTATTTTGTGAAGCATTATTTATCCTTTGAAGTATCCTTTGAGAGCTTAATATGAATCGCTAAATCCATGGGAAGATATAATGTAATATGAATTAGTATTGTGTGTTTTTACGATAAAGAAAGATTCAACTTTTAGCTTTAAATACTTATAATTAAACATATTACTGGAGTATAAGAAACTCCGTCTTAACAGAGAAGCTACATGATTAAGAGTGATAATACATAAAGCTGCTAAAACACATATTCGCAGCGTAGAAAAAAATATATAATAATTAAAAGTGTCTGGCAAAAGTCAAAAATGTGCAGATGTTCCTTTTAGTTACATATTAGTGATGAAATCTTAGTTATTAGAACATATGCTTTAGAGAGTTACTCAAGTGGTCTGTAATAGCACTCATTATTAAACGCGGAAGTAAAGAAACAGTTCGTAAATTTGCTTGTTAAAATGATCTGTGTATGGTAACAAGTTCTTTCTTTTCTTTTTTTTTTTAATCACTTTTAGGAGTTGCCGAAGAACATCTGGGGAATTAAATTTAACAAAAATTAGCTATCTACATGCTTTCGTACTTAGTAATAGTTTAATATAATATTAAATTATAATGTATTATTATAGATGTATGGATAATTTTTAAAGATATATTTAGACGTCAACAACCAATTTGCATGTGAGACACGTTTGTCATTTTTTTTTTCTCTCATGTAGCAAGAAGTAATACGAAGTAATAATAAACATGCGAAGTTTATTTGTGCTTTCATATCTCCACAGATAAAGTATTTTAATATATTATTTATTCAGTAATGTATTTGGAGATAATTACCTCAAATTTCATATCCTATACTAAATAAGCCTATCATTATAAAACAAAACATTGCGTTTTTGTATTTTCCACAGTTTGTGTCTCTGATTGCAATATTATTAAGGAAATTAGCCTCTAAACCTAATGAAATAAATTAAGCGCTAAATATTGAAAAGATCTACAAAAATCTTTAAAAAGGGGAAAGTTATCTATGGATATTAGAATAATTTTTTGGCGGAGTTATATTTATTTATTGGAATTTTTATGCTCAGAAAGTAACGTTTTCCGTAAAATTAGACGTACATGCTACAAAAATTCCAAACATAATATAATTTAGATACACGCAAATGAAGCAAGAATGTTGACGACAACAGACATTACTCCTGAAGAAAGTTTCTGTTATGATTTGGGTGAAATACGAAAATTTTAAGCTCTTATAAGCAGTTGAAACGGATCAAACTAACACTTGATCAAAAGGTAAGTATATTCTTTAATTTGTTCATTAAATTAGTCTAAAATATCAATTTACTGCCACAATACCGACTTCTATCGAATTGCTTCCTGACAATTTGAAGCTGCATGTTAAAAAAGTAGTCAAAGAAACTTTATTGATCCTTCGGCCAGACGTTTAGGGAACTCGGGACATAGCCCTGACAAAGCGGATTCAGTTTAGCTCGTGTACTAAAATTTTTAATCAGCTATGCATTACAAAATTTTTGTCGAAGTTTAAAAATAAATTAAAATTCCTTTGTGTTGGAGGATGAATCCTTTTTCGCTTCTGGTGTCATGTATCCAGTCTAGCCTTTAGTTGCAGGTTGTAGGTAGCGATTTTGCTTTTTACATGTTGCGCTGTTTTCAGAAAGCTCTAAAAATTATTTGTAAGCTTAATACAATTGGTAATTATAAGTGATATGAATCATAATAAGTGACAAATGTACATTTTTTGCATCTGAATAAAAAATATTTTTTAATTTATCTTCTCTTTATTAATTGCATTCAGTGACCTACTACAACTTAACTTAAAAATGAATTATCCATTAAAATGTTCGATTAAATTAAATGTAATTTCGAAATCATATTTGCACCTTTATTTTAGTTACCTGGAATTTTGCATGTACTACTGTTTGAAAGTAATATAGTTGTTGATTTTGAATAAGATATATGAAATTGTAACTAAATAAATATTGAAGTCATTGATTTCTGCTTTGATTTACAGTTAATTTCAATAATTTACATATCACGAGGGCAAATTAAAAATGGAAAAGTCAGTTCTTTTCATAATGCATCACGCTGCGTTAGCTTTGAGCTGCTGAATAATAAATAAAAACTTTCAGTCTAGACAAATATGTAACGATAAATCATGATATTCCTATACGTTTTAATGTTACTTTTGAAGTGAGCAAAAAAAAAAAAAAAATTATAGCAAATCCTGCATTTAACTCGTATAGACAAAATTTCAAACAGATTTCACATGTCATGAACTCAAAACACAATGATGTCATTCTATTTCTCCGGTGCATATTCAGAAGAAATATTTAAGCATAACAACACTGAATGCAGTAGATAATGTCATTTCAGTAAAGAATATTACAGGATGGTAGAAAAGTTACTCTACAAGGCAATTCAAAATTGAATGGTACAAATGAATGGTCTTTTGATTTTTCCTTGCATCAGCAGCCCATCTCCTCAAACTATTTCATCCACTTTATAATGCTGTGACAGTAAGGTGCTTCTTTAGAAAATTTTGTCCGAAAATGTCTTTGAATAAATGTTACCGATAACGGTTTTGCTTATTCTAACGCATAATAAGTTTTTCTTTCGTTAATGCTTCCATTTTAAATAAAAATAAGACCTTTTTCATGTTTCTAAATGAAACGTGGAAGGTACACTTTCATGTTTTATTAATATGTTCGAAATAAATTCATTACAGCAATTATAGCAATGTTTTCCATTTGTACAATTCATTTTGAATTACTCTATATTTATATATAAATTCTATTCAAGGAAAGAAAATATCTTCACACAAATCTTATGTAAGGTAAATTGCGATCATCTCTCAAGAAGAATGTCAGTGGAGTCTGTTTATTAAGATTTTCTCTTGGTTAGGTCGGCTGAAGTTACTACCCAATTGATCTCACAACGGTCTATCACGGTTTTCATAATATGAGCTTATATTTTAACGGTTTAGTAGAAGACTGTGAAATAGAGAGAATGTGAGGATTGAAATCTGGAATGCTTAGTTTTAAGTTTGTAATATGCATGAAAGACTTGTCTCTGTGATAATTTAATAGCTCATACAAAATTTGCTCTGAAATGTATCTGCGTCAATTGGTGATGCAGCGCGTGCAGTGATGTGTGTTTTCTCTACTGTACATATCTTTTTACGTTCAAGATCACAAAATTTGCTTTGTCAAGCAGAATGTGAAAAGTATAGGAACACACATATCTACAGACATAAAGTCTGTTATTGCACTAGTCCCAATTACAAATGTCATATATTAGTATACTTATATATATTTGCGGAAGAATATTGACATATTACTAAAAAATCTAACTATTAGGGTCAGGGCTTCAAATGGTGACTCTTTTTTTTTTTTTTTTTTTTTTTTTTTTTTTACCAGTATTTCGAAACAATCGTAATCTTCCTTGAAGATTAGAAAAAGTATACTACTAATATTATTATTTGGAATTGATGGCAAGCAAAATAATATATATATAGTCGCCAGTTCAGCCTTGTAGAATGTGTCAAATAAAAACGAAAAATGTATAAATAATCCCAATACATCCACTGTTCCCTTTTCATTTGATCTATCCAAATATATTGCATTTTAGATATTTGTATGTTTGCTATTTCCTATAAGTTTTAAAACAATTGTAATCTTCCTGGAGGATTAGAAAAAGTCTACTACGAATATTATAATTTGGAACTGATGGTAGGCAAAATAATAAATATATAGCCGCCAGGTCAGCCTTGTAGAAGGTGTCAAATAAAAACGAAAAATGTATAAATAAACCCAATACATCCACTGTTCCTCTTTCATTTGACCCATCCAAATGTATTGTATTTTAGATTTTTGTGTGTTTGCTATTTCCTATAAATTTTAAGAACTTTAATTTATTTCATTTTTTTTTCAAATTTTGCTTTAATTTTGATCGTTTCATCAATTTTTGTTTCATACCATAGTTATCCCCCACAATTCCGAAGAATGATAAATCTTCACAGACACAAAATTATGGACTCTTTATTCTTTTATTTCAAAATCGTCATAACTAGACCAGATAGCGTGAAAACCTGAATTTGAGAGCTCTAATGTTTGAATTCATGAAGTTTTGAAGGAACAAAGACTCATTTCCATTAGGCATTCAAACATTCCGTCGCATGGCTAAATCTCTCATTTCACCAAGCACAGAAAATGCAAAGTTTTCACGAACCTGTTCGAAATCAGCTTATAAAAATAAAATTTATCCATATCCTGAATAATATCCTCATATGTTGGTCAAATAAATGTATTATATGATTATTCAAGCTGATAATTAAGTTGTCAAATGTAGATGGAGTAAATCGACAGCATTTTAATTTCCTATGTTAGCTTGAAAGCCTTTAGAATGGGAATAAACTTCGATCCACATGAACACTGAAATTAATAGGTATTAAAGCTTTAAGTAATTTTGTCAATAAATGTTAATGGGTTGTTAAATTATCTATTATAAAAGCTATTAACATGCCTCATTTTTTTATATCAGAATTAAAATATCTATAACAATGTAGAAGTTTTATATGATGTTTTTATAGACAAAAAATAAATAAATAAGTGAAAATAGAAAAGAAAACTCATAACTAATTAAAGTATTTTTTATAATACTCCTTAAGCGCAATAAGAAACTTTGCGATTTATATTAAGGGAACTGTACCAGTAGTGGACAATTGAAGAAAAATTTTCGCCTATTTTTAGTGTTCCAGTGCGTTTTAGTGACTGCGACAACAGCAAGTGTTCGATATCTGAATAAACTCTTTCTGCTCATGACTGTGATGCAAAAGTTATTACTTTAAACTTCTTTATTTTTCTTGATGAAATGGACAACTTTACTTTTTTTGGAAGGAGCTCAGAACATAAAACATCATCGCATTTTAGACTCCATTTGGTAGGTAAATGGGACTGTTCCTTCACCTAATATCACTTAACTTTTGTCATTTTTTTAACTCATGATTTAGCATATTTTTTCACGTGTTTTCATGCTTCAGGACAAAACGATATTCCTTCCTTACGTTTTATAGTAATATAAATGTTACTCCGAAAAATTGATTATCCATAATTTCCCACAATAAAATAAATATGTATCCCCATTTCAAACCGAACTTGATTATTTTATTTTAAGTAGCTACTCTGTTAGCTCTGGCTGTAAAATAGCGAATCTTTATTTCTCACACGTTAGTGTAAGATTTGTCTTTTATTATTTATAAATTACAGAGCCCAAGCACCGCATAAAAAATTAAATTTCATTACCCTTTTTTCTGAAATGTATTTATTCACCCAAACGCTCCTAAAATAAATCTTTATCTCATTTTGAATATTTTTTTCATGGCTATGACCTATGACGGCCCTATGACTAATGGTTTCTGAATTAACTACTTATTAGCAATAACAGGTTACACCCTCAATATTCCTGAATGGGTAAATCATAATATCTTACTAAGTTGTTTGTGGTAACCACAGATTTAAGTGATGAAAGGTAATCTTTGAATAATTGGAATTATCAGTAAGGTTATCAGACTTAAGACGGTTTAAGAGTTTCTACAAATTCAACATAAAATAAATAAATAAAATAAAATAAAACGCCAATTCTTTGAAAAGAATCGTACAGCGACACCAAACTCCACTTCTCTATTCACAAACTGTTGAAAACTATCTGAATAAAACAAAAATATATAATAATAATATATAAAAATAAGTGTTAATTAACTCTTTTTTACACGTATTCTTGCCCCTCATCAAAAAATTAATAAATATATTTTAACTGTACTTTGGATCTCTCAATTGTAGTTTTCATATATTCGAAAACCATTAATCAATGCTTTAGCAAAGCAAAATTTCGAAATAATTGTTAATATCTTTGTTTTATGATGGTGACGTTAAAGACAAAACAAACATGTCTAGGACGTAGTTTATGAAGCGAAAAACCATCTTAGAAACAAAATAGTGCACTTCTTCGTAGCGTATCTGTAACATCATTTATTTATAACATATACACTGTAAAAAAAATAGTACCAGTTTTCCTGTAGGAATCGGAAAAATAGTTGCCCTTATCGTACCGGAAAAACTTCCGACCCAGCTCGGAATAAAATCCGTAAAATAACGTTTTATTGACTATTTCCTTTTTTTTACGGATTTTATTCCGAGCTGGGTCAGAAAATATTCCGGTACGATAAGGGCAACTATTTTTTCGATTCCTACAGGAAAACTGGTCGGATTTCTTTTTACAGTGTAGGCTGATCTGTTAAATCTAATCTCACTTTTACCCTTTCCTCTTGACCAACTATTACCACATTATATTCTTCGCAAACGTAACAAGCTATTGCTACTGCTAATTAAAGCCTTAAACTTTCGATGCATATCATTTACTATATCACACACACTGTAAAAAAAAATACGACCACTTTTCCTGTAGGAATCGGGAAAATAGTTGCCCTTATCGTACCGGAAAAATTTCCGATCCAGCTCGGAATAAAATCCGTAAAATACCGTTTTATTGACTATTTCCTTTTTTTTACGGATTTTATTCCGAGCTGGGTCGGAAAATTTTTCGGTACGATAAGGGCAACTGTTTTTCCGATTCCTACAGGAAAACTGGTCGGATTTTTTTATACAGTGTATTTTCATATCATTCTCTTTGAAACACTCGTATAAGATTACTTGCAAACATATTCTCTACATCACTGACTGCTTATCATAAAAATTATCGCTATTGAGTTGCATAAATCTATCAATCAATAATTTGTAACACTTTCCGCAAACGAATACATTTAATTTGATTGGTTTTAAATTGTTTTCCATTTAACAAGAAAAATAGTTAGGATTTGTTTGAAATGCATGTTTTCTTTCCTTGAACAAATTATGTGTCCTTTCGCTATTCTCAGAAGTAATGATGATTCCATTAATCGGTTTATTTCTTCCGGGATTAAAATGAGTTGAAGTCGTTTCGGTCTGAAGTTTCTCGTTGGAGAAAGATTAAAAACTTGAGAAAGGATCAAATCTTTTATTTACATTCCTCTAAGAAGTGAATATTTATCAAAATTTTAAAAAAAATACTCGTTTTCTTATTAAAAATGAATATCCTTAAATCAAGTACATCAACTTTCAAGTGTAAAAGGATAATCTGCGGAGTTTATTCCTTTGCGCAAAACTTAATTGGAAGTCAGACTCTTCATTCCAAAAATTTCGTCGATGGTTTTTAATAGTTGTGTTTTTCGGAAGCCAAAAGAGGCCTTAAATGGATAGTAGACGTTTTTAAATTAGTGCATTAGGGTATATTTTCAGAATATTTAGAATTTTTTTGAAATTATTATATGATATATAATACGATAAATGATGTTCCGTTACATTCATATTTCAAATTAAAAATAAACTTTGTTTTTTCCCCTTTTTTCCGCTATTAAAAATAAAATTTTAATTTCCTGTCTCATTATTTAAATAATAATTTTTTGCCGATTTAATAAATGTGAAGAAAATCAAAACGTTAATAACAATAATTTATCTTACTAAATCCTTTCTTCATTATATTGTTCTCGGAAGAGAAGTGATGACTTTTAATAAAATGCCTAGAAAATATGAAAGATGAAGCATAACTATCCAGAAAAAAGAACACTACCAGATGTAAAATAGTTTTGCTGTACACAGCTTTTCAATGTCTCTTTTATTTAATATGTATGTGGTTAACATTATCCATAATTCCTGTAATTATTGCAAATTTGTGATCCACAGAGTTGCGATATCAATGGTATGCTGCATAGAAATTTCTACATGTTCAGGGTTCGTACGGGTCCTGGAATTTCCAGTTCAGGAAATTCTTCGGTACCAGTAGTTTCTTAAAGAAAATCGTTCCTTAAATAAGGCGAAATTTCGCGTGTTTGAACTAGATTTATTTTTTTATAAAAAAATACTGATATTTCACGTGGAATATAACGGGTACCCGTACGAAGCCTGCATGCTTTTGTTCAATAGATTTAAACTATGTTAAAAGTTAACATTATTTTGAAGATAGAATATTGCACTTTATTTGACCAGTGTTACATTTCCGGATTATTTCTACAACATGCTATATCCAATCATTATAACCCTTCGTCATTTAATAATTTAGTCATGAAAACTCACAATAAACACTTTTATTATATGTCCATTTAGTATACACAATAACAGTTTCATTGAGCGAATTAGAAAATTAAAACAGTGGAATGCTGATTCCCCTGGAGGCAGCATTTAGATGATAATATGGCACTGCTTTCATATTGAATCTAAAAAATCCTTTCAAAAATATCTATGTTGATCTAACACATGAATAAAACACGTATTACAAGATGTTGAAAACTCTTATCTGATATTATTAGTTAGTTGAGTTTCATCAGATACTTTATTTTCCCAATGCAATACTTATAGCTATAAAATATTTTCATAGCTTTCCAGGAATCTTCCCTCTGCTAAACAAGTCTAATATTTGTTACACAGATGTTAAAAATCAGTAACTTTATTTATTATGAAGCGTTTTGCAGGAGTATCCAGTAACATAAAATGGAATGTTTGCAGCGTCATTTAACCTTCCGTCTACCAGACGGGTCCATTGGACCCGACATGTACATTCAAAATATTT
The DNA here is from genome assembly GCA_963932465.1 of Maratus speciosus. Classification (NCBI taxonomy): domain Eukaryota; kingdom Metazoa; phylum Arthropoda; class Arachnida; order Araneae; family Salticidae; genus Maratus; species Maratus speciosus. The sequence goes on along the minus strand of OZ010787.1, from coordinate 286,586,985 downwards.
ATTCAAACCAGAAATTTCTTCAAAACAAACTAAATGTATAAATCAGACAATAATAAGTTAAATAAACAAATTAAATAGTTTTAAGTAAAAATTCTGGTGTAGAATGTTTTTATAAAACTTGAGTAAAATTTCCGGTAGTTCTAGGGTTAATGGTCTATGTGCAGTTTCAGTTGTTATACCAGCGTTTGTCTTTTGTACTATGCAAGTATACTTTAAATCCAGTATTGCTGCTCAGTAGATTGTTTTACCACAATGCATTAATTATTCATGGATCAAAGTAAAATCCATACTAAAAATTTCTTTTACTATCATTGGAACTCGTGCATGTATGTTAAGAGCTACTTTTTACGGCGGTTCATTCAAAATAATCATCTTTTACCTGATATATACCTGACAAAGAAAAAATAGTTAACGCTTTAAAATTTTTTACATGTAACAAGACCATCTAATCTGACAGAGTCAGCGATGACCAGCCCACCAACTTAGCTTGCTTTTTTATATACAGGGTGCTGATCTATCGCCGATCTTTAATTTCTCAACCGTTGGTCGTAGACATTTAGTTCCAATTACAAAAACGTTTCATATGAGGTAAATATTCATGTTGTGGCATTATTTAAGGTAAAAAAAATCAATTTTATAAAAATTACGAAATCTAACTTTTTATACGATCCCCCAGTCCCTATAGTTATATTTAGTAAAAGTTTGCACATATCATAACAGATATGACACAAAAAGTTTGCCATTTGTACTACAAAAACTGACACCGGTATTAAATTTCAAAGTTTGAGATTTTTTCACATGATTTTGTCTTTCATTGAGGGATCAGTTAAAAGATGAATTAAAGTAATTCGAGATCAAAATAAGGGTGCAATGCCCTCTTTACGGCATAGCCGGTATCGCCAAATCGGGGTAACACCAAGGAGGGTTATTTCATCTAAAAATTTGAGCTAACTTTTATGGGTCGAACAACATTCAAACATCAAAGTAGATAGAATCGACAACGCGAAAATAAAACATACTCACTAAGGACTACACTGTTAAACATTTTACAGCATTCTGGCAGGTCATTCGACCGTTTTTTGAAAAAACGGTTTCATAACCATAATTTAACTATATTCTGACCATAAAGTGGCCAATAATATGGTCAGAATAGTGTTAAAATTAAGGTTGTATAACCGTTTTCTGAAAAAGGGTCAAATGACCTCCCAGAATGCTGCAAAGTTTTAACAGTGTAGATAAATGGCAGCAGAATGCAAACGAGCAGCCGAGAAATAACGAGCATGAAAGTTGGGATTATGCAAATTACAATAGTACTGCAGTGCCACACGTTCGAGATAAAATACGAGCTATCTAGAAGTGGATATGCTAGTCAGCGCTGAGATCGTGATGGCAATCTACGCATACATGCAATATGCTGAAATGATACTTATTTATGGTGAATGTCAAACGAATGCCAGAGAGGCTGCGAGTGTTTATTCAGAACGTTTCCCAAAGGATCTGTATCCAACGCATGAAACTATAACTGATGCTTTGCACCATCTTAGAGAGACCGGCTCTGTTTCACCACGACCCAGAGCAAGTAGGCGGGCAAAGTGTAATGTTCAAGTGACACCGGAGGAGGTGCTGGCATTCGTCCTTTTAATTCCACAACTGAGCACGGCGGAAATAAGAGGGGCATGTGGTCAGCATGTCTGGCATCTGTTACAAGCACATGATGCGCATACATACCATCCGACGCTGGTGCAAGCATTGATGTTGGGTGACCACGCAGAGCTATTTGATTATTGTAATTTCATGCTCAACAGCTTAGAGGAAAATCCATCGTTCCTTTGTGACATTATGTGGACAGGTGAGTCAATGTTTACACGGGGTGGCATTGTGAACGTGCACAGTGTGCATTACTGGTCTCAGGAAAACCTCCACATCGCCCGCACAGTACGACGCGTGTGGTGCGGTATATGGGGAACCCAGATTCTTGGACCCATATTCAACGATGGGACCTTAACGGGCGATCGTTACCTGCATCAGCTACAAAACACGGTATGGGACTGGTATGAAGAGCTGCCTCTCCTACATGCATGACGGGTGTGGTTTCAACATGATGGGACTCTCTCCGCATAAAGCATCAAACATACGGCCTTATCTGGCCTCCGAATTCGGTTAACAGATCCTTGGATATGGTTGTCAGGTAGAGTTGCCACCTAGATCGCCGGACTTGTTTCCCATGGGCTTCTACCTCTGGGGTTACATCATGTGACTGAGACCACTTCTCTGGTTTATCTGAAGCAGAATATCATACTTGACTGTCTCACAGTTTGCATACCTGCTATGCTCTAACGTGTGCAAGGCTCAGTACTGTCACGCATTCAATTGTGCATTGCTACCAATGGAAAACACTTTGAGAAGTATTTCTAGTAGATTCCGGCGGTTGATGTATTCATTTTTTATAGTAGACCGTTTTCTGATATTATAATAAATTGATATTTATTTTTCTGTTTAATTTCAATATTTTATTCTTCTCTTTGTATGCGACCCCTAAAAGTCAGCTCAAATTTTCAGATGAAACAACCCTCTTTGGTAATACCCCGAATTGGCGATACCGGCTATAAGTTGTTTTACCGTAAAAAAGACATTGTACCCAGATTTTGATCTCGAATTACTTTAATTCGTCTTTTAACTGATCTCTCAATGAAAGATAAAATCATGTGCAAAAATCTCAAACTTTGAAATTTATTAACTGTGTCAATTTTTGTAGTACAGATGTCAAACTCAGGGACGCGCCGGCCCAGTGTGCAAAGTGTGCGGAGCACACGGGCGCCAAAGATTTCAATTGAGGAGCGAGCAAATATTTAAAAGAAAAAAAAATCATTTAATTATACTAAAATGTTTTACAATTTCTTGACATCTGATTTTTTTTTCTAGATTTACGTGAGACAAACTTACTTATAAATATTCAATTCTTTCTTTATTTATTTATCTATTTCGTTTTATACTACTTCTGCGTCTCCTATAGAGTCATTTAGACGCGGACCTGTTCAACCTTTCGATAAACAGAGACAGACGCACGTCATTAGTTGCAAACAATGTAAGGCGCCATAATTCACATGGTTGAAAGCATGCAACACTATTATCTCGCTTTAGTAATGGTAGAGCATAGTATAGTTTTAATGCCAGAGGGGCTAAATTCCACCTTTTTTAGGGTTCCGTACTTAAAAAGTAACAAGTTGGAAATTGCTCGTCAAACGTGGCAAATGAGGTGCGTTCTTATTATAGCTAGTTTTATAATTATTTTTTGCACCCCATATTGTACTGAATGTATAGTTTTTTGCACTTCATAAGTGCATAGTCTGTAACATCATTAAAATGCACTTGCAATAATTTTTTTCCCATTCCCCGTAATGAAACGGAAAAATTTTGACTGTCCCTGTAATTAAACTATACATCCGATTTTCATAAAATTTGAAATGACTCGACAAAATTTTGCAACAATTATAAATTTAAAATTTCAGACCTTTCGGAAGGCTGTAACATCATTAAAATGCACTTGCAATAATTTTTTCCATTGGCCGTAATGTAAAGAAAAACTTTTGACTGTCCCTGTAATTAAACTATACATCCTATTTTCATAAAATTTGAAATGGCGCGACAAAATTTTGCAACAATCATATATTTAAAATTTCAGACCATTCGGTTGGGTAGTTTTGGCTCTGTTATATGCGGACGGACGGACAGACGGACAGACGGACTGAACGACGACTATAGGTGCTACGTATTTATATAATTACGAACGCACCTAAAAATGGAACCATTATAAGATCACTCCTGTGTCTGTCTGTCTATCACAGCCATTTTACCCGTAAACTATGGAACGTGGAATGCTCAAATTGGGAAAAGTAATAAAGACTATTGACCCACGTATTTACGGATTATTAAACTTTCACAAATATACTTAGGAAAATCGTACAGGGGCTAATTATGTTACTTGAGAAGAAAATCTTTTCTTTGTATACCGTGTGGGTTATCGTGTGAAGGCCTTCGTAACACTAAACTCAAAAATACATTTCTGTTAATTTTAGGTATTCTATTTTCAGAGAGATATCGTCGAAAATGTAGTGCAAAAATATGTCCCACCCCTCTATTTACGAATCTATTATTTTCCTTTTATTTGTATTTTTTTAATACACACCTTACTAATATTTTAAAATCCAAACGTACTGGTATATTATTAACTTTTAGGGTTCCGTACTTAACCCCTTGCGGACGGGCGACCGTGCCGCGTAAGGTGCTCAGAATCCGAGATTATTCTCACCAGTAAATTTTTATTGTAAATTTTGCTTTATCTAATCCGAGCATTTTCTCGATTCAATTAGGCAAAAATTTCTGTTTTTAAAAGCCGGTGATAAAATATTAAACATTCTGTAAAAGACGCTCGTCCAGAAGCGGTTAAAAAGTTAAAACGGAACCATTATAAGATCACCCCTGTGTCGGTCTGTCCGTCTGTCACAGCCACTTTACTGGTAAACTATGAAACGTGGAAAGTTCAAATTGAGGGAAGTAATAAAAAGACTACTGACCCACATATTCACATATAACTAAACATTCACGAATATATTTGGTAAATATGTAGAGGGGTTAATTAAGCTACTTGAAAAAGAAAAATCTTTTCTTTGTATATCATGAGGGGTATCGTGTGAAAGCTGTGATAACGCTGAACTCAAAAATGCATTTCTTTTAATTTTAGGTATTATATTTTCAGAGATATCGTCTGATATGTAGCGCAAAATATGTCCCCCCCCCCTCATCTATTTCCAAAGCTACTGAACTAAAATTATTAAAAAATTAGAGGCAACAGACATTAATTTAAACCGTGCAGGAAAATTATAGCGATATCCCTAGGTCCGATAGTTTTTGAGAAAAGCGCATTTTTCCGTTGCACACAAATTTCGATTTGCAGGCTGTCAACAAAGGTGTTGAGGAGCGCTGGAGGTACCTATCTTAACAGAAGTATAAAAGCATTGTTGATAATGATTTTAGGAAAAAATCGTCGGTAATTAGCCGAGATATTAACCCTTAAAGACACGATCGGTTTGGACACACATAATGGCAGGGTCAGCGTACTTTATGAACCATCGGCTTTTAAAGCCTAGATAACATCTTTTAATGATATATTTGTAATGCAATGCCCAGTAGCAATATAAAAGCAATAAACGTCAAATTGCTAAAAACAGACTAATTTAAATTAAAATTAATCCAGGGTTCATACGGGTACCGTTATTTTCAAGGCTCAATATCAGAATTTTTTAATATAAAAATAAATCTAGTTTAAACGGACAAATTTTCGTCTTATTTCAGGAGAGATTTTCCAAGAAAAATACCGGTACCCAAGAATCTCTTAGTTTGGAAATTCAAGCACCTGTGCGAACCCTGTAATCACATAAATACTATGGGATTCGTGTCTTAGTTTGCATTAAGTGGGTCTCTCAATACGCCTCCCGTGTCTTTAAAAGTTAATTAAAAACCTATCTGGAAAAACGCGACTCGGACTAAGGTGGCGTTGTACCTTGCGACCTCCTTTCGAAGCGCGCTTAGCACAATGCCAAGTTTAAACTTTGAACAATTGTTTTGTTTTAGTAACACTGTAAAAGAAAAGATTATGACTACGCTGAATTTAGTTTTTTGTAATGCCAAATAAAGTTTAAATATGCACTACTTTTATCGTCAGTACCGAATTAAATTCATCATAAAGAGATAAGGATAAGATTCAAAAAAGAGTTATACAGAATAGAAATAGTTGATATTATTTAGGCTTCATATCTCATTGAATTTTTATAGTATACCTATTGATACTTTTCTAGTATATGCAGATACACCCAACCAACGTTATATAGTTTTTTACAAACTCTTATTATTCTTTTAGAAACGATTTTTTTTTAATAATACAGTTAATAATTCGTATATTTATTGTAGTGAACCCTCTGAGCGCGAGTAATACTTGCACTTGACCGTTTATTTCATTTTTAAATAGCAATCGTCGCCTTACTGCAGAATTTCTGTCATAAATAAGATAAAATTACACTGTAAATTAAAATGTCTGAAATTCAGACACTTAAGTGTCTGAATTTCAGACACTTCAAACATCTGAATCGCATACATTTTTGTAAGCATCATACGTAGCCATGTTTGACCACGTTGAATCCTGGAAAAATATTTGGCTGTGGTCCTGCCCCCCCCCCCCCCAATACAACCTGATTTTTTTGGTGCTATCAGTTTTGGTATGCAACTTTCGTTACGCTGATAATTTAAATCTTTTACGACATTGTACTGATTATAATAAATATCTTGAACTTCAGGAGTAGAACAAGATTAAAAAACAAAAAATATTTATCTAAATATTAGATTTTTTTTTATTTATTTTGTTTTTAACCTTATTTTACTTTAAAAGTTCAAAATATTGATTATAATCAGTAAAATTTCGAAACAGATTTAAAATATAAGCTTTACAAATATTGCACATCAAATTTGGGGGCACTATAGTCGTAGGAGGACGGGGCACTTCCCAGTTTGCCCATCATTTAATCAAGAAGTACTTTTGCAAAAAAAGCATCCCTGCATTATAGTTGTCTAAATTGAGATGTCCGGTATTCGGGAGTATCCGTTGTGGAGGTTAATGGACATTCCCGAATAGCGAACACCTCTATTTAACGAATACTTTTTCAATCAGCAGACATACATACTTTTGAAATACGGGTAAACCTGAAAGCCGACGCGAATCGCGGCCAAATAAAAAGTTTTTTTGAAATAGTAGTTGGAATCGGAAGGATAAGGCAATTTTCTTTCTTTCTTTCTCTCTCTCTTTTTTTTTCTTGTAACTCTGCGGGGACCCAGACATCGCAATTTCAAAATGCAGTAAAAATCGAACGCTACTCTTTCTTCCTTATGAAGGACCGCTTAACGTCTGGGGAAATCCACAGGCATGATCACTTTGAAGAAAGAAAGCTCGCCATTTTCCGATGGCCATTATGGCTTTTAATTAATATTTCGGATAGTTAAAAAAATGAAAAATCTGAGCCTCGGGTGCATTTGGACCTGCAATCGTCTATCCTTAATCAAATTTTCAGAAATCTCTGTATGGTAGATTTTCTTAGCCGCCGCCAACACATTCAGATTAAAATCTTTCTTTTATTAATATAGATATGAAAATCAGAGGTGAAAAACAACTTTCTATTATTAGTATAGATGGAATTTATTGTTATTGTATTGTATTACTTTCTCCGAGTTAACGAAATTTTACCGTTTAATGCATGATTTTGATACAGACAGGTTCCATTTTCACAGGCTTTACTGTGCTTCGAATTTTATTTATATAGCTGCCAATCTTCCTTATTTTTCATGAAATTTAAACGTGTTTGGAACCAGAAATTTTATTTAATAAATGAAATAAAATATGAACCCTATTGAAACAAGTTAAATTTTCAGGTTAAAAAAAAATTATTTAACCTGGGGAAAACGCTAGAAGAACGGCAGCTATGCTTTTATAGATATTATTTTTTTTTCTTATTCGGATGGGGGTGGGGGATATAGGGCGCCAACTGAAATTCCGCACACAGGCTCTGGATACTGCTGGCGCTCCCCTGGTCAAACGTTTTGTGTTATATCTGTTATGATATGTGTAAACTTTTACTAAATATTACTATAGGGACTGGGGAATCGTATAAAAAGTTAATTTCGTAATTTTTATAAAACTGATTTTTCACTTTAAATAATGCTACAACATGAATATTTACCTCATTTGAAACGTTTTTATAATTGGAACTAAAGGTTTACGACCAACGGTTGATAAATTAAAGGTCGACGATAGATAACATATTGCACCCTGTATATTCACTATTTCACATAAGATTTTAGGAAAATTTCTGCATATCTTTTGTTGTATATAATTTTGTGGGGGTTTAGGTAACTTCAAATTCGATTAATATATTATAACTATAAATTTCTTTATGATTAAATCTAGCCTTGGTTGGTGTTAAGAAATTTATACTTATTAAAAATAACTAAAATTTTCAATTGTGGAACATATTCTATACTTTAAATAAAACAAAATCAGGCTCTATTCAAGTTATCATAGAGAATATTATACCTTGAATACCACGTTTCCTAGAATTAATTATCTCGTAAACATTATCTATATTAAACAAAGAAAGTTCTCTCTGTGTGTCTGTTTGTTTGCTGGCGATAGGTAAGGAAATATATCGCACGTTGAGGTACGCAATTTTGATTCCAGATAGACGAAGACAGTTCTAAATGTACCCGAGATTCAGATTTTAGACTTTTTTTAATCATATTTATACAAGCAGGGATGACCCTGCTGAGCTCTGTCAAAATTAGCCTTGTGTTCAATTCGATATTTCATTCTCATTGTATCATTCTTGCTGTTTAGATACATTTGGCATGATCCTGAGACATAATGACCTAAAAGGACCCACTAACCATTTACGAACATGCGACATAACCAATGCTCTTCTCGAACCCGAAAACTATAGAATGCAAAATTTAGTAAAAATCGTTAAAGTCGTTTTATAGATGAAATTAGCTTGACCCACGGTAACCCAAAAGAGACCCATTAATCTATATTTATCGAAGATGTGGCCCATTACAATGGTCTTCTCGGGTTGGGAAACGATGTAATGAAAATTTTTTTGTCAAAATCGTTTGAGCCGTTTTTTAGATACAATTAGCATGACCCACGGTGACCACCAAAATGACCCACTAATCGAATTTTCTCGAACATGTGACTTAGCCCAATGGTCGTCTCATGCTCAGAAACGATATAACACAAAATTTTTCCAAATGTTTTGAGTCCTTTTTTAGATACAAGTAGCTTGACCCACAGTGACCCCAAAAATACCCAGTAATCGAATTTTCTCGAACATGTGACACAGCCCAATCGTTTTCTCATGCCCAGAAACTGTAGAATACAAAATTTTGTCAAAGTTGCTTGAGTCGTTTTTTAGATACAATTAGCGTGAGCCACAGTGACCCCAAAACGACCCACCAATTGAATTTTTTCTGACATGTGACTTAGCCCAATGGTCTTCTCATGCCCAGAAACGGTAGAATACAAAATTTTGTCAAAATCGTTTGATTCGTTTTTTAGATACAATTAGCCTGACCACAGTGACCCAAAAATGACCCAGTAATCGATTTTTCTCGAAGATGTGACTTATATCAGTCGTCTTCTCGTGCCCAGAAACGGTATAGTACAAAATTTTGTCAAAATCGTTTGATTCATTTTTTGGATACAATTAGCTTGACCCACAGTGACCCAAAAATGACCAACTAATTGAATTTTTTCCAACATGTGACTTAGCCCATTGGTCTTCTCGTAATCCAAAACAGTAGATTACAAAATTTAGTCAAAATCGTTAGAGCCGTTTTTTAGATAAAATTATCTTGACCCGAAGTGACCCCAAAATGACCCACTAATCGAAATTTTTCAAACATGTGACCCAACCCAATAGTTTTCTCGTGCCCAAAAACGGTTGGATATGAAATTTAGTCAAAATCGATTGAGCCGTTTTTTAGATATAAATAGCTTGACTCTGACCCATTATGACCCAAAATGACCCACTAATCGAATTTTCTCGAACACATGACCTAACTCAATGGTCTTCTTCGTGCCCGAAAATGGTAAAATACAAAATTTAGCCACAATCCTTAGACCCGTATTTAAGATAAAATTTACTTACACACACACAATTTTTCCTCGTATTATAATATAAGATATATGTATATACCGAACGAAAAAATTCGTGTATTTCTCCGATTTTCCAAGTTTATTCCGATTTCAATCCACTCCTAAAAGGAACCCAAATTCAAACTTTTAGTAAACTTTGTCCTCTTTTCAATAAATTTTATTTGGAATTCGTTCAGCAACTTTTGAATTTTTTGCGATTTTTTTTACAAAAAGTCCCTTTTTGGTGAAAAAAATATTTAGATTTCTATCAACGGATTCCTAGATACGTCATCCAATGTTAAATTTTACATCCCTTAACGAAGGAAATTGCTGGAAAAATGAAAAAAATAATAATAATTTGAATTAATACAATTTTTAAAAACTTTGAGAAAAGAGACATTTTCTACGGCCAAATTTGATGTTCCAAAGAGGGAATTTTCTGTCAATGGGTTTGTACAGCAACCTTTTATCACCAAAAAGTCTGTTGTTATGACGACGGTGTTCCTTCGTAAGTGAAATAAAGTGATTTCGCAATGTGACCTTACTGCCTTCGAAATTTCCTGGTTCTTCTCTTCTCTTTTTTAAGAATACATGTATAATTGTCTATTTTTATAAAGTTTTTTTTTTTTTTTTTTTCGTATCCAGAGAAAATGGAAAATAATTGCGTTTTTAAGACAATATTTTATCACCAAAGGTTTATGGCGCAATTACTTCCGTTTTAAACTATAAATCGTTAGTAGTTTTTACATTTTCATTTTCTTCGCGAAAATAAAATTAAACCAAGGTCGGGCTAGGTGTTAATTTTCCTTGGCAGACGCAGGCCGGGCATGGCCTAGGAAACGCCAGGTTGGTCTTCTAGATAAGTATAAAATACTTAGAGAAACAAATTATGATTACTTCTAATGACTACCTTGTTACAAATGAACAAAATATGTACACTCAATCATGAAATTGCATAAATTAATAAATCGCTCCGAAAGAATTTTTTTTAAGTTTATTATTTCACAAAATTGGCTTTCAAATTTCATTATACAATGAAATAGATCGCAGAATATAAATTAAAGCAATTAGTTGAGAACTGATTTCATTCTGACTATATAAACGTGAATATATGGATTCGTTTACAGATTACATATATATGCATATATGTATATATTTATTCTTATCAAGTAATATTTTCTGGGCAAAATGCTTGATTTAACCTGTATGAAATAGGACAGAAGTTATCTGCCATAATTTTGCCTATTCTAAGTCATACTTCAAGTGACTTAAATTTGATACATATTTGAATACTTATAATATTCTAAAAGTATTAATGCTTGAATAGTTGTAAAGACCAATACATGGATTATGCGACCAATAACAGAATTCCGATATGGCTTTGAAGTAATTCACACATGATAAAAAAGCTGTCATCAAATTTGCTTGAATTGAAATACTGACTTGTATATCGATGCTAATAAAAGAAAATGTTTGTCGGTGTGTGTTGCGTGTGTGTTGGCGATGGTTAGGAAAATCTACCGCCCGCAAAGGTCTGAAACTTTGTGAGGATAGTCCAAAGCAAGTCCGAATTCACCTGAAGCTCACATTTTTCGTATTTTGATAATTAACTGATATATATTAAATAAAAACCATAATCAACATCGCAAAAAGGCCCGCTGTCACAGTTCTCTTGTCCAAAACGGTATTTCTAAAAATCTAGAAGCAGAGAAAAAAAAAAAAATTAGCCCGTTTTGTTTTCGCATTTTGAAACTGCCGCAACGACTGTTCAGATCAAAATACGATAAAATATCAGCATATTTACAAATCCGCATCCACTCCTATCATATACTACAAAAAAAAAAAAAAAAGTAAAGAAAAAAACACTTATCTTGAGTACGTATCCGATTCTAATGATGTTATTTTTGTTTGTAAAAATATTAATATTTACCGTATTATATATATATATATATATATATTTTTTTTTTTTTTTTTTTTTTTCCAAATGCCATTTTTTAAAAAATCTGCATCCATTTTTCGGGCCTAAATACGAAATAGAAAAACACGTAAAATACCTTTTTATTGATGGTATGGGAGAGTAGTAAACAGTGAGACGAAAATTATTATTACTTAACGAATGGCGACGATTTTTATGCTTTTGAAAAAAAAAAAATTCTACATAAATACGCTACACATTAATGTGTAAATGATTTTAAAAAAAGGTATTTATAAAAGCACAGGAGCAGCATAACGGAGTATCGGAAATTGTGTCACTGTGTACCACTTGTGGTACGCAGTAAGACAATGTATGAATTTTCATAAATCATACATTTTTACACTCTATCAATAATTATCTGCAGTTTATGATTTCTAATTAATAATTTTCTATAATTTTTCAAAATATCAAATATATAAGCCTCGGGTGGACAATGGAAGACCTTGGGCTATCTTCATGCAAATTTTCAGCCTCTTACGTTTAGTAAATTTCCCTAGCCATCGCACGCCCCCCCCCCTCTCCCCCCCCCCCACACACAGAGAGAGAGAGACCTTCTTTTATTAATAAATAACTTTTTTTAACATCAGAACTACATAGTAGGTACACAATGAGACACGTCTCACTGTGTACCACAACTGTGTGTCTCACTGTGTAGTTTCGTTACATTGTAACAAAACGGATGCCACATCTGTTACATCAATTTCATCGCTTTAAAAATTTATGTCGTTTTGTCGAAATAGTCTATTTTTAGATATACCTAGGTTTGGTTAATAAATATATGCCATATTGATGGAAATAAACTCTAAAATAGACGTTTATGTAACTTTAACCACTATAAATTAAACAATTATTTACTATTTTGTCGGACGAGTAACAGAAGTGCCGAAACTACATCCACGTGTTGCATAAGCTGAGGTCGTTATGTCTGTGTACCAGCTTGGAGAAAAAGTTACAACTCTATGTCTAAGTAGCTGCTGTCTCAGTGCGTACTGCTCTCCCCTACTTTTTTCGTTCTAACGATGTCTTTGTTCTTAAAAAAATATTAATAGTTACCTTTTCAAATATATATTTTTTTTCTGAATTCCTATTTCATGTTTTTATTTTTATTTATTTAATTATTTCCAATTTTTAAATTCCGCATCCATTTTTTGGATCGGGGGAAAAAACGTTTATTCCTGGTACTTTTGCTATTCCAACGATGCCTGGAATTTTGAAAATATTTATTGTGAAAAAATTATCTGGAAATCTTTTAAAGTGTTCTCCAGAATTTTATTTTCTCAGCACCTGCCCAGATATCAATTGTCTAGCGTCAGAAACGCATCTTGTAAATTTAGAGTATTCGCTTTTTAAAAGAGGGAGAATGTGGTGGGACGTTTTATATTAGGTTCTCTCGGGAACTTTTGATCAGAATTGAAAATTTAATATATCTAAATTTCAGAATTTAAATTGGCTATGACTATAACGAGGGCTCCATTGCTCGTTTGGATAGATTTTCAGTTACAAATCATACACATTCAAGGGTGTACGCTGCCGAAGGCAGTGGAGCCCAAACATTAGGTTCATTTGGAAATATTTTCGTTTAAAAATATAAGATCATCCAACGTTTGTTTTAGGTATATTTTAGCTTATTATCACGATCTAGGCAACGCCGGGCGGTGTCAGCTTTAGTAATAATAAAACAGTTTCATAATTATTTAGTTAACTCGCAAGGTTTAAACTTTCTATAACATTGGAGTTATAACGTTTGGAGTTGTTTCCCTAATTTTTGATATGAACCAACATTATTCTTATTTATTAATATCTTCTTTAGAAAATAATTTTCTAATTATTTGATTTAAAATTTCTGATTTCACCACTAGTATTGCCATTTCTGGAAAAAAAATATTCTTTAAATTAAGCTCTATTTTACGATTGAAATATTGTATATGATAATTTTACTCCGCTTCTATTCCCACGGTATATTTTTGCTGACTGTATGTCGTATGTGGTCAGACTTTGGAGTAAATTTACCTCATTATAAACCACTATGAATTCAGTCATTTTGGTTATGGGATATAATATCGCTGTCATAGGTCGAAAATTACCTAAAATTTGGATGATCTTTTCTGTTGAATTACCTATTTGCTTATGTAGATTGCTCTCAGTTGTTTACTGAGAACGAAGTAGATTTCGACCCCAAAGTCTGCCTGTCAATTTTAGTTCACAAGGAGCAACAGTTGCTGCCACTTTCGGTTTAATGGTGTCTAGTTCTCCTATGCAGGAAATCTTTTCCAGCTAATTACGATTTATCATCATAGTAACTCCAGTTTTAATAATAGCGAAAAGGTTTAATAGCTTTCGCTGCTGAAGGATACTGGGAGAAATCGAAACGTAATGCCTCGGAAGTTAATGTTACTTTCATAAGGGAGTTCCATTCTTTGTTTGTTTATTCATTTAATGCACTGAGAGAATATTTAATTTATATAAAAGAGAATTAATTCAAAATGAATTTATTATCACGGATAAAAATTTCACTCTATAATAGTGAAAGCGGAAGTTTCATATTTCAAAATGATTTGAATGATATTTTTAATCGATAAAAAAATAAAGACAAACGTTGCATTAAATAATTACCCCAGTATGATATTTCGCAGAACAGCAAATATTCAAAGAACACTGAGGTAAATCTGTTATTTCGAGCATTTTTATGCTTAGGTGAAAAGTTTAATTGCTGTACTTTTTTAATAAACTGTCTGGATTTCAATGAAATTATGATATTAAACTGTTTTATTAAATTATTTTTGTTTTATTCAAGTTATGTATCTTTATTAAGCATAATTAATCAAAGAAAATATGGACATCGTGGTAATATATACAGATAGCGCGATTTTTAGCAATTATGAATCACGCATCGAGTGGATGATATTGGACTATCCACTTGTAAAATAAAACGAACTGTTTATTTATTTATTTATTTATTTATTTATTTATTTATTTTTTTAAATAAAGGGAAAATACGTGATTATGGAACTCACATATTTAGATTTTAAATTAATTCGTAAGTAGTATCCAGCACGTGTTTTCCTAATATTTCATTCTAATAAATTTCCAAAATGTTTCTCGAGTTTTGATGATTTAATTGAACTTTGATGAGACATTTGAAACCTATCAATTGCAATATCTTATTGTTACTTTTCGATAATTCCGCTTTTACCATCGTGGATTGCTTAACCCTTTCAGGGCCAAGCACTTCTATTAATTAAATACTGAAATGATTGAATGACACCGAAATTTACAAACACATTTTTTGGAAATAAGTAAACGCTTTACTTCAAGTACTTAATAAAAGGAAATTTTTAAATCCAAAATTCTGGAGTCAATGTGCCATTTTGCGATTAAAATTAAATGGTCCAAAAATGAACCACCGCCCTTGAAGGGTTTAACACAACGTGATAATTTCAATTTTAAAACGCCATGATTTAGCTTATCACGTCAGTACATTTCTTGTAATACTCCGTATTTTTCATTCAAACAATTTCTACATAATTTCTTAAGAGTAGATAAGACCACATAAATTTTAAATTCGAAAACTTACTTTTATTCTTCTTTCTAAAGTTTTTGATAACACTTAATGGAAATTTTCCATTTCACGTAGTAAAAATAGATATTAAAAAGGAATATAAGATGGAAAACTTCACGTGAAGGACTTTCTCACTGATTACTTTCGAAATTTTAAATGAAATGCATGTTGGAAATTCAAGAATAAATACTAATATTTAAGAATTTTTTTAAATAACTTCTATATTCCTTACACAAATATATTTGCGGTGCTCAAAACTATTTTTACTCTTTATGGCATATCAAAAGCACAGACATACTTCGCACATTCTGTTCACTTTAATACTTGCAATATTTTCATATTGCTACAATGTACAGTACAGTCGTGGAAAAAAAAAAAGTAAACATCCTCTACTAACTCTTCAAAAATTTATCGTAGAAGAAAGTTACTGGTACCGACCGATTGGAAATAAAGTCTACTTTTAAATGATGTATATAAAATTTGCTTAGGGGGCCATCTACATATTAAAAAGAACCCAAACTTCATTTTTTTTCAATGACAATACCCAATTTTAACACGATATTTCAAATCTTCGGTTCAAGTTATGCCTAGACACTGAATTTCAAGTCATTAGAATGATAAGTTTTTGAATTATAAACATTCAAAATTTAGTGCTTCTAATGTTAAATTACATTTTCACAATTTTATTAATATCTCCAGAAATTATGCTCCTAATGCGCTAATTTTTTTGTAGCAATAATACTAATATACCCAAACATGAATACGCTGAATTTGCAAAATTTATAATTTTATGATATGAATTATGAATTATGAAATTAATATTCGAAAAAATTATGAATTGCAACCTACAATTTTTTTGATGGATTTAGATTTATTAAGTCCTACTTTATGTAAATCCAAAATTTCACATTTTTCTCCCAAGTAGTTTTCAAATTATGCTTTAAAAACGGCAAAATGATGGTTTAAGGGGCCGTGTATAATAGAAGTGACTAGATATTTTGAAATTTCTTCTGCTGTATTGTAATCTAGCAGGCTTCATTGACTTCTTAAGGTGCCTTGATCAAGATGGGGGCTCTCTCGGTTAATAATCGATTTCCGAACTTCAATTTGGATACAGCCCTTAAAATACGCTCGTTTTAAAATAATTAATTTCTCGGAAACTTATAGTACGAATTGCATAAAAATTTGTTTTTAGGCTAATTGGAGGATGTAGAGTTCATTTATGATGTCAGAATTGTGTACTGCTATTGAAAAAAAAAACAAAGTTATGTTTTGTTTTAATACACTCTAAAATTGGGAGGAGTCAAAAGTTCACTCTTTGAAAGAGTGACAGGCATTTTCACTCTTTTTGGAGTGCATTTTGTAAAAATACACTCCTTAAAGAGTGGAATTTTCCACTCTCTGGAAAGGAGTGAATTCTCTCACTCCGTTATCGAGAGTGAAGTACTCACTCTGAAAGAGTGACTTACGTATGCATTGCTTATTAACCAATCAGAGCAGCAAGGCGACAACGTCCTTGTAAGATAAGAAAAATGATCACTTTTTTGCCCGCCATCTTAGGATTAACAGATTAGGATATCATTAACACATACGGTAAGTCTTATTTAATTTTAACCATCAATTCGTGTAGATATGTCTGATTATGAGCTAAATAGTTGTATGTTGTATAGAAAAAGATTGATCGAGGTGTGTTATCCTGATTTCTATTCCTAGAAAATTGATTTCCTAGACAAGTGATTGTCTTATACTTCTCCATGTAGCAGTTTGAAGTTAGAGATCAGCACGAACCGGCCCGCGGCCCTATTTTCATTCACGGCACTCGGGCCGGTCCGGTCCTGGCCTCCACTCATTTCGGACCGGGAGCGGGCCATACTTTTTTTCGGAAGGCTCGGGCCGTACCGTGCCTAACTCATTTATTTCTGTACAGAGCCAGGACTGGCGTCATTCCTAGTCGGCTCGAAATTTTCAGTCTTAGTTTTGACCCATCCTCTATGAAAAGCATTGTCTCAGCGTGACCTGGTCCTTTCAAAAGTCAGTTAAATTAGACTTGGACCAAAAAATTTTGCAAACAATGCATACATTTTTTAATCGCTATTATCCTATACTTAAACATTAAAATTTATTCTTTTTAAAGAACAGTAGATTTTTGCGCTTATTAAAAATAGCTAAATTAAAATATAGAAAACGTGTGAAAAGGAACCTGCCTATGGCGGAACCTTGTTTTAAACTGAAAAACGTGTTGATCCATGCAAAAATAATACACTAATACGTAAGAAAAGAATATATCATACATTTATACTTGCTAAGAAGGGAACTTGTCTATAACGCATTTTTTTTTTCTATTCAATTCCGTCTTAGAAGATTTTACTGTATAGCATTTTTCAGATTTTTAGCACTTTAATACATGGAATATGGTTTAACTATAATATAAAGGACATTTATTCATCTGAAACATCTGACATCTGAAACATTTATTTGCATACAAGAAATAGAGATTCATTAAAAAATATATATCGCTGCCTGATGCATTTCTATAAACATGAAGATTATAAACATAAAAAAAAAAGTTAAGATAAATATTTTTGGCCAGAACTACTCGTACGAGACAAATTTTTAACCAAATCGAAGTAAAAATCAATGCTTTGTAGGCATTCACTCGGGCCGGGCCGGTCTCGAGCCGAACATTTAAGTTTTTTACCGGGGCCGAACTTCTAATTTTTGTATCGGGCCGCGCCGGGCCGATTTTTTTTTCTATGAGTCGGGCCGGGCGCGGGCCTGGAAATTTCGGCCCGTGCAGACCTCTATTCGAAATATAATTGTTTTAACAATTGAAAAACACACCAAAACATAATCAAACTTCATTAATTCGGCCAATGTGAATTTAAAAAAATTAGTCTAAATATTTTATTCTTCGCATTCATTAATTTGCCAACGATCGAATGCTTTGCAAACGAAACAGATAATTTTTTTCATTATCTGTTTCGTTTGCAAAGCTGACTAACTCAAGACATCTGGATTTTGTCAATGAGTCAAGGCCGTAGTGAGAAAATCATTTCGGGTGTCATGAATTTTAATCTCGACTTATTTTAGATTTACTTTTACTGATTGAATAGAGACAAGTGTTAGAGTTTAATTAAGTTTTATTGTGAATTCAAGTAATTCAATGTAATATAATTTCAAAAGATACTTTAAGACTTTTTCATTGCAAATGAAAGATGCTTCTTCAGTGACGTATTGAAATTAGTGCCAATTAAATTAATATTTCACATTTTACACATTTGTTTTCAAAAGTTTTATTGCCAAAAATGTCTTTCAATGCATTTTTCAACCATTTTTGGCTAAACCATTGTGACAGTTTGCATCGGGCTTTTGTAATAATTTTATTTTTACAGCGTCCGATTCTGAAAAATCGTATGAACCTTAAATATTTCTTAGAAATTGCTTTCATTTTTTCAATCTATTAACAGAATCAAACAAAAAAGATATGCTCGCATAGAATTTTGATTTTTGAATTTTGTTGTTGAATTTCGAATTTTTGTCGTCTTAACTGATAGTTAATGACATATTTATAGTCATCTACACAAAAATTTCGGAGGGGATCAAACCCTGATGATCCCCCCATTGGCTACGGCCTTGCTTAGAGTATTTATTATCATTATTATTGTTTCGGAGTTAAATATGATATTACGAAAAGGTTGGTACATTAATTTTTTAAAACTGTATGTATAGCATTTTTCTGCGGTTTATGATTTTAAAATTTTGAGACTGAGTAATATAAAAAAAAAAAATAATAATAATTATAGACATTCTGCATCAGTTATTAAATTTCCTTCAATTTAAACGCATTTTCTACGTTTTTGATACACGTAATTTTTGGCACTAAAAAATAAAACATGATATTTAAGCATTGAAATAAAATGTTTTTTATGCCTGTTTTGAAGTTTATTGATAGTTTTAGTATATTTTTAAAAAGTTCATATATACATAATATAGGACTGAATATTTTTTTAAAGAGATTAATAACTACTTTTTTACATTACATTTTTTTCAAATAATAAGAACTTTTCATGTGCAGTCATTTACTTTATTTTTATTAAAATTCATACAGATACAGATAAATGTAATGTGTTTATTTTTATATTTATTTTTTTTCCATTTCCTAGGTGAATCCTTTCCTATAAAACATATAAAATCTATTTAGCTCATATTCCCAAAATACAATATCTACGGGAATAAAAAATTTAAATTAAATAAGGCTTACCGTGTCGTTTCATTAATAAGTATTGTTATCAGAAACGATGGGCGAAAATTAGAAATCATGATTAAGTTAAGGAATATGTTTAAAAGAAAAATATATACATATTCCAGAGAACTTAAAATTTATACTTCATGATCATATTAAATAAAACAAAAATAAATCTCGGCGGATAAAAAAATACACATTCTTAATAGTTAAATCATGCTTAGAACTCATCTTAAAAAAAGATGTGAGTTTATAAGCATTGTTTTCTAAGTGAAAAAATGAAAAATATTTTAAAACAATTAAGATTTTGCAAAAATAGCAATTATTCACGGAAAAAGTGCGGTAAAAAGATAGGAATTTATATTAAAAAAATTAAAATGAAATCAAACATTGTTAAAGATATAACATCCACCTATTAAAAAGTTATTTATAAAACTTTAAAAGTAATATCTTTATAGGGCATGCAATAAAAGCAAACACAAAGGATAAGATTGGAATAAAATATATTAGTTTGTTTCTGTTAGTTATCTAATTTAAATTCATATCTAAATTTAACTGATTTTTTTCCTTAGAACTTCAATTAGTGTTACAAACTATGAATTAAATAAATATTGCTAATAAAGTATTTTATTCCAATCATTATCATGCTTGTATCTATTTTCATTGCATACTGTAAAAGATGTGATTCTTTTAAAATGCCCATAAAAGCAAAATAAAAAGAGAAAAACATCATTCACTCCTATGAAAGAGTGACTATTCATTCTTACCAGGTGTGAAAAACCGCACTCTTTTAGCAAGAGTGAATAGTCACTCCTCCGAAAGAGTGATTATCCACCCTTGTTGAATATTCACTTCCCAGGAGTGACTATTCACTCTTTCAGGGAGTCAAAATTTTCACTTTTGCTCAGAGTGAATAGTCACTCTAAAGAGGTTGGGCATATTTTGACTCTGCGATAGAGTGACTATTCACTCCTCCGGAGTGAATAGTCACTCCTTTTTATTTAGAGTGTAGGTAGATGGCCCCCTAAGCAAATTTTATCTATATCATTTAAAAGTAGACTTTATTTCCAATCGTTCGGTACCAGTAACATTTTTCTGCGATAATTTGTTGAGGAGTTAGTGGGGGGTGTTTACTTTTTTTTTTTTTTTTTTTTCTACGACTGTACAATCACTCACTAAAAAATAAAAACGATATCACAAAGTAAAAGTACAGATATTTACATTCGGAAATAATTTTTCTTACCAAATCCTTCTTGAAAATCGTGGGCCTGATGTTAGTTGCCTGCCTATATAACATGAAAATTAACATTTTTACAATTATTTAGAAGATAAATAGAAAACAACTATATAGGTACGCAGATAGTTAAATGTGCATTACCTTTTTAATCTAGCGTTTATCCAATACATTACCTAAATTTTTCAATCAACTCTAACTCAAAAAACAATATGATGACCTATAATTAAATCTCAATTGTAAATTTAAATTTCTATAGAAATTTAAATAAAAAGTAATAATAGAGAAATAATTACTAGTTAACGACTGAATTTCTAATGGAAACAAATATTGATTTGATTGAATGCTATAATATAAAATTTCGTTTCAATCAATTTTAATGTTATTTCTTTCCAGGGATATGTACGAAAATGAAAGAACTTAATATTTATTTACTGAATTTTTAAATATTAAAAAAATGTAAATAAAAAAAATGTAAATTTAAAAATTATAAAATAAAATAACTTCTTTTTAAATAATATATTATTCAATTTTTAAGTATACTACGATAAGTTTTTAAGAGTGTTGTGATTCATAATATTTCAGAATGAATATTTCTGAAATTCCATGAGAAATTAAAAGGTACAGTATTATAACTTACTGTAACTTACCTGATATGCTAAAATATTTTATGAAAAATATATGACATTCTCTGTATAAAAAATTCTTTTATAGTGAATTTTACTATAATTCGAATGTTTCAGAAGCTTTCATAATATTTAGGTGTAAATCTAAGTTATTTTATATCAACGAATAATAAAATTCTTATCAACAATTATTTTAGTTTATTTAAAATGTCAAATTTTTTAAGCACCTCTTTATGATGAAATAAATATTCACATAAAAGCTCACACAAACATGCAAACCTATGCATTTTCTAAAATATTTAAAATTTTCTTATACAAATAATTAATCATCTAATGCACTCAGATAATATTTGATAAAGGAGAATTCCCTGAAAATGTATTAAATATCATAAAATAGCTTAATTATTTAATTAATTTTGTTATCAAATATAGAATTTTCAATCTACTTTACAAAACCTGAAATTACATAACTGAAAATAGTATCATAATAATGATACAAGTTATCTAATATATACAGATATAGATAGTTTTGTACTTAGAAAAAAATTAATTTGAAGATGAATTTGTAAATGATGATGGGGAAAATTATGCAAAAATACGTAGAAAGATACACTTAACGCTCACAGATTTAATAAAAATTAAAATAATTAAAAATTAAAAATGACAATTTGAGGAATTTCCCTTATCTAATCAATTACTTTTAGAAAGCAACTGCAATTGATCTCTCACGTCGATATCTTTCTGAATTTTCGCTGCATTCAACTGGTCTTTCTATATGAGTTGCTCGATAGCGTAGACTAACAAATCTTTGGTATCATTCGCGCATACGCAGCTAAAAATTATTTGATACAGAGTTACTCCATGTCACGTGTGGGGCATCTTTTCTACATATTCCTGCTGTTTTAACAATAACCATTCTAATATGAAAATCTAGAATGTTTTTGTTATTTTAAATGTATAGTTTATGTTTTAACAACTTATAAGTCAATAGATATAGGTATTTATATAAGTGTAGCGAGCAGGACATTTTGCCAGTTTTTCATGGAATAGCCCTGAAATGGGCAGATTATTTAGTTCTAGCGTTTAAAATGTGGAGATTTTTGAACCTATTAAAAGGCCATTGAATATCACGTGTGGAACATCTTTTCTACATATTACTGCTGTTTTAACAATACTATTGTATCCTCAAATTAAAACAACTATGTTAATATGAAAATATAGGGATATTTCGTTAATTTCCATGTATTGTTTATATTTTCACAACCTATAAGTTAATAAATGTAGGTATTTATATAAGCGTCACGTGTGGGACATTTTGTCCGTTTCTCATGGAACGGCCCTACAAATACTCATATTTCGTCAAGTATTTAATATAGGTATTCTAATCCAATTCTTTAGATATTCTAATTGTACTACGTTGTTTCTACTCTACTTTGTCAATTTTTCTGAAAGTGGCGTTACATTTAGTTCAAAACCTAGATGATATAAACAAAAATAATTCAAAAATTTCTTCAATCGTTCAAAGAAATCGTTTTTTTTTTTTTTTTTTTTTTTTTTTTTTTTTTTTTTTTTTTCGATGAATATAAGCGCTATTCTTACACAAATGAACACAAATGTTGTACAATATCCATAGTGACAGATAATTTCGTGCATTTTATTTTACCAGGTGATCCCAAATATTATTAATTTCTTTAATCTGTTGTTGGCCATCTAATTTCCCTCGTGATAAAATCTTCATGGGAAAATATGAGGTCAGACACATGCTCTTTATATTCCAAAGCTTTAAAAGAATGTTTTAAGTATTTCTTTCGATTAAACGTCTAAAATCGAAAGTGGCCAGTGATTTTGGGCCATATAGTTTATATTTAAAGGAAAAATTAATCTTATTTTTAATTGAGATATCTTTTTTTTATTTTGCCATTAATTAAAATAAATTTCAGCTCTCAACTAAAAAATGAGCGCAATTTTGTATTAGGTGTGCAAATAGGTTTAACTCTCTGAAGGACGGTTGTGTATTATATATATCACTTAATTTAAGTTCCCAGCTTCTAAACCATTTTTATAATAAAATTTTGCTTTTATAATGCATGTGAAAATCCTTTATTTTAAATCAATTTCTTCTTAAATTCTGGTAACAGTCAATCATTTCAGAATTTTAGAAACTGCTTTGTACCTGAAAGGGTTAAAGCGTTTTAAGCACGCATCTTGAATTCGTGTGACAATAAATAAATAAATAAATAAAAGGATAATTTGACTATGCAGCACGGACTGAGTTGCATAGTCAAGTTATCTTTTTTATAAGCCGGGTCAGCTGCTAAAACAGCACCAGACTTTTTTAATAAAATTTTGCTTTTATTATGTGCATGAAGAGAAGCATTTATTTATTTCAAAATCAATTTGTTTTTAAATTCTGGTAACAGTCAACAATTTCAGAATTTTAGAAACGGAACTGCTTTGCCCCTGAAAGGGTTAAAGCGTTTTAAGTACGTATCTTGAATTTGTATGACAAAAAAAAATAATAATAATAATAATAATAATAATAATAATAATAATAAATAAATAAATAAAATGATATTTTGACTATGCAGCACGAACATACTGTTTTAAAATTTTTATAACAGTATTTTACTTTTCTTCAAGTGAATTCTGCAGCAAACTATTTTTCAGTCATTGATATACACGCTTTTAGGATGCATGTTTGAACCACCTTAAAACTTATTTGGATACCTAATTTTGTTTACAGTTATTTTCTATAATTTAAAAGCTTTTACCATACTTTTTCAAAACATCTGCATAGCATTGTTAAATAAAATGCAAGGGCTATCTTAAGAAGAATAACATCTGTATTCGTCATTCGCTATGCCGGACATATGACCGAAATCAGAACTAGGCTATTTCATATACAGTAAAATCTCGTTACAACAAATCATTAGGTAGCACTGATTAAATTCGCTATACTGAGAAATTTGTTAAAGTGAATATTTTCATAATAAAATATACGAAAACATTTTTTTTTTTAATAATCCAAATAATATTCGTTAACTCTTTCGAGGGCGGTGTCCTTTAAAAAGGACACCTAATTTTAATTCCAAAACTGACAAACGGCACCAAGAATATTTAACTAAAATTTTCTTTTTATCATGTACGTAAAAATAAGCAAGTTCATATTTTCTAATAAATTCATTTATAAATTCTGGTGTCAATCAATTATTTCATCAGTTTATAAACAGAATTACTCCGCGCCGGTAAGGGTTAAACTGGAAAATTCGTTAAAATGACATTCGTTGTAACGAGTTTCTACCGTATGCTATAATATTTTTCTGGAATACCATTCTTTTGCCCTATAGCATTTTTCAGTGACTGTATGAAGAAAATAACTCTTTATTTTATTGTTGTAATTCAAAAGAAAAAAATTATTATGAATGCAACAGTGAAAAAATTGCAGCGAAGAATTCATGATTACTTCTGATTTAATAAAATGTAAAATTAAAAATAAAAACGGTTCACATCAAGAAAATCCGAACCACATACTGCAAAAATATTATTTATTTCTTTACATTTTCTAAGCAAGAAATACTATTATTTAACCACAGAGAATCCGTCTGTCAATACAATTTCATGAGATCAAATCATTCAGAGATACATCTAAATCCTTTGTCGATTCCTGAAAATAAAATAAAATAAATGAATGAAAGTGTAAAGAAAATAAGAATAATAAAAAATGAACAAACACTGACACGGAAAAAATATCATTTAAAGAGATTTTTGAGAAACTGCCAGATATGCCACTCATCAAATTTTGATTGTCTATAAGCTGGAAAAAAAAAATACTATTCAGAATAACTCAAATTAAGATTATTGAAAACATGTATAAGAAAAATAGGAAAGAAACACTGGCATCAATGTTGCAAATCACATTATTATTATAGAAGTATAGAAAGATAGTTAAGAATAAAGGTTATTGGAACAAATACCTGAAACAAAGAGCATTTCATATATAAAAAAAAATTATTTTATGCTGAATAAGATTTGTCTAAAAGTATTCACGAATTATCTGTGTGGTAAACTCGCATTAAATGAACTTTAGAAACTGTTCAATTAGATTATTGTACTGCAGCCATCTTATTATGCGCCATGTTATATATATATACTTGAATTCTAGCGCATCAAAAAAATTCTTGTTGTATAGCCAGATTGGGCACACTAAATATTTGATTTCTTAATGTATTTTTCCAATCTGTATAATTAATACGTGTGCGTAATAATTTTTTTCTTGTAATAATGAACAATAATTTGTAAAATGTAACTATTTAGGTATATGTTAGGGATACTTACCATTTAAAAAATAATGTATTAAATACTTCATATAGCGCTAATGATATCTAAATTTGTGACACATTATATCATTTTCATATACATACTCATATTTGAAAAGTGAAATATTTTTTAAATGACAAAAAAGTTAATTGTAGTTTAATACGATCATTTGCAGATTATATTCTGATACAATTTTTTTTTAAGTAATGATGGAAATACAAATCAAAAACTTGAAAAATTAGTACAGGAATTTTACTTTGAGAAGAGTACCATATTTTCTTCCACATCTTTTAACTTGAATATATGTATTACTGTGATATGTTTTACACTGATGTCTAAAAATTAAGGGGCAGTGACCAACAGTGTTGCCAGATTGAGGACTTTTTTGTCCCCAGATTGTTGATTGTCATCGCTTTTTTAAAATAGAAATATTCGACCTATCTAAAAATAGATTAAAAATTCTGAAAAATAAGCGAATTATACTATTTTTAAAAAGTGGTGACAGTCAAATAATCTGAATTAAAAAAGTCCCCAATCTGGCAACACTGGTGACCGAAGACATTCGATTGTACACGGTTTCTCAAATATCTACTGAAATTCTTGACGAAACCTTTACACGGGTGCTCGGACAGTATCTGTTTAAAAATACATGCTAAATCTGGACAGAGGCTGACCGAGCCCCCGGGAAAAGGAATATTTTTTAAAGCTCTAAAATATTAATTATAGTTCAATACGATCATTTACAGTTTTTAATTATGTTTTTGTTTTGTTTTGTCTTTTTTAATCAATGATAGAAATACAAATCAAAAACTTGAAAAATTAATACAGAAATTTTACTTTGAGAAGAGGGGCATATTTTCTTTCACGTCTTTCGACATAAATGTGTGTATTAGTGTGATAGTTTTACACTGACGTCCAAAAATTAAGGAGCAAAGACCTGATGCTTTCGATTGTAACACGGTTTGTTGAACATTTACCGAAAGTCTTGATGAATTGAATTGTCCTTGAACTTTGGGGATGTAAAGAACATGTTTGGCTTCATATTTTTCAGTGAAGACTTAGTAACGAGGACAATTAGAAGGCTAACAATAAATTTAGTAATAAAATAATATTTGCGATCACCCATAAAATGGTCATGATAATCTGTCACTGTAGCAAATGACTATGTGGTTCATGTTAAACTTTTGTGCGCATTTGTGTAAGCATAGCACGCATGTGTAAGCACGCATATTCGTAAAGATGTTTTTAATTAAATGTTTTTTGTTTGTAACATACAAAGTTTTCAACCAAATTTAACCCCACTTTCCAAAAACTTGACAAAGAACAGTAGAAACAGTATACTGCAATTAAAACATGAATATA
The DNA here is from genome assembly GCA_963932465.1 of Maratus speciosus. NCBI lineage: Eukaryota > Metazoa > Arthropoda > Arachnida > Araneae > Salticidae > Maratus > Maratus speciosus. Next base: position 286,559,936 of record OZ010787.1, on the reverse strand, counting down.
TTGAATATTTGATGATATATGTGTATTTGTATGAAATAATTTTTAATTGTGCATGCATGAAATATTCCCAAATTGTTATTCCATAATTTGGTGGTCAGCTATTTAGGGTAACTTACACAAAAACTTCAGTCAAATATCACAAAAAATCAGAAAGATATAGACCATATAGTACGTTGCTTTCTAAAAGCAGCTGGATAATAAGGGATTTTCCACAATTTTTATATCAGACCCACTATATTATTGATATCTTTCTGAGTTTCCACGATATCTGAGTGGACTTTTTATATAAGTTGCCCTAAATAGATGACTACCGGATTATGAAATAAACGTTTTGGAATCTTTCATGCATGAGCAATTAAAAAATTTTCATACAAATGTCCATATTTCGTAAAATATTCAATATATTCATGTTTTAGTTGCAGTATACTGTTTCTACAGTTCTCTTTCATGATTTCGGAAAGTGGTGTTAAATTTGGTTGAAAGCTCTGTATGCTACAAACAAAAAAATATTTGAATTTTTCACAGAAACGTTAACACCTTTATGAATATCAGTGCTATACTTACACAAATGCACACAAACATTAAATAGGACCCACGTAGTCATTTGCTACAGTGTCAGGCCATTTTGAGTATTTTCTGTTACATGGGTGATCGCAAACATTATTTTATTATTAAATGTATCGTTGGCCCCCTAATTATTCCCGCGACTAAATCTTCATTGAAAAATATTAAGTCAACCAAGTTCTCTACATCTTAGAAGTTCAAGGAAGTTCCTTAAAATTCCTCAAAAATGTAAGTATATATTCGATGAACCATACAAAATCGATAGCGTCCGGCCACTGACCTTTAATTTTTCGACATTAGTGTATATTCATTGTCATTCCAAATCTTTTATTTTTCTAAAAAATATTCGACGATTACCTATTTAGCTAGAGGAACATTCGTAAAATACACAGGCCGGCTAAATATTTTTGTTTCTATGCTTTTTTAGATATTTTTAATATTTTACGGTATGCTGAGTTACAAAGTGAACATGAATATCGAGGTAAATTACACAGAATAGCTAACAAAATTTTTAAAAATCTTTATTGAAAACACTGAGGAATAATCTGTATCTTACATTTTATATTTTTTACTGTTTTTCATAGCTTTCACAAAGATAAAAACCATTATATAATACCTTTTATTCACTTCAAACAAAGATATCCATCCCTCCTTTAAAACGTTTTGTCCAGTACTCTGTTTGCGGCCGATACCTAATACTGAAATTAGCAGTAGTCTGCTTTCATGGTGAATGGCATCTGATGACTTTAAAACTAAATTTATAAATTACCAGTTTGAAATTTTAATATCTTTGTGACTAAATTTATAATTTGCCAACCACAAGAAATTTCCAATTTATGCCGAGACTGTGCAAGACAAAAACTTCTTGAGTATGTTTTCCGAAATCAGAACGAAAACTTATATAATTAATACTCTGCTCTCCGCAAATAAAAATTTCAATGTAGGCCTATGATGCTAAATGTATATCAAATGGATTAAGATGGGGATTTTATTATCGCTATAAGTCGATATAGTTGTCTATATAAACATTCATGTATTTTCCCCTAAATGTAAATATATTTCTAAAAATATTCTAAAATCTGCCGTCGCAGTTTGTAAATTAATAGAAAGTTAATCTAATTCCTTTTTTCCAAATGAGCACGGAATATAGCCATGAAATATTTTTTCTACAAAAGAGGTTTTACAGCTGAACAGCTTTACAGTTTCCGGGTTTTTAATTTGTAATATCAAATTTATAGTAATAAAAAAAAGTGCTATCAAATGCAAAATTCATGGATCTGTATCATATATCTGTATCTGTTCTGTATCAAAGATGAACATAATATATGCCTGTCTTTTCCTTTAAAAAAAAAATAATTGATGCACTTTTTTTTAATAGAATGAAAACCCAGTTTTCTTTTAAAAACAGATAGATACATTGATAATAAGACTGGTTTACTGCAAATCATTTTAAACACGGTAACTTTCGTATTGTGGAAATTTCACTTAAAATTTAGGAAGGATTTTATTTATTCTTGACAATTAATAATGATAAATGCCAGACGCTAATATTTTATACGCATAGTATCATTTTAAGGATCTTTCCGAAATTTGAATGTGAGAGAATTAGTAACATAGTAGGACGTATTTATTACAATGATTAAAAAAATAAGACAGCGTTGAATGCACAGATAATGAATTACCAGTTAAATGACATAAAATCTATTGAAAAAAATTAAATTTCTGTAGTAAATCCTGTATGGGAATTGAAGAATTAAAAGAAATAATGAGTTTTCCCTTTTAAAATAAGTCAAACGTAAAAATTCAGAAGACAGGCTTAGAAAAAACACAATAATACTTCATATATTGACATTGCTTCATTAAAATTTCAGTGTGGATTGGTGCAAGCTATCCAATGTTGTAAGCTTAGATTGGTATTTCTGTAGTTGTACTCTTACAAGGATTTTCAAATACCTGCAATTATAAAAGTACAAACAAGCTGTGAAGTAAATCATATAATCAGATTTTTATATCCAAATGTTGCACATTTAGTTAAAATTGTTGTCTTTTCTAACAATTTATTGTCACCCTGTATACGATGTGAGATTATACAAATGCACTGAGATCGTCAGCTTTCAATTTTTGTATTAAATTTCCTGCGAGAGCTTTTGTAAGTATAATCTTTTTCAGACAGGGATTTTCTACATATCCAGGTTGTTATATAAGCCTCAATGAATTTAGCAGAATCTAAACTTGCTTGATAGATTTCAATATTTGAAAATATTAGTAAAATGTCACTTATAAAATTCTGAAGGCTTATTCAACTTGTTTTCTCAATTTCTTTATTTGGAGTGAGAGTTTTGTGTGATACATTTTCTTAACACATCTTGCATATCTTGCCTCTAAAAAAATATCATGAATACGCTTGGACCCAAAATTGACCCTTTCGTCTTGCAGCAAATAATAAGATCAGAAAATTTTCATACATTTCTAGTTTCATTCTTTTTTATTAGTATGAATGTTATTGATGTGTTAACTTCTAATTTAAGAATGATCCACTAAGTATTCAAAAGAGAATAGATCTAATGACTTAACCAAATATTGTATTGGAAATTTCCTACTCCCGACAAAAAAAACTAAGTATAGCCTGGCTTTTCGCAAAACTAGTAAAACTCAAGTTTTGATTTTATCTGTCGATACATTTTACTGTAGGCAAGAATGCGTTGATAATGTTCTTTGCTAGAAATGCCAAGATGATCCACTCTCACTTAAGGAGACGGCGGATTTTTAAATGAAAAAAAATCGACCAAACATAAGAATTTTTGCTTTGTATGATTAACTTGTTAATTAAAAAATAATAAAAATGTGTTACGATATACTTGGAAGCAAACGTAATTCATAAAGGTAAGTAATGAGAATGGCGTATCCTAATGTATTTCAAAAACATTTTTCTCGAAACAAATGTTTCGCAATCTATGCATCTTTAAAATACTCTATGCATTTTAATTTTTGTAAAAAAATTCTCAATTTCTTTAAAGGACAATCTTGGTACATAGTACAACAAATCTGTGCATCCGGTTTAGAATATTGGTTTATTATGACCCTCAAATAAATAACATCTATTAACAAAGTCATGTAACATGTATAAACATGTTATTTTTTTATTGTAAATGTCTGTTTAATGGATTAAAAGATGGACTCACATAATTTTTAATAAAGTCTTTTAGAGTAATAAAATGAAAAAAAAGGAGGGGGGGGGTGAAAATTGTAACGCATCAAACACTTAAATTTTTATTTAACTAATAAATATACTATTTTTTTTTAATTCTTAAATTGAATTATTTTTCAAATATTTATTGAATTCATTGCACAAAACTCGTTGATTAATTTTTTATTGGATTAACGTAAAGTTCACCGTCTCCTTAACCCTCACATAAATAATGTATATATTCTTGCCCTAAACCGTATGAGTAGCAATGATTTTTGCCTCGTATAATTACAGATATTAGTGAAGAACCACCGTGCAGCTTATATGATTCACTAATTGATGTCAAAATATCAAACAGTATCAATTTTCTTGATATCTGTCCGGCCACCGGCATTAAACTCAGTGTCGTGGATAGAAATGAACGTTTCTTGTCCATAATTAAGATGAAGAAATGCGATTACATTAATCATTAGAATTATCATAAGTATTTGTGATCACAGATATCTTAAGTTTATAGCTAGAAATTTATAGTGGAAAGGACTTGTGTCATGTAAATGCTGTTCAACCTGTTAAGGGGATAATGAATGGCATTCCAAATAAAATAGTCTTGTAAATTATTGTTTCATTGTTTAATCTTTAAATGAATTTGTAGGACCATATCAGCCACGTGTTAATTTCAGTCTTCTTACAATTAAACATGGGCTCAAAAAAATTTCAGCACCAATTAATCTAACATAGAACATAAAATGTGGTCATTTTCACATGGAATTTTTAAATGACCATCTTTTTATAAAAAGGCTGTATTATTTTTCATCGATTGTCTGTCTAAACATTATAAAATTCTTTCGTAACCATAAACCACATGGCTCTTTCCTAGGTTGGGTGTTCCTTAATAATCAATTAATAGTGATGTCCTTATTTAACATTAAATATTCTACTAAAAGACTCTAACTCTTAATGAGTTTGAATTGGGAATTTTCGTTCGGTACGTTCTTGACGTTTCTGTACTCGATAATGAGTAATGTAACACTAAATGCATGCTAAATAAACGTAATAAACTATAACGTCTATTTCTCGTGAAATACTATACTAATCTCAGGTACGTAGGAAAGAAAAGGGCTCATGGGACTCACGCCCTCCCAGTCAAATGAATTTTTTTTTTTTTTTAAGTTACTTCAGATTTCCCAAAGTTTATTATTGTTTGTTTTCAGTGTTGATAATTCGTCTCTGAAAAACTTGAAGAAACTTAAAGGGCTTAAATACTTAAAGAAAACTATAAATAATGATTGCATTTCTATCTAATAAACCTATCAGAGTCCTCAATATTAACTCTGCATACCGCATTTTTATTTTAAACTCATTTTATTTAAAATTTGAATCCGAAATTTCTTTCATATTAATATTACTGCAAGTAATATTTCATGCAGTTTCTGGTAATTTAACTCTAAACCCCAATTCTCTAGATATCTGTGTTAATAATCTTGTGTCTAAAATACCGTATATAATGCATTCACACAAAATGTTAACTTTCCGGAATAAAAATCTGGTGAAGTTACACTTAATAAAATAACATTTTAAACTTATAGACGAATTATGCACAAGTTAGTAAAAAAAAAAATGCAGATGATCGGCGAATGAGCAAGTCTTTTAAGTAATCACATATGGGTATACGTTGGAGAGAGATATAAAAGCGACAATGGTCAGTTCCCTGTGATTGACAAAAAAGCTTACCAATAATGTCCCTGCAAATGTTCTGCACCCATTTTCTCTTGGGATAGAATTCCCTTCAATACAGTGGCATTCCTTTCAACATTTTAATCCCCTTTTTAAAAAGAATTCATCTTGATAATACTTCTAGATATCTTTCCTAAAAGTCCTATAATACCAAGAAGTACTATATTTTAGCAGTCTAAGAAGTTTTTTACTCTTGTAAATAAGGTTTGAATAGATTGTAGAAAGAATTTTTTCTTTTCAAGTTTCATTAAATTGATGCAAATAGGTTTCAAAGTAGTTTAGGCTTCTTCGGGTATAAATAATTAAACAGTTTAAAACGTTGAATTAAAAAAAAAAAAAAGAATTTTTGACATGAAAAAAAAAATTACTAAATTAATGAAAATTTATTAATTTTTTTTTTTTTTTTTTTTTTTTTTTTTTTTTAAATCCTCGATATTACAAATCATTTTTCAACATAGTACCAGAAATGTGGTTCGACTTACACCCGAAAATTCAATTTAAAAAAATTGCTTAACAATTGGGGCGGGGTGGTTGACTTATACACGAGTATATACGGTAATTAAAAGATTAATTTCCAACCACCAGAAATGTGGTTCGACTTATACACGAAAATTCATTTTCTTTCAAGATTTTGCTTAAGTATTGTGGGCAGGGGGGTCAACTTATACACGAGTATGCACGGCAATTAAAAGATTGATTTCTTGATTATGTTGTTAATAGTTCTCATAAAAAAATTAATATTGAAAATTGCAATAGTTCAATTTATTTAAAAATGATTACTTTAGTCCATCTCATGATTTTTCAATATCTACGCCACTGATTAATCTTAAGACTTGTAAAAGTTTATTTATTTCATAAAAGATGCTTGGGGATAGTAATTATTTCAATGTCTTCGGCTTAACTGCTTTATATATTTTGCAAAAAAAAAAAAAAAAATCATTTTCTTCATCGAAATTAATATTTGAAATAAACATATTTAATGTATCTTTGCAATGTTTATTCTTGGGGACATTCAACTCCTGGATTGCACTTCATCGCCGAATGCCGATACCAGGTAGTAGCAACAGGTATCTTTCCCGGTAAAATTTCCGGGGCGAGTGAACTTGGAGTTCAACATCCAGGCATAGTCTACCAAAGCTGGCTGCCTTGGAGAAAGAGTTGAATGTTCGATCATGGCCTCACAACCCCTTCTGGGTCTAATTATTTTATCCCTTTCGCTTTAAGGGGCGCCCCTTAAAGGGGCCCCGACGTTCCCATAGACTACGAATCGACGTGCCTCTACACTGGTGGCATCTTTGGGGCGTTGACCCAGGTAAAACTTTGGAAGCAGGTATCAAAGTGTTGCTGACTTCAGAAAGTTCCAAGATCTTGGCAGTAGTTGAAGAATCTTTTGCAATGAAAATTCAGGAAAAAGCGACTGCTCCATTTGATTATCAATTTACAGTGCTTTCATTTGTGAAATTAAGGATATTTTGTTTTGATGAACATAACTGGAAATACTTTAAAAATTTTCTTGGAGAACATGATCAAATGGGATGGAAGCGCATCATGTGGTTTTACACTGTTAGAGGTAAATTTATTTTCTCAACAATCTATTGTTTAAAACTCGTGTAAGGTTCATTATTGTCATTGTTTGTTTATAAATTATACTTCATATAAAATGTTTTCTTTTATTCTTTTATTTTTTTTTTCAAGATTAAGATTAAAAGTTCATATTTCAGTTCAATGACCTCGTAGAAAAAGTATTTGATGTCAATCAAATGTAGAAATCGCATTTACGATAATTGTCACACTGTCACAACTAAAAAAGAATCAGATTTCTTTTAATGCTTGTTCTGAAATTTTTTGTTTGCCAATGTGGAAAAATATAAGTCTGTTTTTCGTTGCATACTTGCAAAACCGATTCTCAGTTTCATTTTTGCTCCTTTGTTTTGTATAGTTTTAAGAATGCGAGCAGGTAATTTTAGTATTGAGGATGCATTTGTGATAGATTTTATTTTATTTCATGTTGATGATGTTTGTTTAAAAGATGTACTTTACATAAAATTTCCTGTAAAATATAGTAAACCACGTGAAGACCTTCAGGTCTTTCTATTTCCCTATCCATTCGCATTCTATTTTGCAAAGAGAATCTCCCGCGAAATTTAAAATGTTTAAGCTAGAGCTGTTCTCTTTTTAATAGAGTCGCAATCAATATTGCCAATTTAGCAATTTTTTTTTTTGTTCCAAAATCTTTCTATTTCCGAATATCAATATTAGCTTTATTTAATCTGTGATTAAATTAGGCCATTATTACTATTCGTTAATAGTGGTCGATTTCTGAATAAAAAAATCCACTAAATTGACCACGGTTCACAATAAACTATACATTTTATTATTATTATTATTATTTAAACACTGCTGCATTTAAAATTTCGATTGTGTAATCTTATAAGATACATTTTTCTTTTTTTTAATAAACCGATTAGACCTTTTCAAATTATTTTTAATGACCTTTTCAATTTTTTTTTTTTTTTAAACTGATTTTATTAATGTTTATAAGATTTTATATAGTGATATTCATCGCTGATAAATCAATTACATTTTACATACGAACTTCAAAAATTAAAAAGAAAATATAAGTGCATGTTTAACGGTCGATAGAATGTACTTTATTTTTTCAAAATAAACCCATTACTCAAATAATTTGTATTATTTAATATGATTGTGCGTGCCTTAAGTATGCAAGTTAATTTAGATATTTTTCACTCATAATTAGTGAAAAACTACTTGATCTGGTAATTTTTTCTAAAATTGAAAATTATATTTTAATTTATTGTGTGCTAAGTTTCAACCTGCACAATCCCACAATTTTTTTAAAGGTACAATAAATACACAATATTTATTTAACAAAAAAATCAAACTTGTAATTCAGACTTTTCAATCCGGATACAATGCAGTTTAACACTTTTAGTGATTGTTCTAACCGAAGAGTTGATATGCATTCATTGAATAAATTTTTAAGCATGATTGTTTGTATTTTATTGAAAAAGTCAAGGTTAGCTGTGGAGAACTTTTAGAGAAATTTTTACCACTATTGATTTTTTTTAACAGAAATGTCTATTAATTTTTTTTTAATATTTGTGTTTCCTACAATGCATACACATAATTAAAACAAAATCTAAACAAGTAAAATAAGTGATTAAAAAATTCAGAATTATAAAAGAACATTTAATTTAAAAATAATATTACCTATATAAAGTTTATTTGTCCGTTATAATCACTTTTCAGTTCTAAATTGCGTACAATGAAAAATTATACTTCAATTAATATAAAACTGTGTTTGAATCTAAATATTGATAGAATATTGCAGTTATGATCATAAAATTTATCTTTAAATAAATAAATTAGTGATAATTACTTTTAAGTGTATTAGAATCACTAATATATATATATATATATATATATATATATAACCATTAAATAAACATTACCGATCACCAACAAAAACTGTAAAATTATGAATAAAATGACATTAACAAATACAGTTCCCCCCAACACACTTACCATAGATTAAAATACATCGTAAAAAACAGTAGAAATTGAATAACATAAATGGAATGATGGAAATTTGTAGAACTTAGACAGAATCATCGGGTCCAAAATGCCTTAATTTCCACAAGTAGAATGTGTGGTTTCATCTTCATATTAGCCATAAATTAGCTAAAGAATATGAATTTAGGACTACCACACACAGAAAACCGAGAAATAAACCATTTAACACCAATTAAGTTCAAAATGAAACAAGATTAAAAGGGATAAATAGAAAATAGAGAAAAATAAATAGAGAAAAATAAAAAAAGCAAATTACCAAATTAAAATCCATACTGTCATAACATTAGGTATAACAAATATACTCATTATGCATTTTATTCTCATTTAAGATAGTATACTATTAGAAATTAATATGATATTGTCCTGAGTAGGCTAAAATTTAAATACAAGTTAATCGTTAACTTTATTAAATATTAATGAATATGAATAAATTTAATATGAATTGATAAATATATAAATATAATTACACCATTATACATATAAAAGTATCGAATCAACATCCATTATAAAATGTGCATTAGCAACGTATGTAGTTATAAATCAAATGCCCTACTTATTTATATATTTATTTATTTAAACTAACCAGTGCGTATTATCCAGACAACGCCACCCTCCTCCTTACTCTAACATCTACCCAACCAACCGTCCTATAATAATTTTTTATTATTATTTTACAATTTTTTATTTTTTATATAATTATTTTCTTATTTTATATATTTTTTGTAATTTTATTTATGCATGTGTTAATCTGTTTTTTAAGATAATTTAAATACTAATTATATACTAAAGAATATATGAATTTTTTGTGGAAAACCATGATTTAATGCATCATAAATATGATTTTTTAATATTATTGTTAATTAGATGAGAAGAACATAAACACTTTATTCTATATAAATGATTAAGGATTATATTACGATATACATAATTATAAAGACAAGATTTAAAATTAGTAAATGTATTATCTTTGAATTTAAATCCTTTACGTTTATCATATAGATCAGTTACTTTTTTTTGTTTTCTTTTATTGTAATTTTAAGATCTAAAAAGTTAATTGTATTGTTAGATAGGAGGTTTTCCCTTAATTCTAAATTAGTAGGATAATCTACTGGAAATTGAAAATTATTAGTTTGATCAGTGCAATTAAAATTGTGTCATCAATATAACGATATAAATGTAGATTACTATTAATAAAAGTACGTTCATAGTGATATAAGTCTGATAATAAACTGGATGTACAGTACATCCACCTTGTGGTATACCGACGTTCTGTAAATATAATGTGTTATCTTGCAAAATATAATTATTATAGATAATGAAATTTGTTTATATATTTGCAGCATGAAAATATGATGTATTTCCAGTAATAAAATGCATGATTTTAATTTTAATTCTTCTTTTCACTAATTTTAACTTCAAGTAATCTATATAAACAAAAATTTAAATTGTTGTCACTTTAACTGTATGACTACATAGCAGAATATTATAGTATAAATAAAATATTTAAAATTTTATCATGAGGACACAAAGATCTAAAACAAAAAAACTCTAATTTTATTTACATTTTGTATAAATCAGGCCCATTCATTTGAAGATTGTTCTTAGGTCAGACCAGTCTCATAACTAACGAATTTCGCACGCTAGTCCGTTCTTTTATTATTCATGTTGCTTTTATTGTTGTTGCTATTAAGTGCGAGAGCGGTTAAAATTCTTTACGAAGGACCTCCATTTAAAGCGCAGTCCCCTTAATTAAATTAACCAAATTGATCTAACAAGTTATATTTTTGTAATTTAAAGAGTGTTTCGTAAGATAATATCATATGTTCAATTTTTTAAGGAATTTTCTATTAGGGCTTTATTTTAATTCATTTTGCTACAACGAGTTACTTTTCAATACTCTTTACCCAGCTGCGAACTTTTTCTTTTTTTTTTTTTTTTCAAGATTATTTTTAAAATAAAATCTTACTTTCTTTCTATTTAGTAGTTATAGTTTTTCATTCATTAAATAAAATTTCTGGTTGAAATATATTTATTTCATCATAAAAAACACACAAAAAATCTGGAAGACTGGTAGCTATGACAATACTCAGAATAAACTTTGAAGAACTTCATGAAATAGTTTGTGAATATCATACTAATATTCTTTTTTTAAGTATGTTTCATTTCGTTGAATGCTACAATTCATTTATAGTAAAAGCACAATCTTTTTCCTTTATCCATTAGTATTATTTCAATAAACCGTATTTTTATGCTATAGATACTATGATGTTCATCAATTGATCTACGATTTTCTACTTCTAAAGACGATGAGTTATTGTATAGCAAAAAGTAAATAAATTGATAAAAACATTGTATATTTGTAGGAATATGAGGAATATGTTACGATAGGGTATGAAGCTAGCATAGAAATTAATATAGTGTTATACGTTAGTGTTTTGTTTAGAAACGTTAGCATTTAGGCAATCCCAACTGTCTTCTCTTTCTAGTTACAACCATCTTAACCCTCTCATTCCCATAGTAGAATACGTTCAAGAAATTCTGTAATTCAGAGAATCTGATTTCATACTAGAAAATTTCAGTAATAAATTTTGCTTTATTTAACGGCAGAATGTCTGTTATTAAATAAAGCAAACATTGATGTTTTAAATTTCTGGTGTGAATTTGGAATATCTGACTTTAAAAAATCCATTAAATTGGAAACAGTGGTCGTACCATATATGCTACCATGGGTATTAGAGGGTTAATTAGAGAATAGACAACGATCTCGTAGCCAAAGGGCAAGTGCTCCCTCTAGAAATTTTCTGAAGAGATTTCGCCCTTTAAAACATAAAATATGTGAAAAATATCCTTTTCACTGTAACTAAAGTATATTCCTGTGGACACAAGTTTTCATTTGTATCTGTTCTTCAGAATTGCCCTTTTTCCAGTTTTCACATTATTATTTAGTAGTTAGATAATCTGTAGCAATGACTGCGCATCTAAAACAAACTTTCAAACTTGCTCCAAAAACTCATTTTAGTAATAAAGTTTATGTTTATTACTAGTTTTTGATATGCTGAATTACCTTGTTTTTTTCTTGTTGTTATTGTTGTTTTTGTTGTTGTTGTTTTTCATGTTTATTCAGCCTGAATCTAGATATATAAATCACAAAAATATTTTGTGATGTTTGTCAAAGAGTTAATGAAGGGCTAATTTTAAGTTCTGGAATTAAATATAGGTCTAAGATCACTTACTTGGTATTGTGGCCTTACGATCACGTTTGGCACACGCGGACTAAAAAGTTGATGGTCTCCAGTTTAACGTGCCTCATTACCACTATGAATATGACAGACCAAAACAGAAAAGTATAGACTATACTATATATTTAATTTTTATTGACTTTTCAAAGTCAGTTTACCGGTGGTTATCTTAGATCAGTAACTATGGTAACATCCATTTATCTGACTGACTGTCTTCTTTCTCTCACAATACTTGAGAAGTAAAAAGCTGCTTCATCCTTTGTTCAGATATAGTATTAATTTCCCTGTTTGCTCTTTCTTTTAATTATGTGTAAGCTAGTTGTGATATTAAAAAACAACCGAAGATTATGTATAATGTATATAACTACATCAAAGCGCTTGTTTCTGTGCGCCACATGCAAAAATGAAAGATATATTTAGTCACAATAGTAAGTATGCAGAAAATTCTGCAATAATATTTCTTCAAGAAATGTTAGATGCAACATATTAGATGCATATTAGATCGACATATTAGATGCAAAATAACAATTCATTCCGCAATAACAGCGAATTTAAACTTTATTTTAAAAAAATCCCCAAAATACAAACATCTGAAATGAGAGACGATAATAACATGTAAATCAAATCGCAAAAGTAAGTATGAAGACAGCGGAAATAAAAGAGTACATTTTATAAATTTTATTTAACAAATACAGTAAACTCTGCATAAATCGGAATCGATCGGAACCAAGAAAATTTTCCGTAGTAGACAATATTCCGCCTTAGACAATTTTTACTCTATGTTTATGCATTCACAGGGACTTGAAAATCTTTCCGAGTTAGACAAATTTCCGCCTTACGCAGAGCCCGCCTTATAGAGAGTTTACTGTACTCAAAGTTAATAATTTCTATAATAATCATTGTATTTCAGCACTGCTTATTTTATCTTTGAGTTATTTAATTTATTTGTTTACTTATTTTTTACTCTTCTAATGGGGCTCTTGTTGATGCTTTGTTTTTTAATTTGTCTATCTAGACAGTCTCACAATAACTCAGTGGTATTAATACAAGATAACTGGGAGAGTTTTTAAACTATTTCTGAGCATTGTGTGAAAGTCATTCCTGTTCAACTCAAACAGTAAGGTTTGAATCACGATTTTGCTGAAAGGCGTAAAAGTCACCCAAGTATAAATAAAAATGCCCTTTAATATAGATCACCATTTAAAATATTCAGATATCTATGATAAATCCTTATTTTGTGAATTATTGCTGAACTGTCTACTTTAGATGGTTATAGAAAACCCCAAAACAAAATCAAAGTACCTTCGTGTTTTACGAGTCCTCTTGTATTCTTTAGTTCGAATTTTTAATTTTGATTTATCCTTCCTTTTTGACGTCTATGTGAAACTGAACAAGTGATTTTGATTGCGGTCAAATCTTTGTGTGGGTAAATTGGGTTTTTCGAAGTGTAGTATGAAGAACGGAATCAAGGGATCGGGTTTTCTAGTGCCACTACAACAAAGGGATGAAGTAAGCAGGGTGGATGTCCTTCAGAAGACAACTGAAATTACATATAGCAGCCCTACTAACCACTGGACCACGTAGAAAACAAAGGCGGATCTATGACGAATTTTGATCACATCTTTTAAATAATGAGATCTAAAATGTGTAGCCATTACTGCCTCCACATTTTAGTGGAGAAATTCTGAATATGGCGTTAATGTCAAATTCAGAATATGAAACTAATTAATAAGTAAGTATGAACTACCATTTTAGTAAATGGTGAAATCATGAAATACTTTTGCACTTAAAGAGATTAAGTAAAAAATTGAGTAAATATGAATCTCACCGGCTTAGCAAAACCAAAAGTTCTTCATAATCCCCCCCCCCCCCCCGATATACGAGTATTTTTATAATAAAATTCTAACTAATGATTAAATTTTACAACACTCTACATAGATTACAAGAGTACATAGAATCAGAAAAGAGTGCTCTACATAGAATCAAGAATTATTTCCAATGATAATTTACTATAAAGTAAAACCGTATTTACATTTTTATGTGTTTCTTAAAATATGAAACGTTAACTTATAAACATTTTTCATCGTTTAAAATTTTTTCTACTTATTTATAATGAAAACATATTCACGAGTTTTCAGTAAACTGCAGAAAAACATCAGTAACACTATACATACATATATATATATATATGTGTGTGTGTGTGCGTAGGTAGAAAAGGAAACAAAAGGAATTTAGCCCTAAATATATCATTCGTCATGATAAAATAGGAGATGGAATAGAGCAGTGGAATTTTACCAGGAGATCATATTTCATTCACTATATCCCTGTATGGTTCTCAAATATTATTTATAGCTACAGGTGGTGATCAAAATGACGGAAGCACCAAGAAGTGAAACATATACTTTTATTAATGCAACGTAAGGGGCAACTTTAGTGTTTAATATTATATGAATCTGTCTAAGAATTGAATAATACAAATACTAAATGGTAGTTAACCGTATTTTATACCATATCTTGCAGAAAAAGTGTTAAAATTTTCAAAGAGATGTTTGTGGAGGATATCAGCTAATAGCCAAAAGATACCACATTAGCTGTAGGATGTAGAGTTCGGGGACTGTGATGACCAAGTAAAATGTTGGACTTGATCGCTATGCTGTTCAAACCACCACTTGATATGTCTAACCGGATGAATACAGTTATCGTTCTGAAAAACGACTCATCATGCAAGAAATACTGTTTGAACCATCAGATAAACGCAATTGGCAGCATTTGACAGAGTTATTCCCAGTTATGCTCTCTTGTCAGGTCACTACAAAGACTGCAGAAAATCACGAGACGGCTGCTCCACCATATTTACACAGATCCATCCGCGTCAATGCAACACCTGATTAATGCACGGTCCTGTAGATCCAGGAACCTGAGTACAAAAATTTCGTGTTTAAATGGCATGTTTCATACATGATCACATGAAAAAGAATTTACATTCAATTAATATTGCTCGGAAAAAAAAGACCACATTCCAATTTTTTTTTCAGCTTCAAAACTTTAAAATCGTTTTTTTTTTTTTCTTTTGTTTTTTTTGCAAAAAAAAAAAAAAAAAAAAAAAAAAAAAAAAAAAATTATGGCCATTTTTTTTTCCCATTCTGACCAAAAAATCAGAGTTCAAACATTTTAAGGCTGCTCTTTCATCTCCTCCTAACACTCCATTTATAATGGCTGTTTCATAATAATGAAGGCCTTCAGTCCATCAGAAGAAAATAACTCGGTTAAAGCGGAAACTCGGTTAAGCGGGACTCGGATAATCGGAACTCTACTGTATAAGCAAACACTGTAAATAGCCGGTAATACATGCGAATTCTTTTATGTGAACGAACTATAATTGCAACAAACGTCACATTCAATTTTTGTAGTTCAATATTACATATTTTATGATTGCACATTTTAAATTTTAAAATAAGTCGGCCATTAGAAAATAGTAACATTCTCTTTGTAAATATACTTTGAGGAAGAAAGGGGGGGGGGGGGCGCCAAAATTCATGTTTGACCCGGGCGCAAAAAAGGCTAGTTTCGGTCCTGATTCATCTGACCATATCACTTTGTGCTATGCATCCTTAGACGGTCAGTTTATATTCTTAACAGGATTGTAGAAGATGTTTTACATTGAGCTTAGTTATGAGTCGCTTTCGCATGCCTATACATTAGGTTTTTGTGCAGTTCTGTTTTTAATTGCAATCGGGGATAATAGATCCTGCCACTTTCGCTACAATGGTCTTTTTAGATGCCGCAGTCCGGCTGTGCTTACTATTTCTTCAAATAATCAGAACCGACGAGAGAGCGTGTTAGCCGGGGCCAGGGCCGTCTATCAGGAGAGTGCAGCGAATGGAATAAACTCGGACCCTGCGCCTACCTTAAATAGACTAAAATACCTTTTTAAGTATTTGAAAAAAAAAAAAAAAAATGAGACCTCCAAAAATTTTTTCACTTTGGCAAATCCCCGAAACTAGCTTTCACTATTACAAGCGACTCCAGACCACTTCAGAGATGAAAGTAGATGATGTACTCAAAGAATTGTGAAAGTAATTTAAAAGAATTCCAAAAGTATTTCTTAACCCAGACTCCTTTCAAGAATAGTCCGTCAGTGTTGGGGGTATACATTTTTTTTAAGGGGGCCGGCTCCAGTTGAAGCAAACATTAAAACTTACTTTTTTGTGTTTTAAGAGAATTTTTTTTCTTGATCACATAAGAACTTTTTCCCGAGGCTCTTCTTTTTTTCCACAGCTTTGCTAATAACATCCAGACATAACATTTCACTACACTTCCCGTTTTTCTTAAGATCTACAGACTACTAAGTCTCCATTACCAAAGTTTCAGATTAAATAAGATAACTAATGCTCCAACCCCAAATTACTCGTTAATGATGCTTTTTAGTTAATGCAACTTTTATGCCAGATTCAAAGTACAACCTATACTCTAAAGAAAAGTAACAGCGAACACCGTTTCCAATCATACCTTTCCAAAAATGCTAAATGCTTGTACGCTATTATTTACACTAGGTCGTATTAACTTCGTTAAACAAATAAACATAGTCGTGTGTACAAATATATCTCATAGAAAAGAGATGCAGGCGAACGTGTATATGTATTCGCGTATCGTTGCCAAAAAAAATAAAAAACTGTATCCGAGGCGATATTATCATTTCGAAAAGATATTTAAAGTGTGACACGATCCATTTTAATTCCATGTAACTTCGATTAGATTTGTTGTTGTCCTCCGCCCGCCACTTTTTTTTCTCCTTGCCACAGTGGCCCGCTTCCAAAACACATCCTTCTCCCCCATCTACCCCCTCTTGAGCTCGCGGCGCAGCAAAAGCCCTATTGATCCGTGGCCAGGATAATGCGATGCGGCTGGGACCGCAAAAAAAAGAGTAAAAGCTCCTCTCTTTCCGCTAATGAATGAGCCCAATCTACTTATGCTAAGAAGCGGGGGACTCTTTTTTACATCAGTTATTATGCATAGCTCAGAAACAAAAGGGAGTTCGCCCCTCCCTGCACAAAAGAAACCAGCTAGAGGCACCGCCCCCGCTGGAACCCCAGCATAATGAGAGCGGGGGCGGAGATCGAGAGAGAATTTTTTCCCAAAAAAGAAATTTCTAATAAACCATTACTCAGGAACTAAATTAAAGTGATAAGCGGGATGGCGCAGACACGAAAATGGGGAGATTTTTTAAGAAGCGTGAAATAAGTGGATGCAGTCAATGCCAAAGGAAAGTTTAATAATAGTGCAGCTTATATAAAATGAAATACATGGAGACTTTTTTTTTTTTTTTTTTTTTTTTTGATAAGTTGAAATTCACACTTATTGAATGAATATTATTGGCAGAAGTTGATATTCAGTAGCATAAATAAGAATTTAAATGCTTCAAATACATCATTATATGCATGGAATTGATTTCCATCCGGAAGATTTCATTTCTTCGTCTTGATTAACATTTTAATTTCAAAATATATTTTGAATGTAACAAAAATTTTAATTAACAGGTGTAACTTCTAGTGTAATACGTAACTTCTCTTTTTACGGAGAGGTGTTATATAAAATGAGAACATATTGCATTTTATGTAAACTAAGTCTTGCTATATTTCGGATGTTTTATACGTAATAGATGTAAAAATAAGGGAATAAATAAAAAAGAAAAGAAAAGAACAAAAATCTCCGTGTACTGAAAACATTCAAGAAAGTGTTTAAAAAATTTCCAAATAAATAGAAATTTTTTAGATTTAACTTACATAATTGAATTCAGTTACTGTACATGAAGAAAATTTTTAAAGGATTTCTTTTCCTAAAATAAGTCATATATTTTTATCTTTAAAAAGCTGTTCAAAATAAATAAATAAATAAATAAATAAATAAAACGAAATTTCAAAATATCCACACCTTCTATAAACTATAGAAGGCCTTCTCTTCAAAGAGACCCGAGTTAAAGAAGACTTTTTCACTTATTTTCAGAGGTTAAAAAAAAAAAAAGAAGTCTTTTAGTCTCATTGGCAGCCCCTTTAAGAATTTTGCCTAGTCGATGGCCTGTTTTCAAAAGTTTTGGGGTGTCAATTTTCTTTTCTGAAATTACAAAGTGTTTTCAGTCTTATTGAGAAACTCTGTAAGTATGGGACCCCGGATGCATTGCACTCCCAAATCCTCCTTATGGCTGGCCAACCTTAAAAGAAAATTTTACACATCTTTTAATAGGTGTTTAAATTTCTATTACGTGTACTTTCTTTGAGCTCTGTGAGGCTACTTTTCAAAGTCGATTATCAACATAATTTTTTCTCACATGCATTTGTGTATTTGTCTGCAGACAAATACACTCGCATTTGTATATAAGTGCCTGAGTGTATGTATATGTATATATGCTTCTTATAATCATTGTACTTAAATACACAGAATTTACCTCATAATAAGCACAGATAAAGCATCGAAAGTACATTATTTAAATATCCACAGATTTAAATATTTTTTCTTACGCAATACGGTAATGTCTTCTATAATATAAGTACCAAATCGTTTTCCTTACTTTGAATTCCGGACACTATATTCTGATGTATCTTTAGAGCTACAATGTATAACCGAATTCCAAGACCAAAACTAAAGGCATTGTTATTTTTAAACTTCATTAAACTATATTTATATTTAAAATCTGGAAAATGTTTTACATTTTTTTAAAGAAGTCTATGACCTTTATGAACAAAAATTTTTTAATGAACCCAATAAACTTAAAAATGCAAAGATAATACTAACATTAAATATGCCCATATACATATATCGATATCATATTTACATAGGTGCCAAGTTGCCACTAATCCTCCGTAATATGTGGGTTAGTTTAATCCTGGTTTAATACATTTCGTACCGGAATTTTTTTTTCAGAGATGAAATTAAATAAGTTTCACGTAGAAAACTGGAATTAAATAATTAAAGATTCATCAAATAATTTTTCTGGTTCGAAACTTTGTTAAACCGGGTTAAAATAATCCACGCATTACGTAAGATTAGTGCGGGCTTGGCACCTCTGCTTGCAAGATAAATAATTTATCTTGCAAGCTTTGAGAATGTTAACAATTTATAGAATTGAATTGTCTTTTACTGTCTGGAATTCTTGGTAGGTTCTTAACCTTACTCAAGTGAACTTTGCAAACAGCTAAACCCACCCTTTCTCCTTTTTTTAGAAAGTGAACTCTGAGACATTGATTTCAGAAGCACCTTTCTTCTTCAAGTTCCTTGTAAGAAACCCCTTTCAACTCCCAGCCGGTGCTTCAGGGCAATGCCCCTGAACCTCAAAACCTCCCTTGTAAAAGACACATATATGTCCATAATCCATGCCAGTATAGCTTTAACATTTTTGCCTTGACTAAAATCAATATTCCATAAAATAAGTATGTAATATAGCCTTAATTATTTTTTATTATTTCCATCATAAAAATTCCATTATAGGAATGTTCGTATGGAAAATAACTTACTGTAGGTAATATAAATAAAAATGCATTACAAACACACGTTATTTTTTTAAAATATTTAATTATAATAAATGTTTAAGATTGGTATATTAGTTAATGTTTATTTTTTCTTATTTCTTGCGTTCTTTCATCCCGGAGAAAAAAAATTATATCTATTCAAAAGTTTTTTTATCGGTGGGAAACTTGGATCTAAGAAGCACCTTCCCCTTTTAGTTCCTGATATTTTCCCCTATTCACTTCCAGTCAGTGCTTTAGGTTAATGCCCCATGTTCTCTCAGGTTAGTATATAGACCTTTTAAATTTCCCGATAAATATATTTTATCATCAACACAGCTAAAAGAAATTCAGACAATTTTAGAATAGCATATAATTTTAGAAAATAGTATTCCCTTTTATACATTTGATAGTTATTTACATTTGTTAAACATTCATTAGTCAAAATATGAAAATGGTTAAACTAATGTTCTTTCACTTTTTAAATACTTGAAAGCAGTTATTCAATTAAAAATTTCTTATTTTCAACTTCAAACTTGCATTCATGTATGCACAAAAAAATTAAATAATATATTAATATATATAAAGAGCCTCTACAAGTTTGATACCTACAGTTCCAGAAAAACATGTCTTATTGTCTCATTGTCAAACATGTCATCTTCATATCTCATTGAATTTTTATAGTATACCTATTGATACTTTTCAAGTATATGCAGATACACCCAACCAACGTTATATAGTTTTTTACAAACTCTTATTATTCTTTTAGAAACGATTTTTTTTTTAATAATACAGTTAATAATTCGTATATTTATTGTAGTGAACCCACTGAGCGCGAGCAATACTTGCACTTGACCGTTTATTTCATTTTTAAATAGCAATCGTCACCTTACTGCAGAATTTCTGTCATAAATAAGATGAAAATTACACTGTAAATTAAAATGTCTGAAATTCAGACACTTAAGTGTCTGAAATGGAGTGTTCAGTTTTCAGACATTTTAAAATGTCTGAATTTTTTCAGACACTTTTTGCGTCTGAATTTCAGACACTTCAAACATCTGAATCGCATACATTTTTTTGTAAGCATCATACGTAGCCATGTTTGACCACGTTGAATCCTGGAAAAATATTTGGCTGTGGTCCTGCCCCTCCCCCCCCCCCCCAATACAGCCTGATTTTTTTGGTGCTCTCAGTTTTGGTATGCAATTTTCGTTACGCTGATAATTTAAATCTTTTACGACATTGTACTGATTATAATAAATATCTTAAACTTCAGGAGTAGAACAAGATTAAAAAGCAAAAAATATTTATCTAAATATTAGATTTTTTTTTATTTATTTTGTTTTTAACCTTATTTTACTTTAAAAGTTCAAAATATTGATTATAATCAGTAAAATTTCGAAACAGATTTAAAATATAAGCTTTACAAATATTGCACATCAAATTTGGGGGGCACTACAGTCGTAGGGGGACGGGGCACTTCCCAGTTTGCCCATCCTTTAATCAAGAAGTACTTTTACAAAAAACGCAACCCTGCATTATAGTTGTCTAAATTGAGATGTCCGGTATTCGGGAGTATCCGTTGTACAGGTTAATGGACATTCTCGAATAGCGAACACCTCTATTTAACGAATACTTTTTTAATCAGCAGACATACATATTTGTATATTTTTACCTCTTAAAAGTAGACCTCTCCAATTATCGGACAAATTCCGCGGTCCCGAAGTGTTCGCTATTAAGGGTTTTTAAGGTACATAGGTAAATATATATATATATATTTTATAATCTTGTCCTACTCTAAAAGTTCAAAATATTTATTATACTCGGTTGAATGTGGAAAAAGATTTAAAATATCAGATGTACGAAAATTGCAAAAATCCCCCCCCCCCCCCCCCAAAAAAAAAAAGAAAATTCATAATTTAAAAATTAGATTTTTTAAAAAATATATTGCCACATAGGCAATTTTACATATACATCACTTGATAATCACAACAGCCATTTAACTATGAATAATGAAAATAAATAAATAAATATTCCACTTTAATAACATTGGGGAAAAAAGGACTTTGGTATTTTGTTAAATATATTTGCGTTTTTAAACTTGTCCTACTCTAAAAGTTCAAAACTTTCATTATAATCAGTGCAAGATTTAAGATATCAGCTTTACGAAAATTTCATGCAAAATCCCCCCCCCCTCCCCCCCCCCCCAAAAAAAATGAAAATACTTATTTAAAAATTATGTTTTTATAAAATTTATATTTCCACATGGGCAAGTTTTTATGTAGATCAGAGGGTAATCACAAAAGCTATTCAACTATCAATAAAAACAAATAAGTACATATTCTATATTAAAAACATGAGGAAAAAATAACTTATGGTTTCCAAACTTCTTTCGTCTTAAATATATACATTAACACCTGTCATTTTTGTATTTTTCGTATAAGTGCATATAAATAAAATTACCACGATTTTAAATACGAAATCTAGTTATAGGTTTTTACTTTTTCCCATTATAAATTTCAAATTACTTTTTTATTAAAAATAATAAAAAAATCAGTATTAGAGTTGATTGCAAATCAAATACATATGTATATTTTTACAGGCAGCTTCACATAATAGACGAGTCTCATTTACTTTATTTATCTTTTTTTAATCTGCGGTTTTATGCCAGGAAGTAAGAAAGCATTAGGTCATCTTTCAAAGTTTTTTTTTTTTTCTTTACTTCCTTGTGGCCGTCGTTTACTGTGAGATAAGAATTATCCATTGAAACTAAGAACTGACATTGAATATATAATTCGTAATAAAAAACAACGTCATAATTTTAAAAATATATACTTCTAGAATTAGTGGGTTTTTTTGCGAACAGATTCAAAACTAATTAAATTTCATGCAGGATTTTGTTTAGTACAATAAATAAAATCATAAAATACACTAATTTTAGTACTATAAAGAAACTTACTTCAGTTGCTGCAAGAGGTAAGAAAAATTCCTCGATTTGAAATTTCAAAAACTACCCCATTGAAGGAGAAGGGCTTGCATCATTTTAGTACGAAATTCCATAATATATCCGACTAGCCATATTTGAAGAATGAAATGTTTCATCCTCAAAATAGGACCCGCCAGACAAAAGTTTCTTTTCTTTTGCTAGCTTCGACAGGACGAAGATGAATAACACAATATTATTGATATAAATTAATACGAATTAACACTAAGTCCATTGCGCACGCTTTGTAGAATTTCCGGGTGTAATCTTCAAGCGTCGTCTACTTCTGTTCTGTGTCTATCCCGCCCTTATATGGACGACAGCTTCTAAGAGACATTTGATGTCAAGCACACACGTCAGATGTATGTATTCAATAAATAAATAATCCAAGTGAATACGAATTTAAATCACAGAACTTCACATTCCGCGAAAAACGAATTAAAATACACGCGTACATAAAAACAAACTTCGTTTAAATTGCAACGTATACCAACTTTGAACGAAGACATCTAAAACGCATGCGCGATTGGCAGTGCCCCAGTGCCCCCTGGTGGTTATTGCGTCGGAAGAATCAAAACGTCTTAAATTAAGACACGTTTAAAGCAATGAAGTGTCTTACAATAAGACGTTTGCGGATATTTTAGACATTATTCTCAGTTCGTTTACACAATGGTCATAGTAAGACGCCTATGTATCTTAAATTAAGACATCTATAGTGTCTTAATTTTCAGATTAAGACACTTAAGTGTCTAAAATTCTTTTTCAGTCACATATGTTTCTAAATTTAAGACGCTTCTATTTGCAGTGTACAAATTTATGTGGACAGTTCTTTAACAATAATTATATTAATCCTTTCTACATAAAAAATAATTGAACATCGATTGTTTAAATAATAAACATAACTACATTTTTAAATTGAAAATCTTAATAAAAGAAGCAATAATAAATAAAAAGCAGACATATCTTTAATAATTACTACCAGGCATGAAAAATAAGAAAACTCATTGATACATGAAATATTTGCTTATTTAATTTTTGGTTGTTTTTAACTTATTATTTGTTAATTTTGTAGCAGAATAGGGCATTTTAAATCTCATATTCGAGTGATTCAAACTGTGAATCTTTCAATCAAAAATAAAGATATTTTTCAAGATAAGATTGATGTAAATCTATTGATGCTTATAAAAGTTCACTGTAAAAAAAACGGACTAAAAAACGGAAATACTACTGGCAATCTAGACGCCAGTACTATTTCCGTTTTTTACGGGAATTTTTACCCATAAATTACAGAAAAATTTCCGTTTTTAATCAGAAAAACGGAACATTTTCTGTAATTTATAGGTAAAAATTCCCGTAAAAAAACGGAAATAGTACTGGCGTCTAGATTGCCAGTAGTATTTCCGTATTTAGTCCGTTTTTTTTTTTTTTTTTTTTTTTACATTGTTGGTTTTAGGGATGACATTTAACCCGGGAATGCTGGCGCATATCCAGAATATGTATGATTTATACTTTGTCACCAATAAATTCAAATAAAATTCGTTATTTTATTTAATCGTTGACATTACTGAGTAATTCTGCGATAAAATAACTTGAAGATTACTTTTCGAAAAATAGAGATGGTGTGTAATGTAATAATCGTGTGCACCCTGGGTATGTCATACCCCTCGCGTGTAATCCCGGGTTAAAATCATTTCCGGGCGTGATAAATTTTAATAATAGAATATCTTAAATAGCGTTCCATGAAAATTATGGATCTTTTAGGTAGCTTTCATTACAAAAAGCTACCTATTGCAGCCGTTCGGAGGAAAGCGATTTCAAAAAATTTTGGTATATTTTCATCGATCATGACCCCCAGACCCCGAAACCACCCTCCGTTCAAAATTTATATATATATATATATATATATATCAATATATATATATATATATATCAATATATATATATATATATCAATATATATATATATATCTGACCTATGTCACACTGTAACTCTCGTATTTATGAACCGATTTAGATGTAATTCGGTGTGTACATAGTACATACCAATGTCTCGACTGAGTTCGTTGGCCAGCTTCATCCGCCGTTTTGTTTCAAAATGGCGGCCATTTAAAAATTTTTAAAAAATTTAAAATTTAAAATGTGGTACCAAAAAATTAAAAATGGAAAAATATTTTTTTCTTATGTATTTGACCTTTATTCAAAGATTCTGGAGTAGTTTTTGTGTCGTCTATATCTTAAAAAATGGCTGAGTTATACCATTTTGAATTTCTAGCGTGGCTGACATTTTGAAACGTCCTGAATTTTGTCATGCGATAAAAGACGTATTTATGAACCGATTTCGATGTAATTCAGTGTGTACATAGTGCATACCAATGTCTCGACCGAGTTCGTTGGCCAGCGTCATCCGCCATTTTGTTTCAAAATGGCGGCCATTTAAAATTTTAAAAAAAAAAATTAAATTTGAAATGTGGTACCAAAAAATTGAAAATGGAAAAATATTTTTTTTCTTATGTGTTTGACCTTGATAAAAAGATTCGGGAGCAGTTTTTGTTTCGTCTATATCTTAAGAAATGGCAGAGTTATAGCATTTTGAATTTCTGGCGTGGCTGACATTTTGAAACGTCCTGATTTTTGTCACGTAATAACAGGCGTATTTATGAACCGATTTGGATGTACCTTGGTGTGTACATAGTACATACAAATATCTCGACCGAGTTCGTTGGCCAGATTCATCCGCCTTCTTGTTTCAAAATGGCGGCCATTTAAAAACTTTTTAAAAATTAAAAAATTAAAATGAGTTACCAAAAAATTGGAAAATGAAAAAGATTTTTTCGTATGTGTTTGACCTTAATACAAAGATTCCGGAACAGTTTTTGTTTCGTCTATATCTAAAAAAAATGGCTGCGTAATGGCATTTTGAATTTCTATTGTGGCTGACATTTTAAAACGACCTGATTTTGTCACGCGATAACATGCGTATTTATGAACCGATTTGGATGTAACTTGGTCTGTACATAGTACATACTAATGTCTCGACCGAGTTCGTTGGCCAGCTTCATTCACCATCTTGTTTCAAAAGGGTTGCCATTTAAAAAAAATAATAAATTTAAAATTTAAAATGAGGTATTCAAAATTTGGAAAATGAAAAAATTTTTTTTTATTTGTTTGGCCTTGATACAAAGATTCCGGAGCAGTTTTTGTTTCTAAAAATTTGTCCTTTTGTTTATATCTTAAAAAATGGTTGAATTATAGCACTTTGAATTTCTAGCATGGCTAACATTTTGAAACGATCTTGGATTTGTCACGCGATAACACACGTATTCGCCTATTTCGATGTAAGAAGGCATGTGGATAGTATACATCAATACCTCGACCATGTTCGCTGGCCAGATTCATCAGCCATCTTGTTTCAAAATGGCGGCCATTAAATTAAAATATTTATATATATTTAAAGTGAGGTGCAAAAAAATTAGAAATTGGAAAAGGTTTCTTTCTTAAGTATTTGACCTTGATATAAGGATTCAGGAGCATTTTTTGTTTGTCTTTACCTTAAAAAATGGCTCAGATATAGCAGTTTCAATTTCTATTGTGGGTGACATTTTGAAAAATCTGATTTTTTGCATGCGACAGCACTCGTATATATCAACCCATTCCGATGTGAGTGAGCATGTGCACAGCAATTACTAAGGTCTCGACCAAGTTCACTGGTTAGCCTCATCCACCATGTTGTCTTAAAATGGCACGCACTTTAAGAAATCGCCGAATTTGGCAGCCAAATATAAGTTACTTTAAAGAAAAGCAGCTTGGATAAAGCTGACTAATTTCGCGAAATTCTCATTCATTATATTGATAAAAATTAGTATTGAATCTCCTACATTCGGTTTCCACTAAATTGAGCTTCGTGTGTTTGAATGATATAAGTTGGCTTTTTTTAAAATAAGGAATATGAAAGCTACCACTTCCTCCCGGCACTGGCCGGAAGGACTTTTTCTTATAAATCAGACGAAAGTGTCCAACGTAGGGCAGTTTATGTCCAACAATCAAGTTAGAAAAATGACTAACTTATAGAGGTTATAGTTAGAGATAATAATAATCTTAAGGATTCATTCCGTTCCCAGAAAATAAGCCCTACTTTGAAAGGTGTCCAACGTATGAGAATGTCAAAATTGCGAGGTTTCGCTGTATATGATAATCAATTAAATTTAAAGATACCCCACTTTCATATTTAATAATGAATATTTCAATCTGCCTTTATATGAAGATGGATGAAAAATATTTTATGATTTTTAGTTAAAAAATAATTGAAAAAGAAAAAAATACAATCCTTACGAAAACAAAAAGTATAAATTTGTGGTAAGTAACAATTAAATTTTTTATATTTATTTACGTATTTGTTTATTTATAAAACACTAATAACATAATTTCTGTACCATCAACTTTTTATTTAATGATCAATTAAAAATTGTGTGTATCGGACATACCCAAAAAATCGATGAAGCCTTATAATTTTATATATTAATATTAAAATGTTCAGAAAATATTTTTTTCATTGAAAACAAAAGCTAACGTTTATAAAAATAAATGATTTTCACTGAAAATAAAAGCTAACGTTTATAAAAAGAAACGATTTTTTAACTTTTATATATACCATTCCACATCTCATGTTATATCTTTCAGGTAACGACATGGTTTATAGCTCATGTGGACTTATCTTTAATTTTTAACCATTTCAGGGGCTAAGTACTTCTATTCAAAAAATGTTGAAATCATTGAATGACACTAAAATTTACGAACAAATTTATTTTAACACTATACAGGCCGCAAACAGTGTTGCCAAATCTGGCGGGTTTTTTATTCAGAAATTTCGAGTGCACACCAGAAAATTTTTAATAACAATTTTCCTTTATTTTATTCACGAAATATTCATCATTATAATATGCAAAAATAACTATTCAAACTTTCTAAGGAGAATTTAAAATTTGTTAACGATAGTTTAAAAAATGACGTATAAATGTGTCAAGCGACCTGTATAGTGTTAAAATAAGTAAAAGCTGTTCTTCACGTAACTTAATAAAAAGAAAATTGTCATTCTAAAATTCTGGTGCAAATTTTGCAATTGTGGATTAACCCATTTGTGCCTGAATTTTTGTTTTATCAAATTTGTTGATAAAATCTCTTTAAAATGTTGCAAAATAAACTGGAAAAATACTAAAACAAATTCCGCTAAAACATTTTTCTATTTATTTGATAAAATGTAAACGTACTAAGTATGGGAATATGCATAATATTTGTAATAGTACAATATGCATAATTATATGTTTTGTCTAAATTTATATAAAATAAGCTTTTTTAAAATGTATATTATGTACTGTAATTAGTATTTTTATGTACTACTAACAAAATATATTTATTTCTATACAGAGACTAATAACATTATAAGTATTAGTTGTAATAAACTAAGAATAATCTTGAGGCTTAAAAGCAATATTATTCATAATCATCTTGAAATGGACTGTACATAAATAACTGTCCCCTAAATGGCTAATAAAACTATATACCCATTCGTGCCTAGTACCATATATTTTGTACTTTACAAAAATGCATTAAAAATAAACTTGATCATATAATTTCGCAATTAAAAAAATACATATCATTCGCTAAGATTATGAGATATTTATTTGGATCCTTGATAGAAAAAAACACAAATAAGCTGACTTTTTACATTTCGCTATCTTGAAAAATGAAAAATCTATAAACTCCGTAAAAAGTCTTCATTTAAGCAAATTGCTATCATCTTTCTGTAACAGATAAAGACATTTATAGATAATTATTTCATGCAATTTTATGTTATAAAAAAGATGAAAATTATAATAATTTATTAAAATTCGAAGCATCCCAAAAATGGGACGCTAGGCATAAATGGGTTAAAATTAAGTGGTCCAGGAAAAAGGAACCCCTGCCCTCCAAGGGGTTAAAGAACTTCATAAAGGAATTTCTGTCATCCTGGTTTGAGTAAAACTTTTATTCAAGAAATTAAAAGTTTTATTATCGAAAGGAATTAAAAAAAAATAAACATAAAAATGAATAATAATTATGTGATGCAAGATATGACGAACAGGGTGAAAGCAACCCTATGTATCAAAGACTCTGCCAAAGTACCAAATTTGAGTACTTTCGCTATCACGGATACACATATTTTCGGTTAGAATTTTCATCACTTCTGACTTTGGTGCTCAGTTACTACATTACGCTCATATTTAAAAAATCTAGGTTATGCTTTTCTTTTATATTTGCGGTATTAAAAACAAAATTGTAACGAAAAAGCTCCAATTACTTTTCCATTGCTGCACAAATGATTCGCAAAATAAAAACGATTTTACATATTACATTTTTTTTTTAAATTGGGTCTGTACATGTGATTTATCAAAATATATATTGAATTTTCCTTTTTACAATAAAGTTTCCGACTTACAAAAATTACATTGGCATGTGTGAAAAAAGTAAGTTATTTCTTAAATTCAATATTACTGAATAGCTGCTGATATTTCATAAAATATAAAAGCATTACATATAATTTGTGAATCAGTAAAGCATAAAACATTTAAAGCACGAAAAAAATGCATAAAACATTAAAAAAAATAGCATTAAATTTATATTTAATTAAATTTAATGTTATTAAAAATTTATTTATAGTTCTTCAATATACTTATTGATCTGTTTATGAAAAATCAATAGACAGAAGTTTAACTTTGGCTATAAATTTTCACCAAATACTTGGTGTGGGAATGTACCGATAAAACTTAGAAAATGGCTAAGTATTAGAAAATGGCTAAGTATTTGTAAATTGTTTATAAATCATATATTTAGTTTTTTTTCTTTAACCAAATTGTACGAAATTAACTTTTTTTCACATTTAAAAAAACTGACATAGATGAAAAAATTATTGTTTTAATTTTATTATTTTAACAGGTCGCTGTTTATATTAGTTTTAAGAAGTATTATATTCCAGCTGAAGAAATTATGTTATGAATTCCATCATTACAGACAAGAAATTAATAAACAAATCATTGGAATAAAATTTTTCACATTAACTTACAGTCTTCCGCGTGAGTCACTTCAATGAAATAATGATAATAACAACAGCAATAATAATGATAATCAAACAGCTTAAAATTTGTGGTGTACAACAGAACATACAATTTATAAAGTTTCATTAATAAAAATAAAATAAATTAATAAAATTAAATTACATTTCTTAAATCATTTAAAGTGCTCAATTTAATAAATTGCTGCATTTTAGGTAACCAAAAGCAATATGTAGTATGCGTGCCAATAGTTAGGCTAGAGTTTCGTCATTGTACAATTTAGTTTCCTGATGCATCATATCGCAGGGTTTTTTTTTTTGTTGTTGTTTATATATATATATATACTGAATAGCGAATACCTTTTCGAGTAACGTTCTAGCGGGAAGTCTGAAATTTCAGTCTTGAATTTACGCAATTTTTTCTTTTTTTCCTATTTGAATTTTTTGAATGGCTTTAAATAATCCATTCACAAAAAAAAAAAAAAAAAAAAAAAAAAAATTCAACTTACTTCAAATATTCCGCTAAATTTGTATCTCAATTATATAATAAAATAAAATTTCAATATCCTTGCCAAAGACCCTAAAAATGCAAATATTAAAGCAACAAGAGCTTTAGAAAGCCAAAATGTCAGTTTTAAATCCTTACCTGTGTCGTCCGAATTCGGTTCAGGCAGATGAAACTTGCGCTATTTATGTTGATTTAAATGCAATTTGATTTATGCAGTATTTCATTCTTTTGCATAAAGATCGAATTCAGTTCGTTTTCTTTTCGAATACGCATTAAAATACATAATTGGCTACTTTCTCATTATTCTAATTATACGTGGTAGGGTAGAAAACTAGCGACACAGGTAAGGGGTTAATGTGTATACTCGAAAAAAAAATCAGTGCTGGCCAAGAAGAATCTGGAGATGAAATATTCTAAACATTCTAATGGAATATTTATATAGCTGGAAAATAGGTAATTTTTTTTTTCACTGTTACAAATCATCATAAAAAAGTAAATAAAATCCTAACGCATGAAACACTGTATGACATTCATTGTGTCACCTATTGTATTTATATATCTTTTGATTTACAAGCAAAACTTTTTCAAATGCTTATAAAAAAATCATATGGTCATCAATTTAGACATGGATTTATTTTTTGCAGTTATACTGAAAGACAATGTCTCTGATATTGAAAGTAATGTGCTGCATTTTTACGACAATAATATCTCTAAATATACTAATTTAATAGATGTAATAATTTATTGTATGAGATATGATTTTAATCGGTAAAAGTTTTCCAATCTTAAGTTGTAAATTAATTAACATTTTAAAAGTAGTTTTGATGCAAGCGAGCAAGCAATAACACTTGTTTCATTCATCGGATGTCAACCAAAGAAAAATGCAACCATCCATCAATTCTTTTAAAAGAGAGCATAGAAATTTCATCATTTATTGGGTTACCAAGTTGGTAAGGCATAAAATGCGTATCAATTGATCTCAAAGTGATTCAGAAAATTTATATGCCAGTTTATAACCTGAATACCAGTTTAAAATTTATATGTAATTATGTAAACATAGTAATAAATTGCATACGTTAATACATTAGTTCAAATATATCATCTTCATCTCAAATCATGCCGTAAAACTCCAAAATATACTTCCTCGTTTTGTCTAAAAATGATGATTGCATTTTTTTGCATGGCAATATAGATGAAGTAAAGTTACGTTTTATGCTTATACATTGTTGTTAAAAATTGCTATTGTATTTTTTACATTGCACGATACTCAAAGTAAAGTTCCATTTTACGCTTGTACGTCTCTGTTTTTTACGTATAATTATGAAAAATTATATAACTCAATTCAGTGGATTTAAATTCACCATCTTTCTAACACTCTCTAAAAATATCAATTAGAAAACCATTCAAAATTCCAGATTTATCAAACAATTTGACAGGAATGTTGAACTCTTTTCTAAGTGGTATTCTTATAGCAACATGTATAATAGTTGATAAAAACCCTTCTTGAATAGCCTTGCATAATCCATTTTCGATGAAAATTCCATAATTTTTAGTGTACTTCAAACAATCCTCTAAGTTTGTTTCTCAATTACATCACAAAAAAAAATTAAATAATTTTTTTCAATATCCGTGTCAAATATTCTTAATTACTTAATTTGTTAAATCATTTGTATTCGAAAAGCACTTATATCTTATTTGTTACAAGTATCCATTCAAACAATGAAAAGTAAAAAAGAAGTATCCACAAATAACTTCACTTTCGAAAACTCGAATAAACTAAAATCAATCCGATATTATTTATTTAATTTCACTGTCTAGAGGTTTGAAACATTTCACCATCCTATTTAGCATTGGGATCATTATTTGTGAATTTAGTCTGCATAACTACTGTAAAGTGGCTCTAAACACCTTTACCAAAAATCACTTAAATCAATAATTTGTTTGTTGCCCAACAAGACGAGTATAATTAACCCCGCCGCGGAAAGAGAAATTTGAATGAACCTGAAAACAATTCAGATTCAGATTCAACAACAGGTGATTGATTCAATCGCACGAGAGGCAAGGTTGAGACTTCGAAGTCATTTGTAAAAATACATTCCGATTCAATGCGTCTAAAATCACTGTGATCTTAAGATTTAGCGATGAGGCCTGTAAATGTATGTTAATTCTCTTATTGTTAGCAATGATTATTTTAAAGAAGTGTGAATTGGAAAAATTTGTTTTTTAAAAAGGTCGTAAGTATTCGTATTCTGTTGTCTATAGATAGTAATTAGTTTAAGTTATTCGGATGAAGCGTTTTTGAAAGTATATTTCAGTCAAGGTAGTTTGCAGCTTTATAATTAGTTTACTACAAGTATAATCTTTAACATTACGTATAATTGCATAAATCTTGAAGAAATTTTCTGATTGTTTCACTTTTATCAAACATTCATATTTTTTAGTTATACAACACGTAATGTAACAATATTTAATTAATATTGGAGTAATAACGACTAAATATCTAGCGTATATTAAATGGAAAATATATAATCGATGCAACTAACCCATTATTTAATACCGGTGGAATACTATCACAATATTAATAGCATTTCTAATAAAATGTTTAAATTCTTAAAATATTTTAATGGGAATTTTTTATAATATAACGAGAGCATATCTGCAATGCTGAATCTTATTCCATATGTTTGATTATTATTATGTTTGATTAGTTTTTTTATTACTATTGAACTTCAACATCATTAAATACAATGTTAATCCAATGTTAAGTTGCTAGTAGAATAGTTTTTCGTGTGAACAGTTAATTAGGAAGAAATACCCAGATCCACTTTGAATCTAAGATGAGTTGTGCATACCTCCAAATTACTCATATAACGCATTAGAACCAAAATTTAGTTTTAAGAGTATCGTTTCTTGCTTTCTTATAAAAGTGATGTAATTTAACACTAGATATACCAACAACAGGTCGTTTGGCCGGCACCAAATGAAAATATTTCGATTCGAACCAGAAATTTCTTCATAAAATAAAGAAAACATAAGTCACACATAAATAAGCTAAATAAAAGGAATTAAATAGTTTTAAATATTTAATTAATTTACTCCACTCTCTTGTAACTTTTACGTTGATAAATGTGATTAGACATACTTTGTCATGTATATATATATATATATATATATATATATATATACCAGGTGGCCATAATTAAACTGACAGTACTCAGAGTGTCCCGTAGCGCGATCTAGTTGAGAGAATGGCGCCAAATTTTGTAAGAAGATTAAACAAGACGGGGGACGAAGGATTCCGCAAAAAAATAGTTCAAAAGTCACCGCTAGGGAATAAGTGGCGCTGTGTAACAGAAAAGAGAGTTTTAAAAAATGTAGAATCAATACTGAAATAAAATTACATTTTATTTAGCACATTTAAAGATTTTAGTATTGATTCTGAATTTTTTAAAGCTCTCTTTTCTGCTACACAACGCCACATATCCCCCTAGCAGTGACTTTTGGAACTAAATTTTTTTTCGCGGTATGTTTCGTCCCCGTCTTGTTTAACCTACTTACAAAATTTGGCGCCATTCTCCCAATTAGATCGCGCTACAGGAAACTCTGAATACTGTCAGTTTGATTATGGCCACCTTGTGTATATATATATATATATATATATATATATATATTGATTTATTTATCAGTTTATTCAATGACACATCGGGGAAAGGAAATATATTTAATATCCGTTCAATGTCTTATTCCTAAATTAAGAAATTAAACCATTGGCTTTGATAGAAACTGAAGAATTTAAACAAAAAGATTTAAATAACAGCAGCAGTTTCTTTATAACATTAGAAATCCTTATTAGTTAAAAAATTAAAACACATATATCGCTTACTCTTGGCACTCTTTTTTTACAAAAGTAATTTTACTTGTATGTTTGTTTTTTGTTTTGTTTTGTTTTTTCAGAAAACTGGCGATATTTTATGCATTGGTTTAATATAAATAATTGTAATCTCTTAAGGCTGTTTTCTCTGTGATCAGCGTATAATATCTGAATTTTATAAACTGGCTGCAAGTTATTTCATAGATGTAACTTTTTTCATTTAGTTGAAATCTATTGCAGATAAGTGAAAGCTGAAGAATTTTGCTTGTTCATTTACTGAGTTTTCTTCTTATTATTATTAATAATAATTAATAATAATTAGGCGAGTAATTTTTAAACAAATTGTAAAACAATTTATATGAAGTATGAAGATAAGAGACTTATAAATTTCACAAATAAAAAATATGCATCTATTCCGTCTGAAAAAAATCTGAACACTTTTGTAACTTAATACCATAGCTCAGAATGGTATAATGGATCGCAATCATCAATGGTACATTAATTTCTAACGAGGTTTTTCTGGAAATTTATGATATACCATATTGTTTCTACATTTATTTCCAGAATATTATCGCTTAAATATTTATAAATTAGCACTGGGATCTCTTATTAACGATAGTTATATATTATTTTTTGTAATGATCTCTATATAAGAGAACTTTTTAATTATTATTGTCTTTAGGGAGTTAAATAAGAATGTTAATAGTTGGTTGGTTTAAAGGTAATGACAATGTAACTGAGAATCTTAAAATGCTGCTGAATCTATTTTATTTAGCTACAAAGTTTTTATAACCAAATATGGCATTATTAGTATTGATATGATATCCAATTATGCAGCAAAAGGGAACTTTTATTAGAGTAACTGTAAAGAGTGCCGCATAGATTTCATGTTCATGTGTCGTATAGTTCGAATGGTGTCCTGGCATTCGGCGCCAAACCAGATACGTATTTCCTTGATTCCATCTGCAGAATATTCCCACCAAAGATTAATATTATGAAATATGTTGAAACACATATTTTATAAATAAATGCATTTTGTTACTTCTAATAAAATCATCCTGTATGATTATCCTACAATAATTTATAGCTTAAATTTTAGTAAAATAATTCGTTACATTTTTAACTTCATAAACATTGAATTTTTTTTTTTTACGAAGTTTCTTTGAATTGCATATTATGTCATTATCTTACAGCTGAATCTCATTTAGTTTCCTGCTTTCTCAAAAAATATGTTTAAATAAACTTTATTTTCATTTTAAAAAATTAATAAATAATGAGTTCAGTTTTATATTAAAATCGAGGAAATTGCATAAATGTATACAAATGTGAGTTCAAAAGAAGTTATAACTTTTGAAGTATCACGATAAAGCATTATATTTATTTTAAATAAATCCATTTTAAGTAAACATGTTGACAAGCTTTTATATTGTTTTTGTGCTAAGCAAAGTGCACGTTGTTTGCGAGTTTATACCATGAGTATTCATTCTATTTTAAACGAAAATAATGTATGTTAATGTAAAGAGCATTTTGTTTTATATCTAGTGGAAAGGTTGCGTTTTTTAAATAATGTAAAATCTTAGTTATAAAATGACGAAATCAATAGATATTTTACACATTTTCCATTGCTTTATAAAATGCTTGAAATGCTTTATTAGTAAAATAAGTATCGAGAAAGATAACTGTAAACTTAACATAAGAGTTTTTTCTTGAAATGGTTCAGAAACCAAAAATCTAGAACAATTAACATTTTTGCTTTTTTAAATCTAAAAAAATACTCAGTAAATTTTAGAATAAAATGACGCAAAGAGCCTGTAAGTTGGATAATCAATAAAAATATATAACACTTCCTACCTCGTACTGTCAGCGATAGCCACAATCTCTTCCAGAATTTAAGTCTATTCATCTTGGAATGTATTTTTTCTAGATTTGTTATGTTTAAATATTTATAAAAGATAGAGTTATGAAGCATTGTACAGTGTTTTTCAGAAATATATTCCTTGGTGTCTTCGGAATTGTTTGTTTGGAAAATTTTGAAAACATAAATTTTGCAGTAAAAAAATACTATCTGAAACAACCTTTTTTTTTCATTTAAAAATTAATTATTTTTAAATATATATTTTTACTAATCTTAAAAAAGTAATATTTATTCTTTTCTGAAACTCAAAACACAAAACGAAAAAAAAAAATATCCAAAAAGGGTTGATCTTTCAAATATACATAAAATTTTAAACATGGCTAGAATTAAAAATTTTTATTTTTAAAATTAAATTACATTTTTTCTTAAAGGCGCATAATGTACATATTAAAGAAAGTAAAAAATATTTATAATTTAAAAAAATATTACTTTGTGTTCTAGACCACTTTAAAAATAGCCTTTTTATTAGAATCTGAAGCAACTAGAACTCACCCTTATAATTACATATTCTGGGGAGAGCTAAAGGTCATACCAAATGATATCTTTCACAGTATACCTTTCAGACAATATTTGATGCTTCTGCTTTTAGACAGACATATTAATTAGACACTTTTTTTTTAAACTTTCGCTTCCTTGTTTAATACTTTATTATCTTTTATTTTAAATTTATTTTAACGCATGTTATTTCATTTTAATTATATATATATATATATATATATATTCATTTCTTTCTTCGTACGCATACATATATGCGTAAGAAGAAATAAATGAATTCATATGTAAATATACATATGTATATATATATATATATATATATGAAAAGTTTGTGGAAAGGGGGGGGGGGGGCAAGGGTCTAAGGTGTATGAAAAGCCGTATTTTTGTTGATAATGATATAGCAACGAAATCAAATACGATTTTCTGTAAAGGGGTATCTTGTTTACTTTTCTTTAATAATAATTATCATAACCAAACCCAAAAACTGCATTTTCCTTAAGTAATAGATCTTAAGAATTCTTGTGTGCAGAAAACACAAGATAATTTAATAATTGATTTTTTATTATGATATATATATACATAAATTTAAATCATACTCTGTAAACTTTTATTAATTCACGGATGGGAGTAAAAAGGATAAGGAGATAAATAAAGCAATAGCTAAAATATAAATTAGCTTCTGTCATTTCTTATTAATATCTTACCTATTGAATACATTAAAACATTTGCCTTTAGGTTTGTATATGCAAGGGGGGAGGGGGGCATAATTATGGATTGGTTATATTAGTATATATATATATATATATATATATATATATATATATCATCTTAATTAAACGCAATTTAATGTGATGTAAGTACTGTTTAGAACGTGTAAAATATATTTAACAAGAAACAAACGAGTTCAGGTTTTCGATACCTGGTGTAGAAGAGGTGAATCTGGCTAGTAAAATACATTTAGTAATTAAATAAAGGAACATTTTACATAACTGTTTAATGTTTCATGGAAACTTTAACATTGAAATAAATTCCCAACATTTACATTCGATTTCTTTACATATGAGTATACAATTTGGCTTTTACAAATTGTAAGGCCTATTTGATTGCCCAGTTTTGAAAGGAACTCTTGCCCTCTAGTAGCAATCTAAACTCATTTCTTTTTTATTAAATTTATTTATCACGTTTTAAATCACATTTAGACCAAGTTTCGTTGTATTTGGTTAGGTGGAATTTTTATAATCCATCTGTAAACAGCTTCACCTTAATTATGGTCACAATGTATATGGAAAGGAATAGACAATTTGTATGTATACACACACGTTCCGAAAATCATTTCGAGTGAGCCATTCATTCATATCGAGATCGGTTCTAACTGAGTGTGTATTTTTTCTTAATTTACCTTATAGCAAGCTTAATAGCTGTTTCAAAATAGTAGGTTAAGATGGGTTTGTTATTTTTTTTTTTTTTTAAAGGTTATTACCTCTCAATACATTTCAAGAAAATCATTCTTTCTACTAATATAATAATCAAAAGAATATAAGTGAAACTGGTGTGAAACAGTAAGAACTAAAAAATCTTCTTAAAACACCATAAAAATTTTTCAAATGCGCTAGGCCTTTCGAAAGAACTTAGTCTTTCTTCGTCAGGCGCAAAAAAATCAGGCGTGTGTCTACTATGAAAGCAACAGCAATACTGAAAAGCAGCAAGACATTTCAGTCTTGCTGCTGCTTTCATTGTAGAAGCACGTCTTCTTTTTGATGGTGTTTTAAGACGATCTTTTAGTTTTTAATATAATAATATTTTAATTTAAAATTCAGGTATTAAAGGCAATCACAAGTCGTATATAGTCTCACCAAATCAATGCATTTGAAACGTTTTAAATATTTGCCCCATAGATTTGTTTTGCATCTTGCTCTGTTACATTTTATAAACGTTAAAAGTTGGTTGAAAAACTTTTTATCTTTTTTTCATAATTATTACAACACTCCCTTGCATCAGCAGTTAAAATATTTCACTGACATTCCTTAAGCTCAAGATCGCATGAAATTGTAATTGTATAAGTAATAGAAAAGTTAAACAGCCTTACAGTATGGAACAATTATTTGAACTACATAACTATCGTTTTCAAGAAATCTCCCTTTTTCACAGAAAAGTTCTCATTTAGAGTTCTGAATTACAACATAATGTGAATTTGAAATAGTTCTTTGGAAATATTACTCCTGTCAGACTAAAAAAAACAAAAAAACAATGTGCCCCACCCACATGCACAAGACTGATGAGGTAACTTTTGAAACGAACGATGTTACAGAAATTAGTTGATGCTATATTAAACTTATTGACATGTCATTATCTTCTCTGATATATTTAAAGATTTCTTACTTCAAAAGAATTTTTAGCGATTCAGAAGTTACATCCTGGTCTAGCAATAGCGGCCTACAACGAACCTTAATAAATACACATTTTACTTAATCCAGTTTTCATTTTTCCCTAATTAGAGACCACGATGTAATATTCAGTTAACCATAGATCTGTGCCTCGGACTGGTACATATATCTTTCTTTCTTGCTTTTCACTTTTCTTTTACCCTTACTGCATCACTAATTTTCACGTCGTATTTTAATTTTTGTGTTAAATTGCTTGATTTGCTGCTGTTTTAAGCAAAAGTTGTTATAGAAAACTGTACGAGTTTGCTATGACTGAGAAAGATTTAAGAAACTGCTAAGAACTATGTGGTGTACGTATGCATTGCATATACATATACATATTTCATGGTAAGGCCGTATAACAAAATTTTGTGAAAAATAATATCTGCCAACTATTTCACTTTTTTGTAACAGAAAAATTTAACGGGAATTTTTTCCTTGTTTAATCGGTAGATTACACTGTAAAAAAAAGGGACTAAAATATAGAAATACTACTGGCAATCGAGACGCCAGTACTATTTAAGTATTTTAACGGAAGTTTTCCCCCGTAAATGCTAAAAAAAAACGGAAAATTTTCTGTAATTTACCGAGAAAAAGTTCCGTTAAAATACGGAAATAGTACTGGCGTCTCGATTGCCAGTAGTATTTCCGTATTTTAGTCCTTTTTTTTTTTTTCAGTGTAAGGCAATTTAAAAAGGTAAAATTTACTATCAAATTTTTGTGGTACAAAAAAGCGTAAGGTTTGACGCTATGATATCTGTATAATTGGATAAAAATGAAAGAGCAGGAAAAAAACAGTAGGCTTAAAAGTGAAATAGCAGATAAAACAGCACATTGTGTATCACTCAATTACATGTCTGACAAATGAAATTAGTATATAGTATATTAAATTTTCGCAGGAGGTTTAAAAAAGTATTCCAAGGATCGCTTTTAAACGGGACGGTACGATCCTTCCATATGGATACAACTATTTCTGAACAGTAATATTTGCCTTATTTAAATACTGAAAAATATTGCAAATTTTGCGGTTCAATAATGCAAAGATTACTATTCTGAAAATTTGTACTCAACAGTAATGGCCATACGCATCCTGTTCATATTCAATTTATTCTAGAAATTCTAGATTTTCAATTCTGTTGAAGTGATATGTAAAATAAACTTTTTTTACTAGCAGTAAAAACACGTATTTTTCTATAATTAGTATGAACTGCACTCCTCCCCCAACACACACACACAGAAAAAAAAAAAAAAAAAAAAAAAAAAAAAAAAAAAAAAGATAATTTTCTAATAATAAAGATCTTTCTAAAGATTTTTTTTTCTTTTGTATTTTCAATATTAATGCATTTGCAATATTATGTTACATTTTCTATGATAATTATTAATATGTTACTTTTCTTGTAATATTTCTTTCTATATTTTGTTCGGTCTAATTTCTGCAAATATGAATTGAACGTATTTACGTCAATCACCTTTTTTTTTTTTTTTTTTTTTTTTTTTTTTGCATGCTAGATATTTTCAAATAAATTTCCTTGAATTGTTTTAGCTTCTAGCTTTCCTTTGCAACAAATTTATCACATATTCGGAATCAGAATCTTCTCCTCCTGATCTGAAAAAGTGTTATAATTGCATTCCTCAAAACGGAATTTTATTGCTGATAAATG
The DNA here is from genome assembly GCA_963932465.1 of Maratus speciosus. Lineage (NCBI taxonomy): Eukaryota > Metazoa > Arthropoda > Arachnida > Araneae > Salticidae > Maratus > Maratus speciosus. The sequence goes on along the minus strand of OZ010787.1, from coordinate 286,519,179 downwards.
TGTGTGGCGTTTAAAATATTTTAGCTGAGTAGTTAATGTGTTTGACTGGAGTCAAGAATTTTTTAGTTTTCTTTCAAACTGCTTTGCAACATAGGCAATTTTAAGTAAAAGCTATTATTTGAATGAACGATAAATACATAGCAATAAACAAATTCTGTAATGCAGTTTATTACAGAAGCTTTGTTCAATTTTTTTTTCTATGTTCATGTTAAATAATGTATAAAAAGTTTTATATGAGTATTTTTCTTTCCCTGCCTATTATAGCCCCTAGCACTATAAACTTATATAGAGGTTAGTCCACTTATATAAGATTGGGTCCACTTTGGCCTTGGAAATTCGCAACGGTTACAACTGCGAATTCACTTTAAATTACTCTTATAGCACTGAAACCAAAATGCGAATGCATCGCAAAAAATGCAACTGTTACTATCGTCATTGCCTTCACATGAAGTGGAAAATGATTCCTATCTAAGATACTTACCACTCTGTGACGAATTGCAAATGACTGAAAATGGGTCATAACAACTTCATTGTGTAATGATTAAATGATATGTAGTTGAATCTAATCATGCAACGCATTAAAGAAGTCACATATTGGTCAGCGTTGTGGCTAGTGACCTTTTGTGACGTCCCATCATCTGACTAAGCTATGGTGATAAAAGTTTCAGTTTGGTTAGCTCTCAGTGGTGAACAATAACGGTAACGTCTTAAAAATAACTAACCATATAAGTAATCATAAGATAGGTCTTTTTTTTATTTTTGGATGTGCACTTTCTTAAATATATTCCATAGAAGTAACGTGAATGCTATTGTTGAATATTACCTCCCTAACCTTCTGTTGGTCATAAATTTTCATTCCTTTACACTGTAAAAAAACGGACTAAAAAACGAAAATAATACTGGCAATCTAGACGCCAGTACTATTTCCGTTTTTTTACGGGAATTTTTACCCATAAATTACAGAAAATGTTCCGTTTTTCTGATTAAAAACGGAAAATTTTCTGTAATTGATGGGTAAAAATTCCCGTAAAAAAACGGAAATAGTACTGGCGTCTAGATTGACAGTAGTATTTCCGTTTTTTAATCCGTTTTTTTTTACAGTGTACAACTGTTCCCCCCCCCCCCCATAAACAGTAATATCTGATCTGATTGAAATTGTTTAAAAATAGACTTTACTGTTTTATACATTATATAATTTTGAGCATTCTTTGGTGGAGTTATTTTGACTATAAAGCAGCTTCAAAAAGAAATGATAGCAATATCAGATTTTTTAGTCCAAATTAAAAACAATTTAAATTCAATAAAATTTAGTTTTGACTTATATAAATGAATCTTTGTTCATATCTGAAACTCCCTTTTTTAACTAAGCTATTTGTTCTAGTATAAATTTAGAAAATACTTATGCGTTTTTATAAAAAATAAAATAAAACTTTCGCTTTTATCAGCATAGAAGACTCTTCTTATTTATCAATAACACGGACAGTAAGTTAAATTAATATTTGGCATCTATGTGCCAGGCATGTTTTTATAAGAAAATAACTACTCAGCTTTTTCAAAGGAGCAAACATTTTTCTTGGAAATCCCTTTCCCGCCGAAGAAATTTTCCCACTACAAGCATCCTACCTTTAATTCAGTTTTCCCGAAGTGGCGAGTTGCCATAAATAACTCAGCCGCATTCTATGTATCAGATGACATCCTCTCATTTGACAAATTTTACACATCAGGATTGTTTTCTTCATTTAGTTATAACGATGTTAATAAATAGGATGACCAAAATGGATTCACTTTACAATAAAAATAAAGCTTATTTAGTTTCGGAACGATACATCAACGTTGCTAATAGCAAACCCATGTTGATTTTTAAAAAAAATTCTTTAACCTTTTACATTTTCATAAATTATATTATACGGTTAGTCAAATAGTGTATTTACGAAGAGTCATTTTACAAATGTAATAAATAAGTTTATGTCAGTTTTTATCTGAAATGTTTGTAATGCCTAGAATGTATGTAGTTATATTGTAAGTAGTAATATGAATGAATCACAAGCAGATTTTATTTTTAGAAAAATCTTATGCTAGCTTACTGGAACACACATGGAAACTCACTGGGAGATTTCGTGAATACGGTTGATATATATTTTTTTCTCTTTCTCAAATCTGCACTAACATGGATAAATATGCTTATGTAAAGATGTACATAAATCTTTCAGTGTAACATAGAAATGAATGCTCAAAATGCTGTATGGCACTAGAAACATTTTAAACTCTTGCTAAGCTACTAAATTGCAGAACTTACTCATTCATAAATGTGATCAAAATAGATTACTCTCCTTAACGATTCCACAACAGCAGTAAATTCGTTTACCAAGGTTTTCTTTCCGCGATTACGTATATTTTTTTTGTTTTTCCTTCTTTATTTCTTTTCCAAGTGAAAAACAAGTGTTAATGAAACAAGAAACTGTATTTAGTAATATTTAATTTTTTTTGCTCTTAATCTACTGGGTCTCGCAACTCCATATTTTATTCAATCATTAAAGTCATTTAAAAAAATATTTTGGTGTTAAAAATATAATTCTATAGCTTTGTTAAAATGAATAATAATACAGATATATACAAGATTATGCTTTCAGCTTGCTTAGGGGAAAAGACGTCTTTCAAAAATGTAAACTCGCTGACAAAGATTTTGCTGATGATAACGGCAATATTTCTTACATAATTTATAAATTAAGATAAAAAGTATGAAATCATTGATTACAATTTACAGAGAGGCTTAAAAATACAACAAAAAGAAGTTAAGTTGCTTAAAATGGACGAATAAGTATTGCGAATTCTCCCCGTTGCTGCATAATTATAGTAAAGATTAAAGAGTTTTTAAAGATACCATTAACTTTATGTAAATGAAGCTTTTCTTATTTGATAAGTTTTCTTAACCGTTGCATGCACATTTTTATTTTTGTAAAATATGTATTTATGCACAAAATAAGCATAAATACATGTTTAATGTTTTTTAAAAACTTCTGCATTGTTTTTTATTCATGACCCTGGGGACACGCGGTGCAGCAAATTTGACTAATATATTCAGTTTTATGAAGCCTTTTTGCTTCGTGAAAGCTAAGTATTTGTCTATGGAAGTCTATGTGAATGAGATATTTATCATTAAAGGCTGAGAAAAATAATAGTCTTTTTATTAAAATTTTATCATATTTAATGACTCTAATGCTTGAAGCTTCCTTTAAACATAACTTACTAAACTATAATTCTATTGTCAGCACAATATTTCTTAGTATTTTCTTCATTACAAAAATTGTTTTCGAATGTTTCAAATTTTTTTTTTTTTTTATTACACCCTCGCTATGGATAAATGATGTTATTATTCAAGTACAAATGTTAGAGGCTTTTTGAAGTTAAAATATCCCAGCGCCAAGATAACAACCCTACTATGTTGGATCCTGTGGTAATGCGGAATTAAAACTTCATTTTTTAAAAATAATTAACTAAGTTGCGTCAAAAATTTTAGACACAGAATGTTGAATATTATTTTTTTATTGGAATAAGCTGAAGGGTTACTACTGGTTATACACACACACACATATATATACAAAATACATGCATATATATATAATGAACAAAGTGAAATTGAACAGTTAAAACCAAGCTATAATAATTACCAAGCTAGAATTGCCTTTTACTTGATAAAGAGAGTACCACTAAAAGACAAAATTGGATGAAATAACGCATCTTCTATGAATGAACTCACAAGCTCCTCTGACGATTCTGTGGGTCATTCATAGTTTCTTATTTTAAATACTGGTTTCCTATGTTCATTTCTAAATTATCTTTAGAACTTTACCAATTTCTTCATATATTTGTGATTTAAAATTTATTATATATATATATATATATATTAAAAGATTTGGCAGAAGCTAGCATGAATGTGGGATTAAAAATAAACTTGGAAAATTTTATAATAGTATCATGAATGGAAGCAATAGAAGAATAAACAATGGATGAAGTGCATTTGGGAAGAACAATATTATTCTGAAGAGTAACATGCCTCTTTGTTTGAAAAGAAAGGTGTTTAACCAATGTATTTTGCCTGTACTAACTTATGGAGCAGAAACGTGGACGCTAACAAAAATGATGGTACAAAGATTGCAAACAATACAGAAAAATATGGAAAGATGTATACTAGGTATAACTAGAAGAGACAGGAAGAGAATAACCTGGATAAGAAGTCAGACGAAAGTTTTTTACATCATTGAAAGAATTAAACGGGTAAAATGGAAATGGGTTGGGCACATTGCGTGAAGACAAGACAATAGATGGAGCACAAATACCCTACAGTGGTATCCCAGAGATGTAAAACGGCGAAGAATACAACCTCGAATAAGGTAGAGTGATGAAATCAGAAAAGTGGCCGTTGTTAATTGGATGACTAAAGCACTAGACAGGAAACATTGTAAAAATCTGGGGGAGACCTACATCCAGCATCCAGTAGTGGATTGAAAATGGTTGATGATGATGATGATGATGATGATGATTATATATATATATATATAGTCAAACTTTTTGTAATTATAAACCATTTTAACAAATGAAAAATTGTCCAGAAAAATGAAATCATTTATGATACCAAAAAACTGATTATCCAAAATGCTGTATATCAAAGTGGAATAATTGAAAATGTAATAAGAAAACTTACGAAAGTAATGTAAGAAACATGAATAAAAATTGAAACTTATATTGTGAAACCCTCGTCAGGGGAATTATTTCCCAATATAGGTAAAACTCAGCTGATTTCTGATTAAGAATTGCAAGCTAAGGCCAATTCTCAAAATGCCCTATTAACTGTATACAGAAGGTTTAGATATAAACAAAACAAATAAAATGGAAATCAAATAAACCACCAAAGTTAATAACTGAAAAAAGAACTTAAAACAGAAAAAGTGACATTTATATTACCAACCAAAGCTTATAAGATCTTGAGTAATATAATACTTAACAAATGAAAAAAAAAATATATAATAATATAGGCATAATATACACACACATATGGACACATTTATAGATGCAACCAGACATTTAACTGATATATATGTGTCAATGTTTGTGTTTCATATTATGCCTAAATGACACTGGCCTCCAAAATTACTGTTTTGTCCAATTTGTAAGTGGATTAATATAGAAATAAGAAACTGTGAGGAATTGATTTCAGATGCACCTTTTCTTCTTCAAGTTCCTTTCAAGTTCTTTTTCCCCTTTCAACTCCCAGCCGGTGAATCAGGACAATGAACCTAAACCCAAGACTCCCCCTTGTAAAATGTACATATATGTGCATAAACCATATTAGTATAGCTTTAACACTTTTACCTGGACTTAGCTATATGTTCCATAAAATAAGAATGTAATATAGATCTTAATTATTCATTAACTTTTATTTATTATAGGAATTAATTATAATTCATATTAATATAACTAGCTTTTAATTATTTGTTAGCTCTTATTTATTATAGCTCTTAATTATAATCTATATTAATATAACTAGCTCTTAATCATTCGCTTGTAAATGTCCAATCACAAAAATTTTATTAGAAAGTTATTTATGACAAATACATATATAGGGGAGACTAGGGAGGGTTGACCCATTTTTTACAAAATGATTTTTTATTTTTTTTTAATATTGAACTTAGAATAAAGTTTTATATATCATTTTATTCGTTATACAATCAGTTATCAAAATAAAATTGCGAAATAAGTGTAACATATAAAAAAATCGAAAAATGATTGATTTTAATCATGAAAAGATAATGGATCAAGGCTCCCCACATATGGGAGGGTTGACCCACTATATGGGAGGCTTGACCCACTTTGTTTAATATTGCAATATCTGTGAAGAGAAATAAAATCAGTTTAAAACAAAGCAAAATAATACTATGCAACATGCTTTAATTATTATAAAAAAAATATTTTTTATAATATGATGCTTAAACAAACCTGTTGAGACGCAATTGCAAGTCAGTGGAGAAAAATTCTGTTTTAAACAGGATTTTGTCTGAGCAGGTATAATTGTACAGAAGAGAATATTAAAATTTAACACTTAAGGCAGTATTCTGTTAGAGAAAGGTTCCGTTTTCAATGTGTTTCATGTTATTATGTTCGGATTTAGGAGAAACTTTCCCGCTTTTTTTCTGTCTCCTTGTCCTATTTTTGTGACTCTCGACATGAAAACTCTAGTTGTCACATAGTTTGGCTTCATTTCACTGTATTCACCCTGGTGAAAATTGTCTACATAGTTTCCTAAAGTTTTCCGATCGATACTATGTTCTTTTGCAGACGCATGAGCACTTAACTTATCATTAACATGATTTAAACATTTTAGAAACAAAGTACTTTCAGTACTAAAATGTTGAAATAAATGACTGGCCCTGGAATTTACGAACAAATTTATTTGGAAATAAGGAAAAGGCTATAATTCACAAACATATTAAATGGAAAAGATTTTAGCAAAATTCTGGTGACATTGTGAAGTTTCGGAATTAAAATTAAGTGGTTTTATAAACATACCACTGCCCCTGAAAGGGTTAATAGTGCTGCTTCCATCCTTTCTAGTCATTTCTAGTATTTCCCACTGTTTCTATTTACCTATTGTAAGTAATATTTAAATGGAAAATGTTCCTATCAACTTTCCCATTTTCTACCAACTTTTCACATTTTTTTTAATCAGTTTTAAACAGTTTTTTTCCATCACACCATTTTACTGTAGCTTTATAGAAAAAATTTATATTTTATATATATATATAACCACAAACTTTTCGTTATGCACAGTGTATGATAAAAAGATTTCCAAAACCACTTAATTAAGGGAGCCTTGAGCATCTGGTCAACCCTCCCTCATATTGACTGGGTCAAGCCTCCCTACATACACCTTTTCTAAGGAATAGCGCATTTTTATGTTAAGCCTAACGCACTGTACAGTCTTTATGCCTGGAATGATAGCTCGATATTTCTGCATTACTTTAAACCTACTTACTTAAATTTCTATGATATAATTTATCTGAAAAAAGCTTACAAAATATTTCTAAAAAACACAACTTTTAGGTTGGAAATGCCTCACAATTGATTTTTTCCACACCTATTTAGATCATATCTATGAAACGAAGACTGTTGTTTGAGCATTCCAGTAGCTTTGGTTGACACCTATTGACAAAACTCCGAAATTCTTATAATTATGAAAATTGATGGATGGGTCAAGCCTCCCGTATGGTCAACTGTCACTAGTCTCCCCTATATATGTATTTAAACCAAAATGTATCATATTAAATCATATATCATGTTATGAAATTCGAAATTTAAAAATCGATTTATTAATTAAAATTTGTTTTTTTAATTCTTGCGTTCTTTCATCTCGGAAAAAAACCATATCGATTCGAGATTTTTTTTTTCTTTTTTAAGCGGTGGGAATTTCCAAACATCATCTAAGAAGCACCTTGCCCTTTCAGTTCCTGATATTTCCCCCTACACTTTCCAGTCAGTGCTTCATGTTAATGCCCCATGTTCTTTCAGTTTAGTATGCAGACATCTTAAACATCATGATAACTATACTTAAATTATGAACATAGCGAAAAGAAGTAAAAATAAATTTAGAAAATATTATTCTTTATTACACACTTGGATAGTGTACATTACATTTGTTAGAAATTCATAAAGGGTCAAAATATGGTAATGGTAAAACTAATGATATTTCATTTTTTAAATATTTGACAGCAGTTAAAATGTTCTTACTTTTAATAACAATCACGGAAAAACTTAACGTTTAAAGAATACAATGATTATTTCAAGAGCATTAAAATATCAGCTCTTATCATCAAGTGATTAGAAGCCACGAGAAGGCAAGAATAAAAATGTGTTCTACCTGAACAAAACTATAGTTGTGTTCTTTAATCATTATATGAAGAATCATCTGCATATTTTCCATCTCCAGCGATTGTACAGGGTTTCCGAAAAATCTTTCCCCGATATCAAAATTTATTCACATTCGCTATATATAAGATGGACATGTAAAACTGGTGCCAAAATGTTTTTTATTTTTGCTGTTGCTGGTTTCCGTAACTTCGCTGTAGTGTAGCAGTGTCAGTGTGCATGAAATTGGAAATGTTCACAAATCAGGAAAAAAAATCTGTGTGTGCTCAGGTATTTCGAGACCCTTTTCGCATCTGTAATTCACGTGAGGCCTTACGAACTGCTTTATTGGGATTTCGCACAAAAGACTGTCTCACTTCTTCCACGCATTCATCTGAGGTTGATGTCGGCCAATTCTCGGTTCGTGGTCTGGTTTTCTGTACACTAACACTGGTACACTACAGCCACTTTACGGAAACCTGCAACAATAAAGTTGGTAAATTTTCCAACATTTTGGAACCAATTTCACACGTCTATCTCATATATAGCTGATATGAATAATTTTTGTAATCAGGAAAATAGTCTGTGATACTTCCCGTACACTCTGTATTATTATAGAAAGTTATCTTCGGAAAGGTTTATACCAGGGATGATGACCTTTTCACATGCGTTCCAGTTTTTTGAAAAACTTTTTATGTGACCATGACGTTCGAACAACCAAAACAATTAACGGATCAAATAAGAATGAATCAAAATTTTTTTGAAATTTTGCCATGGAAAATAATATATATGTATGGCCTGATGAATCTGCCTTGGTTCTACAAATTTCCGTTATATTTCTTTTATTCTACTTTTACTATGTTTTTATAATCAATGTTGAAATTGTTTAGGGGATCAGTCTTCATTATTTATACTTTCATAATCTTTGTTGGTAATTCGTAATTGTTATTAATGGTATTATATAAAGGTAAGATATATGTAAGTGATAGATTTTAGAATTTTTTTTATGTTAATGAGATTTCTGTTGTTCATCATGGATGTTAAAGAATCGATGCCAATTTTATACTTACTTTTGACAAAATGCAAATTGAACAGGAATTACCTGTCAAAAGATTTCTACTTTTTTTTGTATCATTCATTTTCGAAAATAATGACCGGAATAGATAGAAGGGGAAAAAAGGCCGAAAGTTGCAAATGTAGGTTCATTAAACAGGTATATGTGCCTACAATTGAATTCCAAGATACCATAATTTTATCATCCGGATTTTTGTTTATAATGCGTGATAATCTTTTGTTTTTGATAGTCTCCAAATTTTCTCTTAATTTGACAAATTTGCGAACCTTATTGAACTAGATTCAGATTCGACAAGTTGCATTTTTTCAAGCAATCAAATTTAGACAAGATCAACTAATCTAAAATTGAATCTTTTGCTCAATGTCAACCATATTTTGATTTAGATCCCCAATCCATACCATGCCGAATGCATATTGTGGCGTGCCACTTGTCGAACAAGTGCTATAGGTTCTCCATCTCTGGTTTATATTATAGCCTCGAACTTTAATACAATTGAGCACCTAGAAAAGAATCTTCGGTGCAAGTAAGTATCTGCATCTGCTGTAAATCCTTCTCTGAAGTCTTTAAATGAACTGAAGCTCTGGGACATTGCTTCCGTTTAAGTGTCCAAGTACTTAACTGTCGCAGTAAAAAGTCGAATATGGAAGAATTCATCACCAGTATAAAGACAAATTTCTTATTAAAATCCATAATTAATTATTTTTCACGTGAACTTCATTAGTTTTCTTCTCCAACAATGAACTTCTGCAAAGAGATATAATTATTAATTTGAAAATTTTGCAACGTGCCAAAGTAATATAAAATTCAATACATAATTTTTAAACAAACAGACTGTTAAAACTTTACATTTATATGTTAATGTTTACATAAACTAGATACACAAAACAGGTTCGATTTATTTTTGGGTGGTCAATATAGTTATATAGATACACACGCATTTATTTATTTATTTATATTTTGGAGAAGAGCGAGAGTTATAACTCGACAATTTACTTTTTAAACTTTCTTTCAGGATTAATTAAAAAAAAAAAAGATTTATGCTAAAACTCACTCATTTTTCAAAGTCCAACTAAGATTTCACAATATAAATGCATGTAAGTAATTTTATCAATATTTGTAACGTTTTCTGAATTTTTCACCCGAAATATTTTAGTGGTCTAAAAAACAAAAAGTACATTGCTCGTTAGCGCATCTAAAACTTCATTTATTAATCTGGTAAAACCTCGAAATAAAGTTTTGAATTAATTATTTATGTACTTTTAAAACATAAATTACCTAACTCATCTACGGTGAAAAAAATAGTTGTTTGACCCATTTATTGTGCCTTAGCAAGATTTCAGAATTTTTTTCTTATTGGAACAGAAACTACAACAGCTTTCACAAATATCTATAACTATTTTCGAGTTTGACCCAAATATTTAGATACATTTATTTTGATCTTTATTTTCTTTCACGTTAATTACCCTCAACCCCTCGAAGAGCGGTGTTATATTATTTATGATTTTAATCTCCAACTATCAAAATAGTTTATTTGCAATCCAATTTATTCGTAACTTCTGGCGAATGTCAATTACTTCAACATTATAGCAGCAAAATTACTTTTCCCCTGAAAGAGTTAAAATAATATCGATTTATAAAGATTTGCGAAAAAAAAAAAACCTAAACCTGTATCTGTACGATCCATGAAGGATCAGGGCCTACAGTGCCAACTCTGTTTACTTGACCCTGCCGGCCAGGTGGTCAACGCAACACGAGACCCTCGGTGTTTAGTTCCCAAGCAAGCTTGGTACTCATTTTATCGATCCCGAAGGGATAAAAGGTTGAGTGAACCTTGCCCATCCAAGAGCAGAACTCGCGACCTGCAGCGTGACAGACAGGCGTACTGACCACTGCCCTACTGGGCTACATAAAGACTTACGAGATTTGCTTTAATATTTTTTTTTCTATTAAAACATTATATCATACGTAAGAGATTTAATAATCGAATTTGAAATAGCTTTACAACTCTTTTAAGAAAGTTGATATGTGTAATTATTATTATTTTTCTTTTTTCGTAGTTTAGTTGTTTCTTGAAAAAACTAATACAAATCCAATACTTATTATTAAAAATTTTTAGCAATATTATTACTGGAAACATATCAAATCTAATGTTCTTAAAAAAAAAAAAAAAAAAAAAAAAGATAACATTTTTAAAATGTTATTTTTAATATATAATTCAAAAGAAAATTTGACAATTTGTTTATTTTCTTTTGTTAGGTTTTTCTAATATTTATGTAAATAAATAAATAAATAAATAAAAATTAAACTATTAATTGTATTTAAACAATTTAAAAAATAACAATAAAAGATTCTATGTCCTAAGACCCTTGTGCTAATAAAAGAATTTAATATCTTCTTTTTCAATTATCTCGGTAATTCAGTGTGTACCTAATATGTGCATTGTATGCTGTTTCCAGAGGTTAAAGCCTTAATCTTCAGAAATAGTTCTCCTCTGTGAGTTTTACAAGGTAATAATGTCACAAACTCCGACAATGTCATGATAACTGTTGTAATTCTAATCTTTTCCGAAATAATGCGAGAGCAATGTCACAGTTTAAAAAACAGTTCAAACTCAATACCCACAAATAGTATTACTTGATTTCCCGCCTCCTAAGGTCTTTAAATAATTAAATTTGTCAATATCACCTTTCGATTTTACAGGAGGGGGCACCAAAAGGTGTGCAAGTACATTGAAGACATCATTACAACTACTTTTTCCCTGAAATAATAATATACTGTGCATACAGTAATTTTTCATTCTACTTATATTAATTCTACTTAGCATTCTTCTTTACATTGGACTTCATTCCGGTGCAGAGCTGAGAGCGGAAATATTGCAGTTCGCCGCAGTTTATTCCGAGCCACTAGAAACACTTATGTCTGGGCCGATACTTGAATCCAACACCACAGTACTTGAGGAAAGAGGGCCGCCCCGCTGGATATTTTCTCCGTGGGAGCAAAGCTCGATTTTTTTATATGTCTCAACATTAGAATATGCTAGTTTACCACACAATCCAAAAATTTTGCTTCAAGTTGCCCCTCCTTTCCGGGGGTGGAGGCTTGGACAGAATAACAGTCACCAACCTATAGGTGGAGACTCTGACTCCTAAAATAAAATTTTAAAATTATTTACTTATTTATTTATAGACAGGTTGCATAATGAAAGATACAAGTGATTTGAAAAATGAAGAATTTCAAATTTTTTCAGTTTAAATAGATGATATACAAAGGCTCTGCATTTTAAAATATTTAGATGCATATTTTGACAAAGAGACTGCTAGATAGAAGATCGGACAGGCATGATTATTTGTTTTGTCTGTACAAATGAAACTTGCAATTTATTATGCAACAAGTAGCAACAGCAATTTATTTTAATTTGCACCAAATTTTTCTATGGTTTTGCTGCCATTTTTATGAGTCAAGTTTGGGCAGGGGCGCAGCTACAGATATTTTTTCGGGGAGGGGGGGGGGAGAATTAAAAAATTCCAACTTATAATTCAAAAATTTCCCAACTTGAAACTAATTGCTCTATTTTCCAACTGAAATGATGTAGGCAATGTGTGTTTAATGATAACAATACTTATATGTTAAAAAAAAAAAAAAAAAAAAAAAATTCCAAGGAAAAATACTGAAACTAAAAACATAAAAATACAATTACTGGTTCATTTAATGAAAGATTTTGTCTCCTTTTGTGTGCGAATTATAATCGTACTTCATATTAAAATATCATCATGATATTTTGAGCTTTTTGAGAAAGGAAAAAAGTTTTGGAGGAAATAGATTAGAGAACTGTTGATAGGCAACACTAGAGAAATTCAGGTCTGGTAGATGTATGATATTTTCGTAGCACAGAGAAACACAATGACAACTTGAGTCTGGCTGCTTTTTATATTTCTTTTCATAATTTAACTAGTTTACTGTTACAGAACTCAGAAAATTAGTCAGCAAAACAATAAAAAATTCTTATTTTTTTTACTATTATATATAAAAAAAAGAAAAAGTATTTTAAAAATTTGGAATTTCCCAACTCGAAGCTCATATTTCCCATGTTCTCATATATTAGAGGGGGAGGCTCCCCCCCCCCCCTCCATGACGCCCCATCGTGACGCCTCTGAGTTTGGGGGAAGGGGGAGATGTTTACAGTGAATTTGGCTGAAATACATCCTTTTTTTCATTAGCGTAGACAAAAATACAGTCTGAAAGTATTTCTAAATGCCTTTCATTTTTTAAAAATCAGTTTTATATTACAAGGGATAATTTTTCCTCTATGAATAAATGAAAAAAAAAAAAAAAAGATGTCACTGACAATGACGATGACGATGATTCGTAAATGTAAAATAATAATTAATAATAATAATAATAATAATAATAATAATAATAGAACGGTGTGTCACAATCACGTAAGTTCAATGTTGAAGTAAAATCTTGTTCAGTTGATAATGAAACCTAGTAACACCTGAAATTCTGGTTTATTTTCAAGCCAGTTCTCTTATACGCCTCCAGGAACGCCACGATATTCGGCTTTCAAAGTTGGTAGACAGGATGTACTGGGTTCAATCGTGTGTCGCACTTGTCGGCCTAACCGTTCGCAATTTTTCCGTGTTTTTCTTCAAGCTTTGCTCAAATACAGGTTAGGATCCCTTAGAAAGAACCCCACAGAGGGCAAATCCCTTTAGCCTATATCCTTCGCAAAGATAATCGGACATAACAAACACCAACCAACCAAACCTTCGTAAGAGCTGCTTTACAGTAAGAGAATTCCTGGATAATTCACCGCAATTTTGGTCGCGAAGAGATGGTTTATGATAACCCTGAATAAATATAAAATTTTATTTAATACAGTATGTATTTAAAGTAGTTTCGGCTTCTTCGGGATTCAATACTGAGTTTCCTTTGTGAGATGTTTCTACATTTCTTCTAGACTACGGGCCCGACCAATGCCTGAGAGTTTCTGCTCTCAAAGCTGGCAGACGGGAGGTGCTGGGTTCAAACCCAATCGTGCCCGTCGGCCTAACCGTTCGGAGTTTTCCGTGGATTTCTTCTAATCTTGCGTAAATACTGGTTAGTTTCCCTTAGAAAGACCCCACGGAGAGCACCCATCACCTCGAGCCTATATCCCTCATGTAGATAATCGACCGTCACAAACAACACCAACACCAGCACCATCTAGACTACGGAATCATGGTCGTACATTTATACGTGCGGTTTTCACTTTGTTTTAAATGTTTCAACAATTTTCATGTGATTTTTTTCTTTCAGTGACTAATTTTTTTCCGATTTGTTATCATCCTGTAAAACGTTTTCACATCACTAAATCCTTTAAAAAAATTCCTTGAATGCACTACACGGTGGAGTTATTACACTTTACGTTAGAGTTCCCGCTTGTGAAGTTATAAAGATAATAAAAATATATAGCTACATAGCAAACTTCAAATGTCGGATATAAATTATGACTTTGTCTCCAGCCATTTTAATTAAAGAAATTATAAAAGATGATCTAGTGGTATGTGTAGATGTGTGAGTGCGTGTGTAATTCTCTTATTCTTGAATGTATGATTAACCGTTCAATAAATTTATCAATCTTACTCTAATTGTTTTTTCATTCTCTATTTAATCTGATAACATGAATCAAAATAGATACAATCCAAATTATTTGGTACAACAGTAAAATCCGTCATACACGTGATGACAGACATTCCTGTGTACATAATTTTGATAAATAAAACTTTATTGCGGTTAAAATTGGTAGGTTATATTTTATACAAATTTATTATTATTGCGATTAGTTTATTAACAGCTTCAAAGAACCTTTAAAGCAATATTAAATTTCCAATACATGAATATATTTCAGAATCAAAATTCCGGTTTGAAAATTTAGGGCAAAAGATGAATAATTTTAATATTATTCTTGATAAAACCGACAATTTTTAAATTGCAATATATACAGTGGTGACCAATATTGTGGACACTTTTAGGTAGCTTTCATTACAAAAAATAAAAAACTACCTATTGCAGCCGTCTGAAAGAAAACACTTCGGGAAATTTTGCTGTATTTTCGCCGATCATGACCCCCAGATATCAAAACCACCCTCCGTTGAAGTCCTGACTTATATACATATATATACTATATATATATATACAGGATGAATCTAAACTCTTGGACAAAACTTTAAGAGGTGATAGTACGCATCAAGACAAACAATATTAAATAGGAAACTAAGAGTCCCAAACATCTTCCGAAGGAGATAGGCGCCATTAAAGTTTAGGGTTCAAAATAAAAAATGATTATAAAAAACGGAAAAATCGGTCGATTCGTTTGCGGTTTTCGCTAAAACTATTCTTTATGTCGGTATTTTCTTGAAAATAAATTTTAAAGATAAAGTTCAAAAAATGCCGATAAAGGACGATTTAAACTTAAATTTTGAGCTCAAAATCTGAATCGTTGGGAGTGGTTAAGTAGTTTTTAATTTAAGTCTAAGCTTTTGAAAGCATTTAATGAGATACAAAAAATAATGGAAAAAATAGTTGTTCGTTACTTCAAAGTCTAAAGCGCTCTCTATCAGCATTTTTTTAACTTTATCTTTAAAATTTATTTTCAAGAAAATACTGACATAAAGAATAGTTTTAGCGAAATCGACCAATTTTTCCATTTTTTATGATCATTTGAAATTTTGGACCCTAAATTTTAATGGCGCCTACCTCCTTCGAAAGACGTTTGGGACCCTTAGTTTCTGATTTAATATTGTTTGTCTTGTGTACTATCACCCCTTAAAGTTTTGCCCAAGAGTTTAGATTCACCCTGTATATCCATATATATATATATATATATATACAGGGAACTGTATATATATATATATACAGTCGTACTCAACATGAAAAATTTCAGGATAATTATCAGAATTTGTTTAAAGAAAAATAAATCTATTCTAAACGCGAAAAATATACCTTATTTAAGAAGAGAATTTCTATTAAGAAAATTATGGTACCGAAGAATTTCCTGGTCGTGAAGTTTCAGGACAAGTACGACCCCTGTAATATATATTTGTATTTGAATTTTGTCATGCTGTAACCCTCAAATATTTGAACCGATTTAGATGAAATTTTTCATATGCATAGTACATACTAATGTCTCGACCGTGTTCGTTGGCCAGCTTCATTCGCCAATTTGTTTCAAAATGGCGGCCATTTTAATTTTCTTTAACCTTTTGGATATTTTTAGGTTTCCTAACTTTCTCTTTAAAATCACCTATGTGGATAACTTACACTGTGTGACGCTTTAAAATATCTTTTAATGTCTCTAACATTCTGTTTAAAATGATACATAAGAGTTTGCATTTTATGAAGCGTAACATTTTCTATAAGTATACAATGTTAGAAAACATAAAAAATTTCAAAAATTCAAATGGCCGCCATGTTGAAACAAGACGGTGGATGAAGCTGGCCAACGAACTCGGTCGAGACATTAGTATGTACTATGCACATAAAAAATTTCATCGAAATCGGCTCAAAAATTTGCGAGTTACAGCGTGACAAAATTCAGATATACCTATATGTTGATATATATATATATATATATATATATATATTACATACTGGTTTCCTATGTTCATTTCTAAATCATCTTTAGAACTTTATCAATTTCTTCATATATTTGTGATTTCAATTTTATTATATATATATATATATATATAAGTCAACATTTCAACGGAAGGTGGTTTTAGGATCTGGGGGTTATGATCGGCGAAAATATAGCAAAATTTCCAGAAGTGTTTTCCTTCAGACGGCTGCAATATGTAGTTTTCTACTTTTTGTAATGAAAGCTACCTAAAAGTGTTCACTATTTTAGTCACCACTGTATATTTTAAAACTCTCTATGCTACAAGATTTGAATGGTAGATTAGACCAGGGCTAGTTGGCCCGCTTTTTCTTCTAATAATTTTTAAAAAATTACAATTCAACATTTTAAATTTATTTTTATGTTACCACTATCAGTGTACTTTCAGGAAGCAGTCACGATAGTAAAACTTGAAAATATTAACTATAAGTATTAGTTTAGAAGCTCAAATTGACATCAAGTCGCTTGGGCAAACCTGCCCCGATTGCGGGGTAAGTTGGCCTACGCCACTTTTAATGTTCAAAGTTTGAGAAATGATCAAAATTTTACCAAATCTTAATTTTTATTTCTTGCGAACGAAAACACAATAGAGCCTCCTAAATTAAAATAAAAATTTTAAATATTAAAACTGTGAGTTATTCAAATTATTAACTTCGACCAAAAATTGCTTTTATTTTCTCATAAAAAATGTCTTTAATACATTACGGAACAGTAATAAATTTTAATAAAGGCACGCTAGGTGTTAAAACACCGTAAATCTTAGAGTACAGTAATTTAAGAAATCGTTTCATCCTTAATTATTGATTTATTATAAACACCAGATGATAAATAAATTGTATCAAGGCCTCTGTACATCTGTTAAGTGCAATAATTCTTTTCTTTCGTTTATTATGTTTTTCTAACGCATCATTCACTTCAAATGTCTGTCAGTAAAATGTAATATTGCTTCATGATGCTTTGGGTAATGCCAGCTTCTTTGAAACAATGATAATTTTCGTTTATATAAAACTTTAATTCCTAATCAAGTATAAAAAAACCCAGTTTGTTTATCATGAAATATATATATATATTATTGATTACATTATTGATTCATTATTGGTATAATGAGATTTAGATAATCTAATAAGTTAGCAATGTGCTTGATATAATTATGTTGGATGATATCATTTTTTTAATATTTTTTATTTGAACTGCTGATCTTTATTAACGGTTCAGGAAGTGTAGTTCTATTCTGTCTGTGGAAGGGACAACATGTCTCTTAAAGGAAAATATATTTTTTGATCATTTAATTAAAAAATTGTTTCCTGAAATTGCCCTTTTAATGGATTATGAAGACAGAATAGAAAGGATTATTTAGTTTCAACGAATAACTACCCAGGTAAGAGGTTTTCACCTCATAAAATGTGATGTTATTAAAACATTATTTGTGGCAAACTCCTCTCTGGACGGGGGAACAAGGCGATTTTATTAATAATTGAGCAATATCAGAGTCGGGTAGATTTTGATTGTTAGATTTGTTATTTTTAGAGGTAGTATGTAACACTAGGAGGCCGAACTTTTATGCAGATTTCGTAAGAAATATTACCCATTTCAATCTTCCATATGTTGGAATTTTTGAAAAACTTTTGCAGATCTACACCGATCATGACCCCTAGAGCCCAAAACCACTTCCAGTTCAAAACTTTATCTATCTATATACTTGTTCATCTTTAGAATTTTACCATTTGTTCATATATTTGTGATTTCATCTTTATTATATATATATATATATATATATATATATATATATATATATATTACTTTTCTATGGACACGATAACATATCCAATCAGTTTAAAGTTTTCAAAACTCCTAAGAAAAGGGCCAACAAATTATGCATGACAGATTTCTTATATAGTTAAAAATGGCTTCAAGGTGTGCAAAAAATAGGGTTTTCAGAAGAAAAAAATTCATAACTTCGTCAATTCACAAGATATCAAATTCACTTGAATTTATCATAAATCATCTTAATATTATCTACAACTTTTGTATTGACAAGCTTTTGATAAGAGCAACTCTTACAGCTTAAAGAAATTAAAAACAAAAAAGTGTGTGTGTAGTTGTATAAAAAAAAATCACATTTCCCTTAATCCGTTAAATTCTTGGTGAAATTAGTACATAACTTCGAAATCTATCTCCGCCTGTAGGCCAAGCTAACAGGTATTTTTCTATAATTATGAAAGTCATAAATGTTTTTGTACAACAGGAGCAGTTGATTTAATTTTGGGAGGAGGTAAACAACATTATAACTTCATTATTTTAAAAGATTGACTGGAATAACCAGGAATTCAATTAATAAAATAATTCCTCACTATTAATTAATAATAAATTAATTAAAATAATAATAAATGTTTATTAAAATAATTCATTTAAAACTATCGAAATTCCAATACCCCAGAGCCAAAATCCTATGGGGCATGTTGACCCGGCGGGCCAAGATACCAAATATTATTATTTTTCTTTGATTTTTTTGTTGCCCCCTAATTGTCCGTTTGATCAAATCGCCGTTGATAAATGTGAAGTCAAACATATTCTTCATAATCCTAAAGTTCCAGAAAAATCCGACAAATATACCTTTAAATATTCGACAAAATGTCTAAAATTGAAAGTGTCCTGTGACTAATGGCTATATAGTGTATATAGAAACATTGCTGCTTGTGAATGGTAAGTGAGAAAAGCGTTTTCAGTTGTGTTATGCAAGTTCACCTGATTTAAACTTTAGTATAATATGTGGTAAGGTAAAAATATATTTATGCTATAACCAAACGAACATATAAACGAAAATAAAAAACAGTGCTCAACAAAAGAATTCCAATACATTACCGTCCAAGAGTGTTAATTGTTAAAAATGGGTTTTCAACTTATTATACATTTTTTAAACTTATTATTTAGATATCGCCTTTCGTCGCATGAAGTTATGTAATAGTACCCTGATATCATTGGAAAGTGTTTCACAATCTATGAGTGACGCGCGATTTTTCTTTCTTGTTACTTAACTATATTCACGTATATCTCATTTTATAAGGAATAATGCCTAATGTGCATCAATTAGAGCATCATTATTATCTAAATTAAAAGTAGGGTAGCGATATCTATATTTTACTTAGGCTATATCATAAAAGTCATTTTCCCCTGGAGAATTGATAATAACCTACATGTTCTGTACAATTGCATATTAAAGCTTTTACGTTTTTACACTTTATAGATGTTGATCTGAGAAATATCTTGTAGTTTTAACAGACATTCAAATAGATTGTCTATGATGAAAAATAGATAAAGTAATATTAGTATAAAAACTACACAACTGAGTTCCATTCTACTGCTAAGTGATCTGAGTAAATGCAACGGCTTTCTGGAACACGGGAAATGCACGGTCTTCTAAATTATTCAGTTTTAATTGTATAGATGTATACTTTTTTCATATTCATTTTTTTTTTTCATTTAGTAATCGAGGAATTAGATTGTCAGCATTTTGAAACGTACTATAAATTTAAACTCAGATCTTTTTTTAAACATGAATGTTTAATAGCCAAAATATAACTTAACTTACATCAAATATTTAGTCTTTTCGTAAAGTCAAATTAAGTAAAATAATTTACAAGATATTGTGTTTTGGTGCTTGAAGTTAATTCTTAGTTTTACTGTCTATACGTATTAGGAATGTAATCATTTTAGGCAGATTGCATAAGAAATACTACCTATTACATTCTCCCCTATGTTGGAATTTCTGAAAACTTTTTGCAGATCTACCCCGATCATGACCCCTAGAACTCAAAACCACGCCCAGTTCAAAACTTTATCTATCTGTCTATCTATCTATATACATATTATCACTTTTTTATGGACACGATAATTTCCATAATTCTGCACAAATCTCTTCCAAACTATTACATAAAATCAAAAGTCAGAAAATCTCGGTCAAGTTCATTAACCCCTTGAGGGGCAAGCAATAATGTTTCCATAATATTGGATTCTCACCGGAATAATCGAAAAATTTTATTTTAAAATAAAAAAGAGCAATTTTTCAACAATTTACCCTCAAAGATAAAATTATGAAATTTAGTTAAAAGTTTCTGGTAAGAATGTTGTTTAAATTAGGTGGGATATATTTTATCCCACCGTCCCTCAAGGGGTTAATGGGCAAAATCGAACCAAGGGGGTGAAGATGGGGAGGGTTTTTTGGGAAAACAGAACTTGCCCACCCCCCCACCCCCCCTAATAACTTCTTAATTATAATACACATAAAATCAGTTTAAAGTTATTATTACTTCTAGGAAAATGGCCAAAAATTTATGTATAACAGATTTTTCCAATCATTAAAAATGGGCTCAAGGAACGGAAATAATGGGGTTTTAAGAAGAAAAAAATTCGTAACTTCGTCAATTCACAAGATATCAAATCCGCTTAAATTTATTATAAATCTTCTTAATCTTATCTACAACTTTTATATTGACAAGTTTTTGAGAAGACCAACTCTTACAGAAAAAAAATCATAACTTCGTCAATTCATAAGATATTAAATCCGCTTACATCTATTATAAATCTTCTTAATATTATCTACAACTTTTATAATGACAAGTTTTTGGACCAACTCTTACAGAAATTTAGGACCAATTCTTGCAGAAAAAATATAGTAATAATAAAATAAAAGTTTTAAAAACGTAGAGGTTGAAGAAAAAAGTATCATGTTAACATGATTCTGATAACACCAGCCCTTAGAGAAAAATTAAATTAAAAACGGGTCAAAAGCGGCCAGATAAAATTGTTAAACTGGGTTTATCTCTAATTGATTTAGTTTTTGTTGGTGAAATTAGTACTTAACTTCGAAATCTACCTGTGCCTGTAGGCCGAGTCGGCAGGGATTTCTTTTACTTCAATCATTGATAACATACATTGCGCCATGATCTCCTTTTGCAATCTGTGCTTGATAGAATCGAATATAATTACTGCAACTTAAGGTTAAATTACGATCCCTTCATTTTTCCTTGCTTTTTATGTATTTATTTATCTTAATTATTCATAAGGGATTCTTTTATCACCATGTCTACTATGTTTCTGGTTTCAAACTTTCATTCATGTGTAGCAAGTTATAGAATCGAGAATTGAATCACATGAAAATATTCTTTATATATATATATATATATATATATTAAATATTTTAAACTTTAAAATAACTGAACCGTTAAATAAAAAATAATTTCGGACTGGCCTTATTAAAAATATCCGTATACAAACATTTAGTGCTTTTCTTATGTTGTTTGTATATGACAAATATTAACTTTAAATTCTCTGATAAACAACTCTGAATGATGATTAACTGAGAAAATATTACACAATAATTTCAATTAGGTAACAAACATCACAATAAAAAATTGTGTTTTTAGCAAAATAAATAAATAAATAAATAAAATAAAATAAATAAATAAAAGTAAAAATACGGAAACGGGAAAAATTTGAGAATTCTCAAAATGAAAGCAAAACCCTTTTCGAATTTTAACTTATAGAAATAATTGCTACACATTTTAATGTAAAATCAAAATAAGCACTATTATTATTATTATCATCATCATCATCATCATAGATTTTAAATGTGTCTTTATGCCATCCAGAAAAAAATGATTACATGGAATTCTTCTGTCTGATGATTCGAGAGTGAAATTACTATTATTATCATATGCTTAAACGTATTTCTAGTTCCTATATTACAAAAAAAGAAGTGATTGAAAGAACTTATATGAAATATACCAGAAAGGAAGACTAAAATTAATGTTTAGTTTTATTTGAACTTGAAATGTGATTTGAAATGCGTAAAGTCCCTTTCATCCTCCCTGTGTTGAATTCATGGGGTGGCCCGGAGGTGACATCCCCCCCCCCCCCCCCCGGAGCAGTGAGATATCTCCTCTGGAAGATTTGAGATTTTGTGTTTTCAATAGTCAAAAAAAGTGTAATTAATCCCTCGGAACTCTATAATGTCCCCCCCCCACACACACACACAGCCGAAGAAATCCCTCCCGAAGAAAAGTGTGCGAATTCAACACTGTATCCTCCTAAGAAATAGAAGTGAGAAAAGGAAAGGAATAAACCTGTTTGCTTAGCTTATATTTATAGCCCTCGTTCACAGTTTTAATGAATGGTTTCCTACCACATATCGAAAGTAAAATTTTATTCTAATGTACTAGATTTAATTATAAGTATTCAATAAAACACCAACTTTTGTTTCAAGCGGTCAAGCCAGATCACCCCTGGAAGTTGCTCATTTTAAATGATTATTATCTCCAAAATTAGTCAATTTTTTTTTTTTTTTTCGTAAAAAACGATGCAAAATTGTCTATTGCATGGGATTCAGAAGTTGAGAATCAGAGAAGTATAGACGTGTTTTTAAAAATGCGGGAGAATCTTTAATGCGAAAAAGGGGGGGGGGGATTTTATTGAATTAATTTATAGAACAAACAATGGAAGTGGGTCCTTTTGTAATGCCTATACATTACACTTTAAGAGAAAGTAAGAAAGAAAAAACCGTAACCATATCCATTGTCAAGAAACTGGACTTTCAAAAATTTATTTAAAGAATTGCGTAACTTGTCGTTATTTCAACGCGCACGAAAAAAAAAAAAAAAAAAAAAAAAAAAGATTAAAAAAGGCCCTTTTAATAGGCTTGAGTATGGTATTTCACACTCAACAGGCCTTCATTTGACCCATTACAAAGTTGGAATGAAGATCAGTTGTAGCCTAGGAAGTCATCATTTTCAAACTGTCATACAGAAATGAATTGATTGTAAGGTGCAGTAATTATCGTTTTTATAGATATAATCACTTGATAGGAAGTAATTGGAAAGGTTGAATTAATTATATGATCATATTTTGGAAAATTGGTTTGAAAGATGGACTTCTGTTTTAATTGGACATTTTAAAGAGATGCTGAATTACAGGCTGGAAATTTCTTTATTTATCAGTTGAATTGATTTAGTTAATTCAGTTTTTTTTCTAAGTATGGTATGCCAGGAAAAGAATGCCTCACCTGAAGAACTTTTTAATTTTTTTTTTCTGCGCTTCTCAAAATTACATTGTATTAAAATGACAAATAAAAATAGGTGACAAGATTTTACAACATACATGCTCCATATTTTATATCATGTGTATTGAGAAATTCTTAGTTATGTTATGATAAACAGAATAAGTATAAAAGTAAAAATGTTTTTTTTTTTTTTGTTTTGTTTTTTTTTTTTTTTTAACATACTCTTTTATAAGCATTCAATGTTTATTTTGAAAATTATGTCTAATTTCATATCTGCAATTCATGACTTTTTTCAAACAAATTGCGTTACAATACATTAATCTGATGTGGATACCGAAACCGAATATGAAAAATTCACTGCTTTTTTAATGCCTGGTAGAAACCGCGAGCGAGTAAATTTATTACATAATATAAAATCTTTGTTCTTTTTTAAGATATGGCAACAGGAAAAAAAATAATAATAATAATAAAGGCATCATTTAAACTATCTATTCGGGATTTGTAAACCGTTCCTGATGTATAATCCTAATTTAATTAACATTAAACTGTTCATTGATAAAAGTGTGTTTTTCGAATTATTACGTTCTTTATTTTTTATTTTTATTTAATTTCTATTTCTTAATTTTTAAAATATTGTATTGTTGCAGTTTTACAGCAAATTGGTCTGTTTTGGTGATCATAATTAAATCCATCGTTGCTGTAACTTGTGTACGATTGTAACTATAAAGGACGTTTGGCGATTTATCACCTGCCGTGGGATAACGAAAATATGCCTTAAAATTAAGTAATTAATTTATAATTAAGTTCCAAAAATAGTAAAAGGTTATATTGTCATAATAAACACACCTTTGTATATATATATATATATATATATATATATATATATATATAACCATTATATAATTACAAATCATCATCTATTTCCAATATATATATATATATTTAATTCTAGCATATCAGGAAAGGAGTTAAAAATAGACTCCAAAATTCCATCTTTACATACAAAAACAAAGACGAGTTAAATAAAAGAGTGTAAAAAGGTATAACCTTACCACGTAAAAAATAAATAAATAAATAAAAATAAAATAAAAATAAAGAAGACGAAGAAGAAGAAGAAAGAAAGAAAAAACTTCCAACTTTCAGATAACGTATGCAGAAAAATGTATTGAAAAGTTTACGTTTTACTACGTTCATCTAAATCAATCTTTCCATTAAAGATGAAATGTCTTATGTTTTTATGCTATGAATTCAGTGAATATTTGTAAATAACTTTACCGAAGCAACATTTATCCTACTAAAAGATATACAAATTAGCTATTCATCATATTCAAAGTACAACCATTGAGTATCTGAAAATAACATTTTACATGAATAAAATAACGTTATCGCTATATACCAAAAATATGTCTCATATATATAGGCATTAAATAATTAGGTAATAAATCCTTACATCTAGTAGTGTCAATTTTCGTAGCAATATCAATATTCATATCTACTTCGCGGTTTTGAAATGCAACTTTTTCGTAATAAATTAAGTAAATTTAATTTTAATAGGCATATTTTCTAATGAAAAAAATATTAAAAATTAGAGATACTTGTTCTGAAAGACGCTATTTCTGGGCGTACTTGAAATATTATTTAACACTAGAACCCCCGGAAGGAGCCGTTTCGACTCCGACCACATGATTAAATGTCCATTGGAGGCAGAATTTTTTCCATAAAATAAATTAAATTTAAGCGACGCAGAATTACGTTAAATAAATCAGTTAAATATTTTTAAATAAAAATTCTGGGGTGAAATATTTTTATGAAACTAGAGTACAAATTCCGGGCGTTCTGGTATTAATAAAATAATATTGCATGTTTTGAAAATATAATATACTACAAAGGTAATTTCTGGAAATATGTATAAATGCCAAATATTGGATACACTTTTCAATCTAATAAAATTGTGCTTTTTAAGTTTTGGAAAGAATAAGTAATGTAGGATAGACCAGGGCTAGTTGGCCATAGGGGCATGTTGGCCCAGTCGCGATATTTTTTAAACTTTGCGTTAGATGACATTGTCAGTCCAGCCAATTATGCGTTGCTTAGTTTTCTCCTCCAACATCAGCAGTATTGAAGTCGGAGCGTCCGTTAAAGAATTATTGAGAATTTTCAAAATTTTGCAAAGGTGAGTAAATTTCCTCTCTTATAAATAATCGTTTTTTATTTGTTTGTAGATTACATTTTAGATTTTGATATATAATAATTCAGAAAAATAATTGTTCGTAGTTATTATAGGGCAGTTTTTGTTATTGAAATACTTTCAGAATAATTCCTTACAGTCATGAAAAAACAAAAATGGCGATACGGGGTTAGTTGGCCCATTTGGCAAGGGGCATGGTATCACCCTGTTAAATAAAATGCACGAAATTATCTATCGCTGTAGCTTAAGAATATGTGGATACTGTACAATGTGTATTAATTTTTATAAGAATAGCCCGTATATTCTTAAAGATAAATCGATTTATTAAAAATTAATAATTAAAAAAATTCTTGCATGTTTTTTGTTTATATCATGCAGGGTTTTCTACGAAATTTAACATCACTTTAAAAAAAATTGACAAAATGTAGTAGAAAAAATTTAGTGCAATTGGATTCTAAATATATTAAACATTTGATGAAATATGAGCAGATGTAGGATGATATGTATGAAATATTCTTATCTGCGTATGCGCGCACGATATATATATATATATATTTTTTTTTTTTTTTTTCATGATTCAATGGGACTCAAAGGAGCAACTCAATATCACGAAAATTCAGAAAGACAATCGGCGATAGAGTGAGCTGATATTTAATTGTTCTCTAAAAACAGATAAATGTAAGGGGTTTTCCATAAATTGTCGTTTTTAATTTTATTTTTATTTATTTATTTATTTATTTTTATTGATGCTTTAGTATTTCTTGAAAAAACAACCAGAACGAGCCTATTCCAAGAAAAAAAGAAATATCAAAATCTAAGCATTTCTTCCAAATCTACTCGTTGGCGCTCATCAAATACAAACTCCTTTGCTGAAAACCAGTTAATAAAAAATGAAAATTTGTGGAAGAGCCCTTATCATTCAGAAGCTTTTAGAGAGGAACTAAAAATTAACTCACTTGATCGCCGATATCTTTCTGAAGTTTCACGATATTTGACTGTCTTTTTTTTATGAGTTGCTCCATAGAGTTGAGTAATCATGAAAAAAAAAAATTTATCCTGCACGCATGCGCAGATAAAAAATGTTTCATAAAACTGCTCATGTTGCATCAAATGCTGAATATATTTACATTCCAATTGCACTATATTATTTCTACTACATTTTGTCAAATTTTCTGAAACTGGCGTTAAATTTGGTAGAAAACCCTGCATGATATGAACAAAAAACATGCAAGATTTTTTTTAACTTAAAAAAATCGATATATCTCCCTGAATATACGTGTTAGTCTTACAAAAATGAATAAACGTATTGTATAATATCCACATATTCATAAGCTAAAGTGATAGATCCTTTCATGCATTTTATTTTACAGGGTAACCCCAAATATTATTATTTTCCTTTGATTTTTTTTGTTGGCCCCCTAATTGTCCGTTTGATTAAATCGCCGTTGATAAATGTGAAGTCAAACATATTCTTCATAATCCTGAAGTTTCAGAAAAACCCGACAAGTGTATCTTTAAATATTCGACAAAATGTCTAAAATTGAAAGTGTCCAGTGATTAATGGCTATATCGTGTATTTTTGTACATCTTTGTATTAGAAATTAATCGTATTATACTCAAATCACATAGTACGGTAAAATTATTTCAGCTTAAAAACACGTAACACAGTTGAAAACGCACTTTTACAAATTAACGTCCATAGACGGTAGTTAATTCGAATTACTTTTGGAATCTCTGTATGATACATAGTATTTATACATTCCATATAATACACTATAATTAGTCAATCTTAAAAACGCATAACACTCCTAAAAACACACTTTCTGCATACATCGTTCACAGACGATAAAGTATTTGAATTATTTTGTGCGGCCCTATAAACGAATATTACATTTTACGTGCACTATTTTCCTTAACATAAATGTTACCGTGATCATAAAATATATAAATCAATAAAATATATAAATTTCATTATGTTCAAAATAATATAGAATTTTGAAAGCGCACTTTGAACAATAACAATAACAAACTGAAAAAAGAACGTTGCGCATCTCATTTTCTATAAGAAATATGTTGTATGGTATATCAACAGCACATTTCAATTTCGTAAAGTTTGAAGTAGTACAACACCATAAAAATGTACTTCAAACATTTATTCTGCCTATAATTATTGGCAATATATCATAATGTACCCGAATTCTTTATGTAATCCTGTAAACGTATATTAAATTTTAAACCTACCATTTTTCAATTGGGAACATGCTGTAGTGAACCTCAATATCATAAACCAATTTCTTGGAAATATAAGTAATTTACTAAAGTTAAGAGCGCAGAAAGGTGAGCCAAAGTCATAAAAAATTTTCAGCTATATTTCAAAATCTAAAAAATGACAATAACATTGTATTATTCCACATTCACTGTAAATACAGCGTACACGCTAAAGTCCCTCATCACCCCAATAATTTCTGAACGGCAAGAGCTATAGTCATAAAATTGGGGTCTAGGTATTGCAAAGTTGCCATGCGCTATTGAATGAAAACGCCTGCGGCGTCACCTGGTGGAATACTGCGGAGTTAGCATTCCTATCTTGAAAACGGAAAGATATAGGAAAAAAAGATGATTTACAAAGTTGAAGAGCATCGTCCATTTAGTACGAAAAGACACTATGTGGACATTAATGCGAAGAATAGAAGGGTTAAAACGCGCATTTGTTTCTTCGTGATTTGCTACACTGCAACGTCAAGAAACTTGAACGGAAGGAGAAATGATTATATTTAGGACAAATGTGTATCCAAATGTGCATTGCAGCTGACGGTGAGAAGTTTGAATATCTCAAATAAAAGTATATTGCTATAACTAGTTGTTATTTCTTTCTAAGATCGTTTTGTCATGTTACAGTATGAGAAATCACGAAAAAACAAATGCGAGTTTAAACCGTTCTATTCTTCGCATTAATGTCCACGAGGTGTCTTTTGTACTAAATTGACGATGCTCTACAACTTTGTAAATCACTTTTTGCCCTACCTTTTTCCGTTTTCGAGATAGGAATGCTACTTCCGTAGTTTTCTCACCAGGTGGCGCCACAGGTGGATTCATTCATTCATGGTTACTTTACCTAGACCCCACTTTTATTATTATAGCTCTTGCCGTTCAGACATTATTGGGGTGACAACGAACTTTAGCGGGCACAATGTATATTACAAAAGTGCACTTATATATATATATTTTTTTTTCATTGACAACTGATCACAAAAGAAGACAATACGGTGTCTGAACTCTCTGTAAAACATTGGCTCTAATCTTATACGTGTGTATTTTTTTTTTTTTTTTTTTAAGAAAAAAAATGCAAAAATATATGGGATGACATTTTCATTGAATTGACATTTATGTTGTTGTTGTTTATTTTTATAGTTCTGGAGGAGCTTAGGATAATATGATTTTTGATTATAGCTTTCATTTGAAAAAGTGATTTTTATTGGTACATCAGTGCTTCTTTCCCTTTTCTCTATTTCAAAAAGAAAGAAAAAGTTACCATTAGTAATGAATATCAAAACTGTAGCAATCATTAGGTCGCAGGCTTATAACAATAATTACAAAAAATCTGAAGAATTAAATTATAAATATGCATTGCGTAGCTGTTGTTCCTTTTCTTAGCTATCTTTTCTATCTTAGATACCCTTACTTAGCTATCTTTTCACAAATAGATTAATCCTAAACATCCTTTAAAAGCAAAGATATCATAAATCAAAAAATATACTCGAAGAATTTTACCACGATTGTTAATCATTTTTTCATTATTAGTCTGTTTCTTTAATAACATTTTAACAATTTTTGCTCGGAATAAATTTCTAATCCTTTTGCTCACTTATCGATCAAGGCGGTCTCCTTTTCTAGTCTTTCTTATCTTCTCTCTATTTACTTCAACAATTGATACTTATCGCCCTATATTTGCGTGTGTTTGTGTTCCTTTTCCCCATGCTTCATTGTTTCATCTTTAAGATTTTTTTTCAACCGAATTTTCTGAGCGTTTGGTTTTTATACTAGAAATAGATAATTTAATAGTATATTAATTCTGATCGAAATACGGGTATCTCGTATTTATTCATGTGTAATAATGATTTTTGCTTATGGATTTTAGCTTAATTCACATTAGACTTCTAAAAGCGTAGTCTTATTACAATGCCCCAGGCTATGTTAATAATCTCTTTCTGCGATCTCTGAATTGTTTTATCTTTCCTGTTTGTAAAATTTAAAGGACTCTTGATTCACACCTTGAAGAACAATAATATATATACATTTTTTAATGTTGCATGCAAGATATTGCATACCATAACATTTCACTGCTGAGCTCGTTTGGATTGGTGAGTCACAATATGTATTACATTAATATTTTATGATTATATTTATTTTGAAAAAAGATCATCAGCATCAAAGGGAAAAAATACTTCCATTACTATTTTCAAGTTATGGCGTTAAATATATTACATTTCAATTACCTTCTCTAAAACTGTCACAGATTCGAAAAGATAAAAAAAAAAATACATTGATGAAAGTTTTTTTAAGGAAATATACTATTATGGACTTGAATATAAAAGATAACTAACGAAAGTCAAACTATAGTACTATTGTATTTACTTTATTTAAAATTCAGTCCTATTACTTTATATTCTCCACATGAATCATTAATGGCTTTTAAACCAAATTAGCATTAGATACAATATATACAATTAACTCGATTAAGTTTTAAAAAGGCATATTTTTTTAACTTCAGTAAGCTTTCAGTAGGATATGGATATCACTGCCTCAGTCTTCACATATATTAATTTATAAACTAACTATTAATCAAAATATTGTTCATGCATTGAAACCATATGCATTAAGAACAAAGATATTGCAAAGTTAGTTTGCAAAATTTAAGTTAGTAGCTGCAAATGTAAAAGCAATCGATATTTCGAAGCACTACTAATTGTTTTCATTTAAAAATATGATAGCAAGTATTATATTCAAATTTTGGTTTTTCACGCCTAAGATTCACAAATATCATTTGTAAATTTTAAAGATACAGCTTATTTTTAGAAAGAGAGAAAGATAGAAAGCATTAAGAAGGAATGGGAAACGGAGAGAAAATATTCATCATTGTTCTTATATAATTTAACTTTTTATAATCAAAAATAGCAATAAAAGTCATTGTTTTTAAAATGTAAAGCTTACAAAATAATCAAATCTCTTATATTTGATCGGGGGGGGGGGGGGGGAAGCAATTTTTTTTAATAATCCATCATATTTTTTTCAAACAAATATGCGTTGATATTCACTGTATTTTAACGGGATCGCTCTATTTATTCACATATTTATCACAGAAATTAGAATAGATAAAATTCATGAAATTAATAGACATAAATTTAAAATACCAACATATTTTTATAAAGCGCATATTTTGTAGAAATAATAAATGTGGAAATTCTACTTGTTCTGTTCTTGTCATAACAATTTAAATATATATATATATATATATATGTTTGTGTGTGTGTGTGTGTGTGTTATGCATATTACTGTGACAGACCGTACTTTTTTTGTGTGCATTTTCGTTTAGAACTCATCGACTCGTGAGAAATTCTGAAGTTTCATTGCTATAATTACAGCTACCATTCCTCCGGAATTTTGAGTGTCCCTATTCCTAAACAGAAATATTTCTTTTTTTAATTGCTGGATTTTTGCATTAAGTTAATATTTCTATTCGAAAAAAGTGTTACTCAAAAATCCGTAGCGTTGGATATCTGGAATTAATAAAATATTCTTGATAACGCTGATATCTAAATTACGTTAAAAAAAAAAAAAATTAAAAAAAAAAACTTTATTCAAGTAGTGTAACAGGTAACTTACAATATTTTTGTTGTGGGGAAAAAATATTTATTTTATTAGAAAAATCTCTAAAAATAAAAAAGTATTCAAAGTATCCGAGCCATTTTCACAGTTTCTTTTTCATTCTTATATTCATTTCAATTGTTTTCAGTTTTTTATCTAATTATAAACTTGATTTAACGTCTCATGAAAGTTATGAAATATTATTAGTATAATTTAAAAAAAAAATGCCTGATTACATTAACATCTAAGTTAAGTTAAAGAATAAAAACTTTGAATATTTTATTAAAATAGTTCAAGAGGAATTGTTCATCATATTCTTCTTCTGACAGTCTGACTTCTAAAAATAAAAAAAGAAGTTCAATTTATTCATGTCCACTTTTCTTTTTGTTCAGTTTTAATCCACTTGTAAACATGATTTAAAGTCTCAAGGAAAATTATGGCCTTTTATTACTACAATTAATAAAAAAAATCTTGATAAAACTAATATCTAAAATACGTTTAAAAACAATAAAAAAATTAATATTTCATTAAAGCTAGTTCGAGCCGGAATGTTCACTATTACGTTCTTCTAACAGCCTGATTACTATAAATAAAAAGAAGTTCTATTTATTCATGTCATTTCACAGTTCCTTTTTCACTTTTCTTTTTGTTCAGTTTTTATCTAATCGTAAAGTTTTGTGTTTAATTCACAACGCTCCAAGAGAATAAAATTCGCGATAAACCCTAAATCTATACTAAAGTACTATAATTTTCGTGACTGCATAGTATATAAGTACGAAATTTCCTCCTCTTTTTGTTTTTAACAGAGATTGCCGTCTCTAGAGTCCTTACATGAGACACTTACGAGATTTTAATACACCCAGCACACTTATGCATGGACGCTCTCACGTAAATTGAATCATATGGTATTTGGATACGAGATAATTTCTTATTGTTTCGGATGGTCGACAGGTGAAATCTCCTAATCGTGACAGAGTCTCGTTGTTTTATTTAACATTTCATCCGTGATTTCATCCATCATTGGATGTGAAGCTCAATTTGATAGAAATTATGTACCATGCGATGTTAGAAAGTTACTACATAACATTTACCAGTAATTAAAAGCTTTTTATTATTTATTTTATTGTTACTTTTATTTTTCATTAAAAAGAAAGTGTTGCGTTATACAATGTGTTGTTAAGATATATTTTTTTTTATTTAAATTAATTTAAATAATTTTTGAGAGATGCATGATTTTTTTCCCCGTAAGAAAATTAAATTGATCAAAAAACGAGTACGTTGGAAAATATGGAACTCAAATGTATATAAATTACATAACGAGCGATGTAATAAATTTGCTACAAAATACACGCCATTAATAAACACTCTTTGATTATTTAATTTATTTTTCATTAAAAAGAGAGTGATGCTTTATTTATGTAACCATTTGTTAAAATCCCCTTTTTTGCTTTGCCTTTCATTATTTTAAATTATTTTTCAATTCTGCATGACTTTTTATCACTTAAGGAATAACTTAATCAAAAAGAATTCGTTGAAGTATACAAAGTTCAATTTTCTATAAATTATACCCCTTGCGATATAAGAAATTTACTACACAACACTTAACGTTAATAAATATTCTTTGTTGTTTATTTTCTTATTACTTTTATTTTTCAGTAAAAAGAAAGCGTTACCATATATATATAATCAGCTGTATAAATAAATACTTTTTTATTTTTTTTTACTTTTCTTACTTTGTTATTTTTGGCAATTGTATAATTTATTTTTCATAAGCAAAGCAACTTGATTGAAAAATATGTAGCTGAATTTTCTATAAACTTAATACCACTAATACTACTAAATTAATAATGGTAAATAATAAATCTAATGCTAATTGATAAATGCTTCTCATTTTATTTTATTGCTACTTTTATGGTTCTGTTAAAGGAGAAGACTGTTTTATATCCGTGCAAATAAAATTCTAAAAAAAAAAAATAATTAAAAAATTTTTCTTTAATCTTTTATTACACGTATAACTTTACTTTTTTTAGAGTTATGTATACTTTATGATATATAATTTGACGCAAAAAAATGTACGAAGTTAATATAAAAAATACTCTTTATGCTTTTCTGTTATCTTTGTTATCGTGAAGAAACGGATTATAAATTTCTTTATAAATGCCTCCTAAAAATGCATCTTTTTTTTTACCTTAAATCATTTAAAATTTTAAAATGAAACGGCCTCTAAAATAAACGTTTCGTTTGCAATAATGTTTCTGATTTCCAATATAATATTGTCCTTAAATGTTTATACTGTTTTTTTTGTGTTGTTTTTTTAGTTACAAATATTATTATGTGTTTATTTTCATATTTTCTAACCCTTTTGTGTATACTGTAATTTTAAAGATGTACTTTTGCATTTTTTTAAACGTTTTTAATGACCTAAGACATTCTATGCCCATTGATAAAAAACAAAATTTATATACAAAAATGGGAAATGTACTGCAAATAGAAGCGTCTTAAATTTTAACATATATGTGACTGAAAAAGAATTTCAGACACTTAAGTGACTGCATCTGAAAAGTCAGACTTAATAGATGTCTTAATTTAAGACGCATACCTGTCTTACTATGATCATTGTATAAACGAACTGAGAAAATTGTCTGAATAATGAGGAAACGTCTTAAATTAAGACATTGATGTTTGCACAGTAGCCACCAGAAGGCACTCTCTTAAGTTGCGCATGCGCTTTAGATTTCTTTTGTTCGAACTTGAAACTCGTTGTAATTGAAACTGGATGTTTGTTTTTACGCGTAACTTCTCCGCGTAGATTTTGATTGATAATTTATTTTGACTTGATTCATTTTTGTTTTTCGGAATGTGAAATTCTGTGATTTTAATTCTATCGACTTGGTGTTAATTCATATTAATTTATATCAATAATATAGCGTTATTCGTATTCATCTCCACAAAGTTTGGTAAAGAGAACCTTTGTTCCGCGGGTTGTGTGTTGATGATAATATATATATATATATTCTTTAACGTAATTAGCAGGTAACTGAAGGCCTTTTCTTTTAAAAAGATGCAAGTCTTTCTACCTCTTATTTCCTGTGACAATTTTTTAAATTTCAAATCAAGGAATGTTCCTCACTGATTGCGACAGTGTTTCAAGTAACTGCGCTCGTTTTGTTGGCATTTTGTTTACACTACTATATAAAATATTTCATGAAATGGAATTTAGTTTTGAATCTGTTTACGAAAAAACATTATTTCTAGAAATATATATTTTTATATTCATGTAATTATGTGCTGTTAATTTAACTGTTTTGTTTTTCCACTTCTATACAGAATTTACAATATTATAATATGGCAATATATATATATATATATATATATATATATATATTTCTTTTGTTCAATTTTTCTTTTGTTTACATGGATAATATTTACAAAATATTTTATTATATATTTTTTCCTATTACATTTTCAATTGGTCCATTTTTTGATGCATACAGTTTTGGATAATCAGTTTTATAGTATCATATTTTTTTTTATTTTTTCTGGTCGATCTTTCATTTTCTCATATAGTTTACCATTAGAAAAAGTTTTATTATATATATACATATATATATATATACATATATATTTGATTTCAAAATCAATTTTGATATTGATTGTTTGATTAGTTTTAATAAAAAAGTAATTTGAAATTTAAAATGGGTATTAGTAATAAACTGGAATTATATATATGTACTTACATAACTAAATTTTGCACTTAAAATTGTAGTTTTATAAGTCTATTTATATGAACATACATAAAAAATACAAAAATTATAATTAAGTGTTAAGATGTATAATTAAGAACAAGAAAAAATGATTTGAACGTAGAAGTGATTTTTCTGCATGTTATTAAAGTAGAATATTTATTTTATTTTTTTCATTGATAGTTAAACAGTTCTTGTGATTATCATCTGATCTATATAAAAAAAAATGCCCATGTGGCAATATAAATTTTATAAAAAATCTAATTTCTAAATT
This sequence comes from Maratus speciosus, assembly GCA_963932465.1. Lineage (NCBI taxonomy): Eukaryota > Metazoa > Arthropoda > Arachnida > Araneae > Salticidae > Maratus > Maratus speciosus. The sequence goes on along the minus strand of OZ010787.1, from coordinate 286,483,427 downwards.
ATATGAATTTTCTTTCTTTCTTTTTTTTTTTTTTTTTCTTTCTTTCTTTTTTTTTTTTTTTTTTTTTTTTTTTTTTCGGGTATGGAGAGGGAATTATGTATGCAATTTCCGTAAAGCTGATATTTTAAATTTCTTTCGTCGTTGCTCTGATTATAATGGATATTTTGAACTTTTAGAGTAGGACAAAATTAAAAACAAAAAATGTATATATCCAAATGCCGGAAAAGCCCTTAATTGGGGACACTTCGAGACCGCGAAATTTATCCAATAATCGGAGGTGTCTGCTTTTGTGAGGTAAAAATATACAAATATGTATGTGTTGTGGATTAAAAATTATGTTTTCTAAATAGAGGTGTCCCCTATTCGGAACTGTCCAGTAACCTCCATAACTTACACTCCGGAATACCGAGCACCTCTATTTAGCTAACCATAATGCTGGGATGGATTTTTTGCTGAAGAAGGACTTGATTAAAGCATGGGCAAACGAGGCAGCGTCCCCTCCCGTACGATTTTAGGACATGCCATTTTGACATGCAATTTTTGTAAAGCTTATATTTTAAATACGTTCCCACATTGTACTGATTATAAGCAATATTTTGAACTTTTAAAGTAGAATAAGATTGAAAACTAAACAAAAAAAAAAAAAAGAAAAGAAAAGAAATCTAAATACAGTAAAACCTCTCAATAGCGGATACCTCGGGAAAGCTGAATTTGTCTGCTATTCGAAAGTGTTCTCTTTTCTGAGGTAAAAATACACATTTATGTATTAGTTATAGAATTAAAAAGGTGAGTGTCTTCTAAATAAAGTTGTTCTGTGAAGGTTTTGCAGTAAAATCTCCATAACGGACATTCCTAATTAGAAGGTTAACCACTATTTAGGAAACACATTTTTCATTCAAGCATGCACATTTTTTATATACTTTTATATCAGAAAAGCAGACACCTCCGAATGGCGCACAAATTTCAAGGCCCCTAGTTGACCACTATTGAGAGATCTTACTGTATTTAGATAAATATTTGTTGTTTTTAATCTTATTCTACTTTAGATGTTCGAAATATTGATTATAATCAGAACAAAAAGATGTAAATTATAAGCTTTACGAAAATTGCATACCAAATTTGGGAGCCCCTGAAATTAGGCTCTATGGGGGTAGAGGAGGCTATTCCATGACTCAGTTTAACTATGCTTTAACCAGGTTCTGCTTCTGAAACAAACGCAGTCCTGTTTTACGATCAAACATGGCTACGTATAATGCTTATCAGAAAAAAACAAGGCTGCGATTCAGGCGTTTAAAGTGTCTGAAATTCGATCACAAAAGTGTCTGAGAAAATTAAGGCATTTTTAAACGTCTTAAATTTGAACACTCCGTTTCAGACACTTAATTTTCTGAATTTCAGACATTTCAATTTACAGTGTGATTGAAATTTTCGAGCTTAAATTCACAACATCTTATTTTTTAAAGGAAAAGTCTATTTAAAATTTCAGATGAAATTTATTAATTTCCATTGTGAATCTGAAAAGATACGTTTCATCTTAATTAAAAGAGCATATGTGTGTCCTAAAAAACATAATTATAATGAACATAAAATTATAAATACAGTCTGTTAGAGCAAACTAGTCAGTACCGCAAAAATCTATTCTCTGTAATCAAATTTACTTATAATGAGCTTCTTACTAACTTGACTGTATAACACAATCGGTAATTCAAAAATATATCTTCATTCTAGTCACGATTATGTCTTCTTTCCAGAGTGATAAAATCATACAGCCCAAAAGAAGAAAAGCAATATAAAAAGAATTTTTAAGCAGAAAATTAAAATTACTTTTACCGAGATTAATCTAAATCTCACGCCAGTTATAAGACCTTCGCTGAATGTGTAACACAAAAAAGTCTTTATTAAATTTCAAAACAATGTAAAATATCTGTAGAATTCAAAATTTTAAAGTCCATTGAAAAAAGGATTTTTAAAAATGGATAAAATTATTTCATATTTATTTACAAAAACAAGAAAGAAGTTTTTTTGAGAAGAAAGGGAAGGGTGCACCTTAGATCCTGAAAAAGATATTATATGATGATATAAAATTTAAGCATTTGTAAAATATTTTTGGAAAACAGAATCTATGTTATTTAAAATGGTTGCGTGGAAATAAATTATAAACTAAAATCCCAGCCTTTCAATTGTTTAGAAACTAAAGCATATTTTTTTTTTTTTTCAGTTTTCATAATTCGATTTTTTAACCTTGAAATTAGTTTTCAAAAATCCAACAATGCACATATGTCATCAATAAAATGAGATACTAATGAATTATTTTCTATTCGCTCAATATACAGCAAAACGCTAGATTCCGAGTTGCTGCGCTTCATTTTATCACTTTTCAAAAACACTTTTCTCCTCTGTGGATGCAAATGATATCGGAGATTCCACTTCGCCAGTCAAAAACTAAAATTACTTTGCATCTTTAATATTATTCAAATATTGTTGTAAATTTGACGTGATTTGATTCTTTTTGACGGGGTTGATATTTTTATTATTATTATTATTTAAGTAAACATAATAATATAGGACACAAATCACAGTTTTTGATGCTAATAGTTCTTATAATAATTTTTTTTTCTTGAATATAAACTTATTTAGATCCCTTTTGGTATTTTTTAATGCCCCCCCCCCTCCTTTTTTAGTATGATTTCAGTATTATGCACTATCTGAAAGAGTAAATTTAAAATTCAATCTTTAAAAATAAGCTGTGTATTTTAAACAATTCACACATTTCATTAAAATGTTTTTTATCAAAATTTTAAATGAAATCAAGATTTTTTTTTTAAATCAAGATTTTTTTAAATCAAGATTTTTCTTTTAATCAAGATTTTCGTTCATATGAGAACAATAAGAATGATCCTCATAGCCATTCAGGTATAAGATTATCAAAATTAAACAGTAGTAAAAATTGAGATTTCTTTTTGTTGTTGTTGCTTACTGTTTCAGAAGGAAAGTTACAGAGATTTTAATGCTTACTGTCGTCTCGCTTTTAAAATAAAAAAAGTTTTTTTTTAATTCAAAGCATACATTTCTCAAAGCTTATATGAACATTTGTATTTTTAAGTAGTTTTAAAAATGAATCATTCTCAAAAAAATTATTAAATGAATCGTTCATGTTAATTTTAATTTAATGTTCTTTTTCACTCATTTCTAATTTTTCGCATTTTTTCTTTACAGGTATGATTTGAACTGGTGCTAGAATGAATTCCTGTGAAAGTAAAGCTTCTTCAAAAAGCACACATAAAATTGCTTATGAAACTTCCTCAAGGTTTAGTGAAGGAAGAATGGGGATAAATATTTTTTTATAGAAATAGATACTACAGCTTTCGCTGTTAAGGTCAGGTCAGTCAATGTATGCGTTTACTTGAATTATTATTTGTTTAATTTACAAGAACAAATGATTTCAAAGTGCACAATCCTAATGCTGTTTCATATGCTACCAAGCTACATTCGCCTTATTTTGAGCTGTTTTATGTGTGCTATCAAGTAAGCTATTCTTTCCAACTGTTTCAATAAGAACTTTTTGAGACTGTTATAAAAAAAAGTTAATCACTTTGATTTTTATTTCTCTATATTTTATTTTGTAACATTAAAAGTCATAAATAAATATTTGTTTTTCACTATATTTCTCTTATTTGGATTATTTTAAAGTATGTGGTTTGGTTTTATGATTTTCTTTCTCTGGTATATATATATATATATATTTTTTTTTCTGAATAATTTTGTATACATTTAATGTTGAAAAGTTTAATGTTATAAATATCAAAGGATAGATCCATTCGATAAAATCAGTCATTTATTTCAATATCATTGATTACATAGCAGCTTGCTTGTCCTTGATTTTTCAAGGATTAAGAGCATACTATGTTTACACAAAGGGCCATTTTTCTTACGTAATTTTGAATGAATGATATTGTGTGGATAAAACCAATCAAATATTCTTTAGGCAATTCTGCAAATATCCTTGCCACACCCATTTAATAAAATGTTATTATATACACGAGATAAGATATAGGTTCATTCTTATTAATTAGTTTTATTAATCAAACTTTGAAAAAAAAGACAATGTATGTAGACGAAGCAGAGATGCTCGTGCATCACTTTTAGTTTCAGTAGATGATAAGACATTTTTTATAATATACCTCGTTAATAAATTTCAGAATATGGAAAGAAAAAAATAATTTCATGTGTCAATTTTTATAAAATTTTGAGCCCTAGATTTACTTTTGTTTTGTGAAAGCAAATGATAAATACCCCATTTCATGTAATAACATTACATGTATCTTTAGATTGATTATCCGAACATTTTATTTAATATGCATAGTAATCAGAGTGTTCAATATTTTTAACCCTTTCAAAGGTAGAGGGAAATATACTTCGCTTTTAATTTTAATTCCGAACAGCTAAAATTGTACCAGAACTTTCGGAAAAAATTTCGCTTTTATAGTCAATTTGAAGCAAAGCATTTATTTATTTTCAAATCAATTTGTTCGGTTCATCAAATTCTGGTGTCAAGCAATCATTTCAACATTTTAGCAACTGAATTAGTTTGTGAAAGGGTTACACAACTTCATAACATTCTATAGAGCTATAATTCTTAAGTCAAAATTCCCTTTAAAACCGATTAAGATATTTTTCTTTATGTAAGTTGAGGTGCTTGCCAAAGAAGAAGAGGATTCACAAACAATATTTGTTCATACACGAGGGCAATTTGCAAAGAAACTTCCGTTTGGCTGTAATTGATTCCGCATAGAAAAGAAATAATTTATTATATGCATCTTAATTCTACAGCTTTTCACTGTTTTTCAATATAGTCGCTATTCAAATTTAAGCTTTTCCCATAGCGTTTCACTAATTACAAACTCCTTCTTCATAAAATTCGGCCGCCTGGGTACGCAGCCAGCCTTTCACGGTATTTTGAAGTTCTTCATCCTCATCGAATTGTTGCGAAGCAAGCCAGTTCTTTGCGAGTGAAAAGATCAAAATAACTTGGCGCCAAGTCCGGGTTGTAAGGGTGATGATCAAAACGCCACGTTTGAATTCACTCAAAAGTTCTTTAGTTTTTTAACGGACTTGGCAACGAGTAATTCTCATGTCTTCATTCACATGAAGAACTGGTTTGCGTCGAAGCACTTCGATGACGATGACATACTCCAAAAGATTGTGAAAGGCTGGCTACGTACCCAGGCGGCCGAATTTTATAAAGAAAGCTTAATGAAATGCTATGAAAAATGCTTAAACTGAAATGGTGACTATGTCGAAAAATTGTGAAAAACTTTAGTTTTAAGATATAGGTAATAAAATATTTTTTCCTATGCATGTTTTTCATTTATAGCCAAACGGCGGTTTCTTTCCGAACCACTCTTGTGTTATTTCAATTCGTGGATTCGGGGTATAATCGTGAATTTCTAAATCTGAATTAAAATTAGATTTACATATTTTTTTCTTAAACAATATATAAATAATCAAATCAAATTCTTTAAAGGGACAATTTTACCTCAAAACTGGTCAAAAAATCGATTTTTTTTTTTTTAAATATTAAACAAAAGCCTGTTTAATTGTGAATATTTTGACACCTTATTTTTACCCATACGGCAATTATATCGCGAGATATTGTAAATTTTGTTAATACACCCAGCGCAATTACCCACACAAATTAAAACTCTAAATGACTTTTTCTCAAAGTTCATATTTTCACCACTTTCATGTTTTAAAAATGTTAAGGCTTTTTCTGTATTTGAGATAGAGATTTAAACTTTTTTAGTACATGTTTTTTATTATATATGTGATAAATCTGCGCATGGAACTTCAGATCTTTTCTTTTGTTTTTTTTAATAAAAGTATATGAAGATGTGTTAGATTTCACCATTTTACACTATATATATCAGTAAAAAAAATATGTTAAATCTAATATTAGAGGTACCTAAATATCCATGAGCAGTCTTCTGTAATACACATTTGAAAATCTTAAAAACAAAACAAAAAAAAATGGACAAAATATCAATATTTAAAAAAGTAGTAGGGATTTTTAAAAATGCAATTTTTTTTTTTTTTTTTTTTTTTAATATGGAGTTAATTCTTTTTTTTTTTTCAAAATTTACTTTTACTTGAACATTGAAATGTAGTGAGTTCACCATTTGAACCATATTTTTTTAAAAATAAACAAAATTGTTGAAAAGGTAAACTGTCCCTTAAGTATATATTCCAGTACTTCATAGGTTCCCACTAAGCTTGAAAATTTTATTTTTTAGTTTAAAACTTACAATTTCTTACTTTTAGGTAGCTTTCATTATAAAAAGCTACCTATTGCAGCCGTTCGGAGGAAAGCGATTTCAAAATATTTTGATATATTTTCATTGGTCATGACCCCCAGACCCCTAAACCACCCTCCGTTCAAAAGTTGATATATATATATATATATATATATATATATATTATTTATTTATAGAATATTTTCCTTTATTAAATTTACCTGATAACATTGATACTGACTACTTCACATCTTTGACTAACTTTCTACTATTTCATAATTTTATTTTCCAAGACTTTTTATTCAAATACAGGGCATCCCTCAAGGAGCTGCTTCATCAAGCATGCTATCTGATTTATATCTTTACTTTTATGAACGTAAATTTATTAATAATAATATATTGCTCTACAGATACATAGATGATATAATTATTCTTTCTGTTGCAGATAATAATTCTATATCTCTTCCTGTAAAGTACCCTTCAAATCTAGAGCTTAGTACTACCTTTTCAAATAATTCTAGTATCAATTTTATGGATGTTAAAATTAAAATTCTCCCTAATAACACCCAAACATTCAACATTTATGATAAACGCAATGAATTTTCATTTAATGTAATTAATTTTACGAACTTTAATTCCTGCTTGCATATTTCAGTATATAGACATATTCTGCTTAATCATAGTCTTCGTATCAAACGTTTATATTCCTCCCAATTCTTGCAGCCTAACATTTTTAAATTAAGGGGACAAGGGACCTTTAAAACCTTAAAAATTAATTTTTTTTTTTTTTTTGTAAATTTCAATTTAAATATTATTCAAGGGTACATTATATGCATTATGGCAAGCATTTATCACAAAAATAAATGAAAAGAAAAATTTTTTTTTGAGAAAAAAAATGGAATTTTAAGCGTTGTCTTAGAAATCTTTGAAATGCCCCCTGCGCATTCCATATCAATGAAAATCCCCAATACTTTTTATAAAAGTTTGGTTTATATATATAAATAAAACTTTGCATCGAATTTTATATATTTAAATATAAAGGTTTAAAAGAAATTTTCAAATTTTTTTTAAATTTTTAAAAAAATTTTTAATTTCAAAATTTTATTTATTTATTTATTTATTTTGTAAATTTTACTTTAAATATTACTCAAAGGTTCATTATATGCATTATGGCATCTATTTTTTACAAAAAAATAAAAAATAAATTATTTTTGAGAAAAAAATGGAATTTTACGCGTCTTCTTAGAAATCTTCGAAATACGGCTTGCGCATTCCATATCAATGAAAATCCCCAATATTTTTTATAAATTTTGGTTTAAAAATAAAACTGGTAAAATAAAATTTGGTAAATAAAACTGTGCATCGAATTTTATATATTTGAATATAAAAATTAAAAAAAAAACTTTTTTTTGAAAAATTTCAAAAAATTTTGATTTTTTTTTTTTTTTTTTTTTTACTTTTATATTCAAATATATAAAAATTCGATGCACAGTTTTATTTATATATATAAACCAAACTTTTATAAAAAATATTGGGGATTTTCATTGATATGGGATGTGCAAGCCGCATTTCGAAGATTTTTAAGGGGACTCATAAAATTCCACTTTTTTCTCAAAAATAAATTTATTTTTATTTATTTATTTTTTTTTTGTGATAAATGCTTGCCATAATGCATATAATGTAGCCTTGAATAATATTTAAAGTGAAATTTACAAAAAATAAAAAATTGATTTTTAAGGTTTTAAAAGTCACTTATCCCCTTAAAGCAATTAGCATTGCCTTATGATTATCCCATCTCTTTATATCTGCATGGCTCAAATCTTAATATTCGTTTTTTTCTACTTCTTACCGGTATAGGCATTTAATATGTTTAAAAAAAAACTAAAAAATCGAAATCACTATTATGGAGGGTGGGATGTGGATTGCTGAAAAAATTATAAAAATCATACACACAAAAAATTATATGAGTGTATATATAATGTATATATATATATATATATATATATATATATTCTTTAAAAAAAAAGTTTGGTGTATGTGTATGTTTTTCCATACATTATACACTAAAAACATAAAAAACAAAAAATAAATAAAAATACCATTACGGTGGGTTGAGGTCGGGATTGCTAAAAAAAGTTTAAAGCCTTATATGTTTTTATGTGTGTGAGCGTGTATAAGTGTATGTATATATGCTTATATATTGTATGGACATATAATAAAAAAAAGAAAAATACGGGGTATCATGCATTTAACATAATAAATTTTCACATATTGCATCATCATTTAAGGATATATTTTACTATCTAAATATTCCTCATTGCTTTTTAAATTTTCACATTTATTTACATAATACAAGGCTAAATTTTACTATCTCAAGTATTCCTCATCTTTTTAAATGTTATTTATGTTCTCATTTTTTATATTACATTTTTTTGTCTTTAAAACGTTAATTTAATCAATTGCCCTTTTATTTATTTTTATATAATTCTTTATTTCTTTATTTCTTTATTTGTATTAATTTCTTCCTTTTCTTTATTTTATTTTGTATTCACTCAGTACTTATTAAGTTTATTAATATTTTTCATTCTAGTTTAACTAAAAGTTAATCTAAGTCTTTTCTTGATTTCTTCAATCATTTTCATTCCTTTTATTTATTTATTTTTTTTTTGGGGGGGGGGGCTTAAGATGGCAACACTAAACATTATTGTTATTAATCCAGTTCCAATTTACATTTTTCTTTCTCACACCAGATGGCAGCACAGTTATGGGTTTCACTCAGATGCTCAACTGTTGATAACATATTAAATTAGACTTAACTTATTTTCCATGCTGATATGCAGTAATTTTGACTCTTAGTATGTCATTCAGGTATTGTGCTCTAATAATTTTTAATATCCTGTATGAGGTGTATCTTTCTTTGGATCTCTTATCTTTTTATTATCTATTTTCTGTAATATTTGCGTTATAAGGAGCTAAATTTTGTCATTTTAGGCTTCATGCTGACAAAATTGGATGAATTAACGCATCTTCTATGAATGAACTCACAAGCTCCTCTGATGATTCTGTGAGTCATTCATAGTTTCTTATATTACATACTGGTTTCCTATGTTCATTTCTAAATCATCTTTACAACTTTATCAATTTCTTCATATATTTGTGATTTTAAATTTAATATATATATATATATATATATATATCACATTAATTAAACATAACCTACCACCGTCAATTATTATGAATTAAAGCTGTAAGTAATAAAAAAAAAAAAAATTATAAGAATTATTATGGAAGAAAAAAGAAAAAAGTGGACACCGACAAAAATTGAAAAGCTTATACATTGAATTACGTTATCAAGGGCACAGAATTCAATGATATAAGCAAAATGGTTGTTTTCTGTGGGAAAAATAAGCTAAAGCTAAAATTAATTTTCCCCTGTGCCCAAACAACCACAAAAATCAAGTGAATTGATTAAAAATGAAAGCAGAATAGAAACAAATAATATGAAATGGAAGAATCAATAAAACGTATTTAAATATTTATAGGATATAAAATATAAATAATAAACACCATACCGATTAATATTTCAGTATTTTACAAAAATCCATGTGCACATGTCAACCAGTATATCAAAAAGATTAAGGTGAATAAAACAGTTAAGAAATCACAGTAAATGATACCAAAGGATGCAGTTAATACATTTTGAAATAAAATTTGAAATACCTTGTAAAACAAATTTAATCTAATATAAAATAAATAGATATTAATTACATTATTTGAAATGCACTATTAAATTAATAGATAACAGTTTAACAATATCGTCAAAATTTAGCTAAAAAAACACCCTGGTGTACAAATTATAACTGAAATGGAGCTAGAAAAAATAAAAATTAGAGCAATCTGAAAGAGACAAGAGAGTTGGTGCTGCCATCTGTTATTAATTATATTAAACATTTATCGCAAGATAAAAATTTGTAAGCTTTTGAATGTAAATAACTGTTTAAACAGCAAAACCAAACAAATCCTTATAAATAGAGAATTATAAACCTAATATAAATCACACAATGTATTTAAAACTATTGTTAATAAAATTTAAAAGCATACAATATATTCTATTAGCTAACTGATTTAAACTAAACTAAGAGTTTAAATAATGCTAGAACATTGATAATATATAGCATATAGCTATATGCTATAAAACAAAATAAATTCAGTAATAATTAATATAAATAATTATTAAAAATAATTTAAAAATTATTTTTCAATGAATTATATATAAGATATTTATAAAATGAACAGGAAATAAAAAACATGTGGAAGTATATAGAAGGTTAAATAATACTTAAAATCCCATTACTTAAAAAGTACAAATATAGAATGAGGATTATTTTCAGACATCCATAAAAATCCATAAAGTATGAATGTGTGACATTCAAAAACATTAAACTAAGAGTGGCATACTATTAGTAATTAATATGATATTGTCCTTAGTAAATTAAAATTTAATAACAAATAATTGTAAATTAGATTAATGAATAATTAAGCTAATTATAATATTAATGAAAATCTCCAATTTACATATAAAATATCAAATCTACATCCACATAAAATACATAACAAAAATATAGTAATAATACAAGAGCCCCTTTTTTTTTTTTTTTTTTTTTTATAAATAATTAAACATTGCGTATTATCCAGACAACACCACCCTCCTCCGTACTCTAATATCTACCCACCCAACCAACCTATTATATTTTTTTTATATTATTTTACAATTTTTAATTTTTTATAGATTTTTTTTTTTTTTTTTTTTTGTAATTTTGTTTACGCATGTGTTAATTTGTGTTTATAGATCATGTAGGAAAAGTACTAATTGTATATTAATGAATATATGAATTTTTTTGGAAAACCATGATTTAATGCATCATAAATTAGTTTTTTAATATTATTGTTAATTAGAGGAGAAGAACATAAACATTTTATTCTATATAAATGATTAAGTATTATATTACGAAATACAGAATGATGTAGACAAGATTTAAAATTTGTAAATGTATTAACTGTGAATTTAAATTCTTTACGTTTGTCATATAAATCTGTGATTATATATATATATATATATATATATATGATATTTGTCACACTATAACTCTCGTATTTATGAACCGATTTGGATGAAACTTCGTGTATACATACTACATACCAATCCCTCGACCGAGTTCGTTAGCCAGCTTCATCCGACATCTTGTTTCAAAATGGCGGCCATTTAATTTTTTTTTTATTTGAAATGTGGTACCAAAAAATTGAAAAAAAAAAATTATGTGTTTGACCTTGATGCAAAGATTCCGGAGCAGTTTTTGTTTCGTTTATATCTTAAAAAATGGCTGAGTTATAGCCCTTTGAATTTCTAACGTGGCCGACATTTTGAAATGACCTGATATTTGTCACGCGATAACAGGCGTATTTATGAACCGATTTGAATGTACCTTGGTGTATGCATAGTACATACCAATGTCTCGACCAAGTTCGTTCACCAGCTTCTAACGCCATCTTGTTTCAAAATGGCGGCCATTTAAATTAAAAAAAAAATTAAAATTTGAAATGTGGTACCAAGAAATTGAAAAATAAAAAATATTTTTCTCTTATATTTTGACCTTGATACAAAGATTCCGGAGCAGTTTTTGTTTCGTTTATATCTTAAAAAATGTCTGAGTTATAGCACTTTGAATTTCTAACGTAGCCGACATTTTGATATGACCTGATATTTGTCACGCGATAACAGGCGTATTTATGAACCGATTTGGATGTACCTTGGTGTATGCATAGTACATACCAATGTCTCCACCGAGTTCGTTCGCCAGCTTCATCCGCCATCTTGTTTCAAAATTGCGGCCATTTAAAAAAAATTTTACATATTTAAAATTTAAAATGAGGTACCAAAAAATTGGAAAATGAAAAAGATTTTTTTTTTGTATGAGTTTGATCTTAATACAAAGATTCCGGAACAGTTTTTGTTTCGTCTATACCTAAAAAAATGGCTGAGTTATAGCATTTTGAAACGACCTGATATTTCTCACGCAATAACAGGCGTATTTATGAACCAATTTGGGCGTAACTTGGTGTGTACATAGTACATAGAGCTAGAAGTAGCTAGGAGTCTTTCGGTAGCTTCATCGCCCCGAGCCCAACCCTTCCCGCTTTTCGGTGTCTTTAATTTGTGTAATTTCCCTTTTAAATTTGTCCGGTTTCAATTTCGCTTTTGCTAGAGAGTCTCTTACTCGGGACGTGGCTGGGGACCTAGGAATCTTGCTTCCGCAAAAGAGTCGGAATAGAGTAGAAGAATAAAGGGCTGCGGACGAAGATGGGCCGCTCGCCGCCGCGGTGTGTACATAGAACATACCAATGTTTACACCGAGTTCATTGGCCAGCTTCATTCGCCATCTTGTTTCAAAAGGGCTGCCATTTTAAAAAAATTTTCAATTTAAATTTTAAAATGAGGTATAAAAAAAATGGAAAATGGTAAAGATTTTTTTTATGTGTTTGACCTTGATACGAAGATTCCGGAGCAGTTTTTGTTTCGTCTATATCTTAAAAAATGGTTGAATTATAGCACTTTGAATTTCTAGCGTGGCTGACATTTGGAAATGACCTGATTTTTGTCACGCGATAACAGGCGTATTTATGAACCGATTTGGATGTACCTTGGTGTATACATAGTACATACCAATGTCTCGACCGAGTTCGTTCGCCAGCTTCAACCGGCATATTGTTTCAAAATGGCGGCAATTTAAATAATTTTTAATTTAAAATGAGGTACCAAGAAATTGGAAAATGAAAAAGATTTTTTTTTTTTTTTTTTTTTTTTTTTTGTATGTGTGGACCTTAATACAAAGATTCCGGAAAAGTTTTTGTTTCGTCTACATCTAAAAAAAATGGCTGAGTTATAGCATTTTGAATTTCTATTGTGGCTAACATTTTGAAACGACCTGATTTTTCTCACGCAATAACAGGCGTATTTATGAACCGATTTGGACGTAACTTGGTGTGTACATAGTACATACCAATGTCTAGACCGAGTTCGTTGGCCAGCTTCATTCGCCATCTTGTTTCAAAAGGCCTGCTATTTAAAAAAATTTAAAATTTAAGATTTAAAATGAGGAATCAAATAATTGGAAAATGAAAAAGATTTTTTTTATGTGTTTGACTTTGATACAAAGTTTCCGGAGCAGTTTTGGTTTCGTCTATATCTTAAAAAATGGTTGAACGATCTGATATTTGTCACGCGATAACACGTGTATTTATTAACCTATTTCGATGTTAGAAGGCATGTGGATAGTATATAGCAATGTCTTGCCCAAGTTCGCTTGCCAGCTTTATCAGCCATCTTGTTTCAATATGGCGGCCAGTAAATAAAAAAAAAATTATATTTAAAGTAAGGCGCAAAAAAATTAGAAATTGAAAAAGGTTTCTTTTTTGGGTGACATTTTGAAAAATCTGATTTTTTACCTGCGACAGCACTCGTATATATCAACCGATTCCGATGTGAGTGAGCATGTGCACTGGAATTACTAAGATCTCATCCAAGTTCACTGGTTAGCCTCATCCACCATGTTGTCTTAAAATGGCAGGCACTTCAAGATATCGCCGAATTTGGCAACCAAATATAAGTTACTTTAAATAAAAACAGCTTGGATAAAGCTGAGTAATTTCGCGAAATTCTCATTCATAATGATTTAGTATTAATAAAAATTAGTATTGAATCCCTATAATCGGTTTCCACTAAATTGAACTTTGTGCGTTTGAATAATATAAGCTGGCTTTTTAAAAATAATGAATATGAAAGCTACCTGTTACTCCCGGCACTGGCCGGAAGGACGTTTTCTTTAAAAGGACGTTTTGGTAATATTATTAAAAGTATGTCTGCCGTGAATGGTTCTGTCAGTGAGAATGAAAATACATTGTTTGTGTATGGGGAAAATCCAATTGAATTTTCCTAGTTTCGTATATGGGGCATTCTCACAATCTTTTGACTTTTCGGAAAAAAAAATCTGGCGAAATTAAACTTGCTAAAATACCATTTTAATCTGATAGACGAATGCCTTAATGATTCAAAATAAAGAAAAAATACTCAGCAACGAAAATTTTCTTTATTTAACTGAGGTTTAAGTTAAACTTGCGAGTTTAATTTTCTTTGCCGTTTTACCCTATAACTTTTTATTTTCTTCTAAATTTTTACTTATAATGAATTTGCATAGTACCCACAGGACATTCAAATAAGAAATAATAACAATGTAGTACTTTTAATACAGAATTTTTGTATAACATTGTCTTAAAGGGGTGTTAAAGAAGGGACGGTAAGTTAAAAAAAGGGGATGGTATTGGAAAAAAGGGACGAAATGGTAAAAAAAAAGAGACGCTAAGGATGGAGAGGTAAGGAAAATTACCTCCTATTTTTAGGAAAATCATGTTAAAACTAAGTGATAGCCACAATGTTCATTGATTTTTAGAAACAGCTGTTAACATTGGATTAAATAATTTTTTTTTCTTGTTTACCTTGAAAAGTGCAGAAATAAACCTTGGGGACGGTGAGACTACCAATAAAGCCACGATGCTTGAAATTTATATTTAAATGCTGATTTAAATTCTACTGTAAATTTCCTGCCAAAGAATTTTAGACATTATTTCTCTAGCATACTTCTGCATGATAAAAAAGTTGAAAAAAATTCTGTGGCTGCATCTGAAATGATTTTCTGAATAATATTAGAAGAGGGATGGCAAGGAATCGAAAACCCAGGGACAGAGTTTAAAAAATAATAACAACCCAAAAAATGTGTGCAGGTTAATTTATAGCTGCATATTTATACAATACAATAGTTCCAGTTTCAGAAAAAATTACATCGAATTATTTTTTTTTTTAAAATAATTTTATACAGACAGCTCCAAACTTAAAAATCAGCATCAGGGACACGGGACGGTAGATGAGTTTTCCTGGTATTTGGACCCCCAACATCGTCCAAAACTTATTTATCTCGTTAATATTGTTATGCAATCATGCAATGGGATGTTCTCCAGTATATGAATTTAAAAAACACGAAAAATTGTATTAAATAAAAAATTATTATTCAGGAACATGAAAGTCAAAAGATTGTGAGAATCCCCCATATCGTTTAATATTAACTATTTCTGCGTAGGATTCTCCTTTTTTTCCAAAATTTATTAGAAAAGTACTCTTTTTTTTTAATTATCTTAACAGTACAGCTACTTTTTGTACAAGCTTTGTTATCCTTTCAATTTTTTTTTTTACAATTTTATATAAATTTAAAACTGGGATCTTAGAAACAGCTCTAATTTTTATCTTCTTAAATGATTTATTGAACCGTAGTTTTTTTTATATAGGTTTTCATATTATATAATTTCATTAAATAATGTCCAAAAAATATATTTAAGCATTTCAAACAGACAATTACCGGCAAATTGAGTTTCATTGTCTCCTTTTTCTTCAGAATTTTTTTCTTTAAATATTAAAATTAAAAAAACAAAAACTGAATTAATCATTTGCTTTAAAATATTACATTATTTAAAATATTAAGTATGAAAAGGAAGCTGGAAAAATGGAATTTGTATGTTTATTTTCTTCTGAGAAATTACTCGGTATTATATTAATTTTATTTCAAATATTGAGCAAAATTTTCAAAAGCAATGCCCCCCTCCCCCTTTTTTTTAACCAGATGTCTCTGAGGTAATTGAAAGACAATTATTAGAGTGCCATAAAACCACATTTTGTTCTTTTATATTTGTCGCTGGTTCCCAGATAAATATATAAATTGTTGAGAAGACAAGAATAAGTGATAAAGCTAGGAAGGAACGTTATTAAGATATCTAATGAAAATTACACACAATATCTATTTTTTTTTAAATTGTTAAATAAACCCAATAGTGATTTATATAAACGCAAAAAATGCGAAATATATCTATGCATAATTTTAAATTTCAAAACTTTGATTTTTTCTTACAGCATAATATTTTAAGCTATAAGTTCTGTATTACTTTTAAATGTATAATATCGTGCATAAAATACAGAAATAAACACACATAACTGTTTGTAATATATTTAATAATATATCTAAAATTACAATTGTCGTACCTATATTAATTTATTTGTAAGTTTATTTGACATAGAAATTCTTACTAATATTTCTTAAAAAGATTTGATCTTTTTTTCATTTGCATGATCTAACCCTTTGTAATTTAGAGGTCATTCTTAAAAGGCTACCTAGTAATAGTGATTGTTAGGATGTTACCGGCGATATTGCATAGTCCTTGACTTACGGATAAATTACCGCTCAACAGTACCAAAATAATATGCTTGTTATCATTTTCGCAGCACTTTCTTCTGATTATTATTTAAAATCTTAAATAAATTTTCTACTTGGAAAATAAATGAAATCTGAAGTGCATCTCCATATTAAGATCGTTATTCAGTTAGTATTAAGTACATTTCCCCCCTTCTCTTTGAATTGCAATTGCTTGAAGCAAAAACACAGACGATCACAATGGTATTAGTATTTATATATAAGTCAAGAAACGATAATTTATTTTTTTTTAAATAAAATTACCTCTAAATTAATATTTTTAAAATATGCGACCTCACAATAAAGGGGGGAGCACCCTCGAGTGTGAGAAGCTATGACATAGGAGAAGGGGTGAACAAAGTAAAATAATCCGAAATATGCGTGACGGAATTAATGGAAGACCTCTTGTATGCTTGAAAAAATTCCATTTCATATGAACATAAGGCAATGCAAATGCCTCAAAACTCAGTTGCTCGTCATAGTAGATATGTATGCATGTTCACAGCGCTTTTTCAAAATCATATTTCCAATAACTATTCTTTTATTATAGTATCAAGAGCATTAAGGGTGAATCTTAAAAATGTGATGTCAGTTCTGATTTGAATTATTTTTCAGTACATTTCAATTATTTGTTTAACTAATATGTTTAGAATTTTAAGCATACTCAAATTATTAAACTTATGAAATTAAAAATAATTCAAAATTGAGAATTATCTGAAAATGCGCAAACTACGTCTAGAGTTTCAGTTTTTATTATTCAAAGAAATTTTTAGCAGATTTGAAACATTATTATTAAAATAGCGTGCCGTAATTTTCAAAGTATTTCTCTATAAACATCTTTATGTATCCCATAAGAAGAAATATAAAAACAAAAACTACAAGTTCCATAAAATTATTGTGATCATATTTTAAGTTATTGTGCATATTATACATATAAATCAATTTTAATAACAGTACTTCTATCCCCTCTGACTTCACCGCATTTAAAATTTAAAATAATCTATTTTCACAGTGGATTTTTCATTTTTAGCACAATTTTTTGTTTTCTTTGAACCGACAGAAACAGTTAGTTTTCAAAGAACGAAAAATCAATTTTCAGAAAAAATTATGTTTACAGTGGAACAGTTCAACTCTACTAGTACATATTTGGTTAGTAATGGATACAGCCACAAAAGAAAAGGCTGTTTTGACAATTTAATTTTACGAACTGTCCAATAAAATATATTTTTTAAATGTCTTTTACTTTTATTTTTTTTCACTTTCCACCGTGATTAGATACCTTATCTCGAGAACGCCGTCATTATAAATTTCAGTTCTAATTAAGTACAACCCTCTTCAACAAGAAAGCTCTCTGCTCATTATATCCCCAATTCTTTTGACAAAGGTTTGCATTTGAAGGACTTTAAATGTAGTTAACTTTTTTCTGATTCCTTTTTCTATTTTTTTTTTCTTTCACATAATGAAAAATAAATAAATTTATGTTTAAAAATACTTCTTTTTTTTATGTAACACATTCTGATACATTGCCATATTATGAAATCACTAGACGTATCATTATTATTGAGTAATAAAAGAAAATAATTTAACGACTTGGACGTGCATGTTTATAGAAGTGTTAGTGCAATTGCATCAAAGATAACTTAAGTAAACATATTAAATGTTATCAAATTTTCAGTAATTCAGTACTACGCTTCACTATTTTTAAGATTTTTACTATTTACGCCTAAGAGTTTTATAATACCGTTAACTGACATAAATATTAAGGAAATTGTCACATTTTAAAAATTAATTGATAGATAAATAGATAGATCATTTCTGTTAAAAATAACAAAATAATTCTTTAACCTTTTATGTCCCGAATTATAAATCATAAGTTTGCTCCTCTTCAATAATTATCTTCGTTTAATGTCTGAAGATATCCAAAACAATTTATATAATAACAATTTGATTTTTAGATAGATTTTTAAATAAAACTAATTTAATGAATCGGTATTTAGAGGGTTTTTTTTTTTTTTTTTTTTTTTTTTTTTTTTGTAAAATATTTACAAAAAGAATTAGATTAACAAAAATATACTGTTATGGAAACCTAACAATTCTTAAAAGAAACAATGTAAATAAATCTATTGCGATGCTATCTGTGACCGAGAAGTGTTTTGTAGTTACAAATTTTTCGCAAAACATTTTTTAATAAGAGAAAAGCTAAATCTATGTAAATGGTTGAGAAAATAACCATATTAAAACATATTTAGCTCCGACTGTTTCGCTGTGCTTACTGAACGTGATCTAACAAATTATTTTGTATGAAAAGTGCCATATATTTTTATTAGTAGGTGAATTAAATAAATTTGATATAGCATTTTCTTTAATGGGACTTAAAAGTCCTGTCGGAGCATAAAGGGTTTTAAATGATCTTATGTAATATCAGATTATGAAAAATGTACTCATATCATGTAGCAAACAGAAAATATTGTAACTTCAAACCTATTCTTTTCGTTTACTTTATACTCTGTTTTTGAACGGAAGAAAACTGTTCAGAAAAGAAACCTTTATATCTTTTAATTCGATATATTTAATCTCCCATAAAACGTACTTCTCACTATTGTAAAAACTTTCATTACAATTTAACATCGAAATGTATATATAAACAAAATTGGTATTTTGTTAAACTTGTAATGAGACTAATTCTGAATGAACGATTAAAATGGCGTTTCTTTTCAGGGGAAATAGCGCAACCTTCATTTACTTGCTCAAAAAAAAAAAAAAAAAAAAAAAAAAAAAAAAAAAAAAAAAATCTGTCTAATATATTATTTTTATATCTAATTTTTATATGGATCTTGAGCTTCTAAATAGCCATCATTTTAAAGTGTAAGTTATTGAAGATAAATTGTATATACATAATTAAGGTAATTAATTTTACTTTGCTCTTAAAGTATTAAGGTCAGTGAAAATTATAAATATATTTTCTTTTTATTATCTAAATCATAAACTTGAAAAGTGTAAACATACAAAAATATCCTTAAAATTTACTTTGATATTAGAATTTGAACATTTCAAAATTGATGCGTCACATTTAAGTTGTTTTAAAATTTTAATTTGTTAATGAATTTTTCGTATTTGATTCTAATATTGCCATTTAAAGAATAAAGTGATTAATTTTAATCATCTTATGAAAAGCATAATATAAATATAATAATTTCTATCTGTGTCATTTTGCTTTATATGCGTCGAAAGCCAAAGAAAACATAAAGTAGAATTATGATTATTCTAATGAAATTTTTTATGCTGTCAATTTATGAATGAAAATTCAATTAAGCCTTTAAATATAATGTATATCCTTATATAACCTTAGTAAATATAATTACATTTATATTTAAAGCTTTTTTAAGTCCCCGTTGAAATATAAAATCGAAAACGGCATTGAAAGCAAAAGCAAAAGATATGGTAGCTTCAAAAGCAATCAATAAGTGAATAATTAAAGCAACAATTAAACTTTATTACAATGGAAATAGTCGATCTGACTTTTCACGACTGAAATTCTTTATTCAATTTTATTTGTTGTGTGGCTTTACATTAATATTTTTACAAACAAGTTTTCTGTAAAATTATATCGATTGTTTGTAAAAGTTTTCATGTTGTTAAACGTAACTTTAATTCCCATTTAACTGTTTGACTAACCTTTTTCTTTCACTTTTCTTACCAAAAATTATTCATTGTTTAATATGTACTCTTAATATATACAAAAAGACATAAATACTCTAATATTAATTCCAAAAATTTTGTAATTTACGTTTTCTTAACACAAAATGTATTGTATATCATTACAAGGAATTTACCATTCCCGTTGACACTAACATTGACATTATTATCGCATTCCAAATCAGTATCATATCCATTCCTTCTCAATCAAAACGAGAGAGAAAAGTAATTTTTTAACTTTCTTAAATTAAAGAAAAAAAAGGGGGGGGGGGGTAAAATACAAATGCAGAAAATAATACATAACACATTCTGTCTGTAATCTGACGGTACGAATCAACTCGGAATTAATAACTAAAATTTCCAGATTTCTGTTTTGCAATATGGATTACTAGATGCATATAATTTATAGATAAAATTGTATAACATACTTAAGACATTTCGTGTATTATATCAGTAATTATAATATTTAAAATGTATTAAAATATGTTACAATTTTACTCAAACCACTCATGCCTTCATACGATATTATTTAAAGAAGCTGTTAAAAAAATACAACCTTCTGTTTACAATTATTATTCAATTACCAGTTAAAGTAATAATTATCTGCACTTCTTAGTACATGTTAAAATATTAATTTGATTGCTATTTTTATAATAACAAATATATGAGGACGTGAGTTTCAAAACTCGCCTTATCCAAAATTTAAAAAATCGAGTTTTCTCTATCAATCTATTCTATTGGCGAATTTGCATTGAAAACAATATAATCTGAAAAAAAAAAAAAAAACAAACTAGATTTATCGTGTATTTCTGGCATTTTAAATTTTTGATTTACAATGAAAACCAATGGTCGCACTCAGAGTTTTATCGCAATTTCCCAAAATTTGATTTTTTGGATAAGGCGAGTTTTGAAACTCACGTCCTCATATATACCTCTATAATAGAGTATCTAAAAAATATTAATTTAATTGCTCCTTAAAAGGATTAAAGTATTTATTAAAATATATATTTTCTTTATTTTTAATTACCCCATGGTGTTTATTTATATTTCAATGTTCAATTTTAATTACGACAAGATATTTCCATATACTATTTTCTCTTTTATAATTATCATTTTCTATAGACAGGTAATGAAATTCAAGATAGAGCTAGTAAATTAAAATGTTACTGTTTTAATTTGAAACACGAACTTCAATTTGTACTCAACACGCAATCAAAAAGAGTTCTACTTTATAAGTTACGAAATACAGTCAGTATTAATTTATTTGCAAAAGTTTTTAGTTTACAAATAATGCTTCCTTACTGTAAATTATTAAATTATTTATGAATTTTTTTTCTTGCGAATAATACTTTTATTACTGTTTCTGTTAGTAATTACAGTCTACATATTTGTTACGAGCTACTGATAAAACAACTGTTTTCAGTAAATTTGAAAATTTTAACTAAAATGATGGACTAAATAAAATGGATTATTAAATTAAAATTAACAATCCTACTAATATAATAAAATAAATAAGTAAATCTTTAGTGCCAATCAATTGCATACACTGTATTTTCGTATTATTCTAACAATTTATTTGATGGGATTTACTGTTTCTGAAAAACTGATTGAGATTGTCTATAAAGATGTTGCTATTTAAAATTATTAATACTCATACGTAGGATTACATAACATTTTAAATGCATTAAATTTAATTTTTGCTTTTTAGATTTTATGGAAAATTTTGTGGTCATATATTATCAAATTATTATATTATCAAATATTAATAACTAAAGCAATGATAAAATTGATCAAATATTAACTATCAAAATATATTTTTAAAAATCCTTTATGATGTATAACAACAAAAAACCGTAACAAACCATTTACATTTAAAAATTTCTCTGTGCATATAAAGTCTAGCAATGGAAAATAATTTGTGCAATAAAAAATACATATGAAGAGCTTAATGGAAGAATGTGTTCTAAATTGTCTAGAAAATTGATTTATTTTGTGGACGAAGGTGTTATAAGGCAAGGCTAAAATAGTAAGATTCTAATTGGTATTGAAGATCCTGAGGTATTATTAATTAATACTTATTATTTTAAGATTTAATGATATTAATAATATTAATAACTTAATTTAAATAATATTAATAACTAAATATTTGAAATTAAATATTATTATTATTTTCTTTTTTTCTTGAGACAGAGTTCATTTTCACCTGTTAACTTACTAAACATGTGCTACCAAAAAAGAAAATAAATCGATAAAATTTGCAATAAGAACCTTTCATTTCATTTTTTTTTTTTTTTTTTTTTTTTTTTTTGTTACATAACGCCTTTTTCCACTAAGTCCTTCATATATGAACAATTGAGTTTTGTTGCGTCGTGGGAATTTTTTGGACGTAAGGCAAAATATCAAAAGAAAAAGAAAATCAGTTATGAGTAGCTTTGTTCTTGAAAGTGTTATTGACGGCTTGTTGATAACGACCTTTTAATATGATCGAAACCAGTTCAACTGTGTTCACAAAATCACTACAGGCTATTCATACTTACGAGCCCCCTAGCGGTTAAAGTTGACCGAGTAACTGATCCTCCGATCTTTCCATTCGCCGGGCATCTCTTTAGCTTCTTTTCTTCCCGTACACCTGGAAGTTGCCGTGAGAATAAGATTTCGCTGAATATGCTGTGCGCAGAAGGGGAAAATGTTTGTTTTTATCCCTCAGATAAATGAATGTTTAAAAAGAAATTTATAAAAAAAAAGTACACAAGCTCTGTTTGGCGACTTGGGTGTAATACAATGAGTATTTCTCATTCAGTTTGAATAAGCAAGAGCTTTTTAATACCCCTCAAATATTAATATTAACCCTTAAATATTTCCAGGACCTAGAATTACGTCAGTGGCTTCTTGAGATGAACTCGTAGCACTTAAATTTTAAGTGAAAGCTAAAAATACATTTCCTTAAAATATAACATTTTAAAAAAGCTAATTCATAAAATAAACCAAATAATCCGAAAAGAAAAAAAGCTGTTTTTTCCCTTGATAAAAAAAAAAAAAAAAATCCCGTTTAGAAATGGGTTTTTGTTTTAGTGTGTGTTCCGAAATCAGTATATGGTAATTCAAATAATATACAAGAGTATCCCTTTATTGGTTGTATTATTTAAACTTTAAAGAAAGAAAGAAATTGGAGGGCATAAAAGATACATAGTCCAAAAGTGGTGACAGAAAACTACAATGACAAACCTAAATCTATCACAGTTTTATATTTTAAGACAAACAGCCTTTTTATTTATTCAGATTACTTATGAACCCATTTATATTCCTATGTTATTGTTTTATTTTTTCTTGTTAGTGTAATATTATATTAAATAATGTAATAATATGATATTACATTATTAATACTATGCAAAATATATTTAATACTATACAAAATACATATAATATTATACAAAATACTTCATGTTATATAGAAAACTTCCCAATGTGTTCCGATTATTGTATTGGCAGGCTTTTTAAAATCTCATATACATACATATTTAAAAGAGTTTTCAGCATTAATAACACATTTTTATACTAAATATTTCCTAAATTTATTTTCAAAGAATTTTTTATTTATTCATTCTCTATTTTTGTTTTCATATTATCTTTTTGAAATATTTTTTTAATGCATTTTAAAAGTTTTGTTAAAATGTTTTCTTTAAAGATTTGTTTCTGGGAAAAAAAAAAAAAAAAAAAAAAAAAAAAATCAAACAAGGAAAACTGTTTTGAAACTCAAAATTAATGTAATCAGATAACTTTTTTAAAAAAAGGCAAAATCTATATTTTTATTAAAGTAACTGAATCAGTTCTCTTATTTAAAATTAGACTATTAAACCAATTACGTATTTCCGAATTTATGTATTCGAGTGTCTTAAGTAAATCTTAATAGCGTAAATCTAGAATAATTTTACGGTCTTTATATATATGTATATATATACATATTTCCCTAACAATCTTATGTAAAGAAAGTCTACAGTTATGATCCATTCATTTTACGTTTTGCTATTACTTCACAATTCGTTTAAGCAATTCTTTCATATTTATGTTTAAGTTCCCCGGTAACAACTACAGAACAGGCGAAAATGTATCCAAGCCCTAAACATTCAGAGCAAAGTGGGGCACAAACTACCGCCTATAAATAATAGTTTAAATCCATCATGAATGTAAATATTATTTTACGTTATTTTTCTCGTGTTTTGGCTGGCTTTTTTCAATTTTTCTATGCGTAAAAAACAAATCCAGCCGAACTAGAATTATATTCCATATTTTTAAATGCCCTGCAATTACTTATTATTATTATTATTATTATTATTATTATTATTCGATATATTCTGACAACTAAAATCTTACTTAAAATTATGATTTTTACCTTTGAGTTTCATATGAAGTCGTGTGGATTATTTTAGAAAATCCAAGCTTTTAAGGGGATATTTTTCTGATATTCTAATTTCGGGTTTGTACCGCCCCCCCCCTTCCCCCCCATACGCACCAAAAAAAGAGTTACATGCGGCTCAGTCATATAAGACCTTTCTTCTATAAAGAAAATCTTCAGACGTCCTCATTTAATGACGTAAAGTTGTTTATTTAGTTAACTAAATATGAAATATTAATAATGTTATAAATGTATTTTAAATTATAACATTAGAAAATTTATATTAAAGATTAAAAAATATTCTTTACTTTATTTGCTATTTTCTCAGTTTTCTTCCACAATAATAAAACAAAATGAGTTATTTATAAAGAAAAGAAAGAAATAAACAAGTGATATAGTAACGTATTCTCGAAATTTATTTTTTAATAAGACTTTTAAAAATTTTATACAAAATCGCTAAATTCAGATATACTACTTAAACGTTAAATACGCCCAATTAAAAAAATAATGAAACTTCATAATGGTTACTTTTGAATAATGATGTATGAAATTTAAAATGCATTTTACTTTTCATACACCTTTTACGCAATAGAAAATATTAATTTAATATTCACGCCCTTTTAACGATTTGTTCCGTGCCATTTTCCTAAATCTGGTGCCGCACACACTTTTTTTAAATCATTATTATGGGCTTTTTAAAAGTTTTCTGATATATATATTAATCACTGCTTAGAGTGTTTAACTTTATGATAGCTACATATTTTCAACAAATTATGCTTAAAACAGAAATATCAATTTCAAGATTCATATCCGGTATCAACATAACCCTTCCGCTACTTTTTTTTCCCCTCTCTCTCTCTCTCTCTCTCTCTCTCTCTCTCGTGCTTATTTCTTCCTCTTATCAAATACAAAATTTCTAAAACGCATGGTATTTGGCATTATACTTGGCTCTCTTTTGGCGTACTTGGCGAATGCTGTGGTGTCAAAACCGATCGATAGTTGGAGAAAGAACAGCGAATGCGCGTCTGTGTGTGTGTTCAGGCGCGAAGTGCACTGGAAGGCTAGGTATCGACCGACTGAGTAGCGGATGCGATGGTTTTTGTGTTTTGCTTCCTTTTTTTCCTTTTAAAAAGACTCGCCTCTTTTTCCAGCCGCGCCGACCGCCATCTTGGATGAGCTATGAGCTTGGACGGTGATCAAAGGGTTAAGGGAGAAAAGCTCCAGCAAAACTAATGCCGCAGTCTTTGTTGCTGGGCAAAAGCTTCGACCGGCAAAAAAAGGTATGAGAAGACGCAATAAAAGATCGTACCTAAAGCATTGCTACAAGAAACTCATATTGCACTAAAGAAGACTATCAAATGTGTTTGAATGCTAATTTCATAAATTAGAGAAACTCACATTTTTATTTTTATTTTTTTTACTTCATCGTTTGAAATTTTCTCTTGAGAATAACTGTGATAATATATACACAAAACATATTTTTTAAGCTTAAAAATTATTTTTTATTATGAAAAACTCATTTGCAATAAATATTTAGCAAATAAATATTTTTTACTAAAGTTTTTTTTTTTTTTTTTTTTTTTTTTCAATTAGTGTAATTTTTGTGGCCAATTTCTTTCAGTTAAAATGGTATATAGTCATAATTAAACATAGCTGACATTGTTTGTTTACATTTTTGATATCTTAAAGACGGTGACTGAATGATCACTGTGAACTTCCACCGTTTTTTCAAAGATTATTGATGTCATTCATGCTTTTTTATTCGTTTTGAACTGCTTCGTCAAGACTGTTTTGTAGCAACTAATTCTCAAGATAACCATTCATTTTGATATGGTAAGTTTTTAGTTTGGTTATAGAAACATTCAAGTTTTTAGGAAGTGCTTGGGATAAAAGGAGAGAAGAATGAAAATATTTGTTGGGCGCATATTTTTTATGGAATTTTAGAAAAAAAAATTACCACATTGACTTGCAAGATATTGATTCGTTACATGCAGTTCGTGATTATTCTTTAGTTATTTTTCAATAATATGATTAGGAATTGGTTTATTATTGTATTTTTATTTATATATATATTTTATATATTTTTTCTTTTTAAATAGGTTGAGCCTACGTGGTACAAGTTCTGAGACTTAATATAAACACTTTTCAATATTTTTCGTATAATTTTTCTTTAGTTACTTTTGCAGAAATACGATTAAGAATTGGTTTATTAAATGTTTATTATTATTGTTACTATTATTATTATTATTACCATTAATTAAGGTGAGCATACGTTTAAAAGTGTCTGTATGAAATTCTGAGACATAATATTAAAACTTTTAAATGAGACCATTTTACATAGTTTAACAGGTGTTTCTAAAATAAGTAATTTCATTTATTTACTTACGTAATAGGTTGAAACTTAGCCTAATTCCGCGGCAATCCAAAGTTTTTTTTTTTTTTTAATTATTATTAGTATCACTAAAAGGTCGCAGTACATTAAAATGCATATCAATCATTATTTAGATGTTATTATTTCGACACCATTAGGGAAGTATATAAAATCTCAGGTTTGGAGTTAGTTTATTTGTTTAGTAATATTTTCTAATCTGTGAGATTTTTTTTATGCTGAAGCACTTAAATATTTAAACAAAAAAAAATATATTTTAGATGAAGTAAAATTAAAAAAAAAAAACATTAAACATTAATAGAAGAAGTATTCTCGTAGAAAAGAGTCAATTTCTGTACTAATTGTAAAAGAAAATATATCACAGGTATTTTCCTAAAATATGAAACAGAAAAACATAAAATAAATATTGTCGACAATCACTTTGTTGATAATTATATATTTTTGAATCCTATTTAATAATTCCTCATATTTCATATAAGAGTCTGATTCATGATATTATAAAAATTATTTTATTTTTAACAGCTTTGAAAACTATATGTTACTACCGAAAAGAGGAATACAAATGTTTTTCCTGTTGGGTTAAACTAATTATTTTAATTTTTGTAGACTTTACATTTTTATTATTAACTAGACATTTTTGTCTTAGTCATAAAGTTAAAGCTGGGAAATGTACACAAGCCAGCTATAGTGTAAATTGTCGTAAATATGCATACTTTATCGAAAATAGAATAATATGTAAGCAAAATGTACTTCATTCAAATTATTTTTAAAGTCATATGTACTTAAGTATTCATTACAATACTATATGAAATAAAATTAGTTTAATTTTAAATTCATGAATACGTGACTTTTTCTATATGCCAATGTTCTTTTTTTTTGCAGCTGTTTTGATATAATTTAGTTTGTTAAAATAAGGAAGCGATTAAATGAATGGTAAGGGTATTTAGCTACTGTAATATTCATGTACGCGAGACATTTTCATACATACTAATGTTCATTTTCAGCTACTTTGATTACTAATCCAGATTTTTAAAATTATATTTCTTTATAGGTTACTTAGTTAAAATAATGCAGACCGGAAAAAAAAAAAAAAAAAAGGAAGAAGAAGTTGGACAGAAACTTCTTAATGCACTAGAAACAAAGATCGTTTTCAAAAGCAATAGTTCCACAGGGTTTTTTTCATCAGGCTAGACTGAAGTGCAATCATTACAAATATATAGCAAGTCTTGCAAACCTTGCAGAATTCGCATTTCATATGCTTCCGCCTGTTAAAAACTATGCATTTTTTTCTTTTGAAACTAGCCGTTTTTTAAAGCACCTCTTATTTTTTAAGAAGTTATTTTATACGGCACTTTTATAATCCATGCATCGTGCATGAAACATGCAAGTAAATATCAAAACAATCCTTAATCCTTTATATCCGAAATTATAAACTAATGAGAATATCATCTTCCAAAGAGTGTTCTCTGGGTTTTTGGAAATTACGTTAAAAGATTTGTGCATTCATTAAACAGATTTTGATAGATCTCATCTTTTAAAATTTATGAACTAAACCGTATTTCTGGGGATTTTGTGAAATATTTACAACTCTATTCAAATTGTTTCCTAAAAATATTGTTTTTAGTACTTTATAAAATTTGAAATCCTACAAATTAATGCTCTTGCAATATAAATATAGATTTTTTTCAGAACTGAATCTTTCCTCTTCAGATTTTTCAGCATCAAGAAAGCTGAACAGTTAGAATTCATTTTAAAATATTTTTGCTTTGTACAACGAATAATGGTTTTGGAACATGGTAAAGTAAAATATCCATACCTCATCCTAAATTGCATTACTACCAAATCGATGTGTAAATGAATTTTATAAAAAAAAAAAAATATTTAATAGTACTTTAATGCTTTATATCCCAAGTTATGAATTTTTTTTATCTTCTAAAGCAATTTTCGTGGATTTTTGAAATTACATTAGAAGATTTACACAATCCTTTAATAAATTTTAGAAGGATTTTGCCATTTAAAATTGGTTAATTAAATTTGAATTTATACGGATTTTTTGCAATATTTATAAATCCATTCAATTTTTTTTTTTTTTTTTTTTTTTTTTTTTTTTTTTTTTTGTAGAATTCGGAAAGGTACAAATATAATGTTCTTACAATAGAAATATAGAAATATTTCATAACTGAATCCCCCCCACCAAAATCTTTCAACGGTTTAAAAGATGAAAAGGCATAAGAAAATTTTAAATATATATTTTTGTTTTGTGCAACCTATAATGCTTTTGGAACAAGATAAAGTAAAGTATCTATAACTCATTCTAAACTATATTACTACTAATCGATGTTTTAAATGAATTTTATAACGAGTAATTTTAATGGCAGTTTAAAGTACCGTAGGGTCATAAAGGGTTAAAGTGCCTTCGGGACATAAAGGGTTAACAGAAACATTATAAAACTTTTTTTAAGTGCAAAGTGATGCATTTTTTTTTCTTTATACTTTCACGTATTGGAAAACACAACATTGAATGATTTGGAAGATAAAGGAATATATTAAATATGCTCAATGCCATTGTAAAAAAAAAAAAAAAAAAGACTACATAGTACTGCGGTTAAAGAGAAATTCTTGAAACTGCTTTATAATTTCTATTTTGATAATTTTATTGAAAAATTTACACCAAGCCCTTGCTTTACTTATTTATGTTAAAACTGTATTACATAATTGAAACACTCAATTGGGAGGGGGGAGGGGGAGATGAGTTTAGTAAATTATTAGCTATTATAGCTATTAATAGCTATTATATTTCTTTTTACTTATTTAAAAAATCACTTATTTATTATTTTTTCTTTTAGAAATAAAATGATTTTTTTTTTTTCATTTTAAATCATTCGACCTGTATAGACTATATTTATATATGAGACCTTAATATTGTTATAGAAAGAATGAATAACATAAGGCCTTATAAATAATTTTAATTAAATTAACTTTCTTATTAAAGTATATATCTCTGTTTGCCTATTTTACAAGTTTTTAATTATTTTAAATTACTAATAAAATAAAAAGTAAATTGATAATATACTTTAGTTTTTTAATATTACTTTAAACAGAAAAAAAATCATGAAATGACTCTTACTATGTTACAAGATATTTTTTTTTCTATGTAACTTACTATTAATACTGAAGTACACTTTAATTGCATTAAATATATTTTCTTAATTTAAATTGTCCTTTAATGAAGTAAGCAAAATTTTAGACATGAAAACTGCATAACAAATATCAATTATCATGTTATTTCTTATTTTAAAAAAATTTCTTAAATGCAAGATAAATTGAAGTAAATATTATAATCCAATGTAAATATATAAAATAACGTAGAAAATACTTTTCGTAATTTTAATTAAAATGGTAAATATTTTTCCATGTCATCAATATCTTCTAACATAATTCTAAACATTTAAAAATGATTTAACATTAAATAAAATTACTCTGATTATATAGTAGTATATAAATTCGATTTAACATTAAATGTAAAATAATTAGTTTAAATAAGAAATTTATCGAATAGAAATATATTCATTATCCAAATGGAAGAAAAGTGATTACTTTTAATGATAATATTCATTAATATTTGTATTTGAATTATGCTTCATTAAAGTAATCAAATATTTAAATTTTAATAATCTATAACAAATAACTATCGTAGCTTCATTAGTTAACTAAACTATTAAATATGTATTTTGAATTTTGGAAAAATAATTAATTAAAAAAATAATTGTTTTTGAAACAATATTCACAGATTTAAAGATTTCAATTAATATGAGTTGAACATTTTGTAAAAACATTCTTTCCTTATTTTTAAGTTGTTATTATTATTATTATCTTATAACAGTGGCTAAGTCTCAAGTTCTATAGTTTCGTTTTAATAGAAATATTTTTTGTATTCTTATTGAAACAACGTTTAAATAAGGATATACCTGATACCGAAAAATAATCAATGTGAAAATAAAAGAATTCTTTAATGTCAGTAAATTTCATGGCAATATATATATATATATTCAAAGTTGTAAACAGTGATAACGCACACATAGATGCTTAAATGTGTAAATAGGCGTATCTGATTGTAGGCAGATATATATACAAATGATTTAAAATTCTTCAAAATATAAAATTGTGTTTATACATAGAATGAGATGTACTTCTAAGAGATTATTTAACTCTTTATTTCCCACATTATAAATTAATATAATGTTTACCTTCACCAAATTTTCACTTTCACCTTCACCTTATTTTTTTCAAATTCACCAAAAAGTATTTTTTCTGAACTTTTGATTTGGGCAATCATTAAATAAATTTAGAAAGAATTCGACTATTAAAGTTAATAAACTAAATCGGTATTTATAGGGTCTTGTAGAATATATGCAACTCTACTCAAATAATTTCTTTAAATATTGGTTTCAATAATTTATAGAATTAGAAAATGTGTAAACTGGATAGTCCTACATATAAAGTGTAGAAATGTTTAAGAACTGAAGTTTTCACTCCATGTCTTTCAACATAAAAAAAGCTGAAAAGTTATATTTGGAAAAGAAATTATCCATTTAAAAATATTTTTTTACTTTGTATAACGAATAATGCTTTTGGAATGTGTTAAAGTAAGATATGTATAACTCATCAAAATTTCATTATTGTTAATCAATGGGGTCACTAAATTTTATATTAAGCTTTTTAAAAAGTACTTTCAGAGTACCATGGAAACATACAGGGTTTCAAAACAGTTTAATCTTATTAAACATACTTATATTTTGTTTTAAGATACAACAGCAACTTAGCTGTGACACATTCAAATCTTAAGCATTACTATTATATAATAATTAAAATATTTTATTTTATTTAACAATTGTTGTCGAGCATTCATATCACAACAAATTTCCAACAAGACTAGTCACAGAAATTAATCTTTTTTTTTAGTTAAAAAACAGTATTTTATTCTTTCTTTTGTGTTTGAACAGGGGGAAATTCTACATATGAAAATTAACCGAATTTTTGTAGGAGTTTTTTTATTTAGGTCTGATTACACCTAAAGATTATTATATTCCTGCATGTTCTTTTGTCACTGAAAATCTAAAAACATAAAAACTTATTTTTAAAATGCAAAAAGTATAATTAAAAGATAAATACCTGTCTTTTAATTTAATGATTAGTGTAAATAATAATATACTTCATATTAGAATTAGCAAAAGCTGTCGTTTCCTAAGAATTTTCACTTTCACAGTTCTTGATATTACACTGCTAAACTATTTTTTCATGTGTGTTTGTGTATTTGTTCTACGCTAACACACATATATATATTAATTAAGTCAATAAATTTTAAGTTTTAATTATATTTATGATATAATTTTTCTCTGGTAAAACTAAGTGTTAATGCTTAATTTACAAAACATATTAAAATTTAAAAAGGTAAAATGTACGTTAAGACAATTAACATATGTGAGTATCACTGGGGCATTGAAAGGGAATATACAGAGATTAAATCACCTCAATAAGCCTGAGGAATGTATTTAAATACGCATATGCTATACTTTATGTTTTATAATTCATACTTTTTACGCAGACTTTTGTTTCTTCACTGACTAAAAGGGCTTTTCCAGTATTTTCTAAATAATAATAAGTTCAAAAGTATTTGTCCTCAAAAGTATTTGTTAGATATTTTTAAATATAAAATGCTAATTTTAACAAACTGATTCATCATGATTGGATTTAACGCTAAAGACATAATTCTGCTTCAGATGCGAATTTAAAGTAATATTAGAAATGCAGGATATATATCTATATATATAATCACGTTTTTAAATTGCGTGCTTACTGAAATAAATTCTCTTGTACCGAGAAACATTTAGTTTTTTATCCCCCTGAAATAGTGTATTTGCACTAGTTTTTCTTTTAAAGCGTTCGACAACATTCATATTATAGTGTATTGAATATTGACAAATAAAATAGCTGCAAAATATACATTAATAGAAGAATGTATCTCTATGTTATACAATACTTATGACGTGTTATCTGCAATATTCTATATTTAAAAATATTAATTTTTTTTTCGATCTGACAAATAAATTCAGAGATATGATAGCTGCACTGACATTTCAATACACTGGGAACTTTTTGCAGTAACTCAGTTCGTTCAACTCCTTATGCACTTACT
Source organism: Maratus speciosus (assembly GCA_963932465.1). NCBI lineage: Eukaryota > Metazoa > Arthropoda > Arachnida > Araneae > Salticidae > Maratus > Maratus speciosus. The sequence goes on along the minus strand of OZ010787.1, from coordinate 286,450,114 downwards.
GCGGAAGTTGGTCCCGTCACTGGGACTATGACCGAGCTGAAAAGTTTACTTTCATGCTGTTAAAACTATTGAATTTGAATATAATTCCGATAGTTGAAAAGAGTGACATTTTCTAAATATCAAGTTAATATACAATAAAACATCAATGATCATTGTGTACACCAATACTTTTATATACGTGTAATTGAAATAGTTTTTATTATTGTTATTATTTTTATTTAAATGTGTTGGTTAAAGAATAAAAATTTAATTTTTTAATCGTTTATTTTTGTAATAATTTTAATGTAGGTTTTCATAAGAGCATAAATTAATATTCTCTCTTCGTTTATTTTTATCTAAAAAGGTAACCAAATAAAAATTAAGACATGTAAAAATAGGGGCAAAATATGAATAATTTGATTTGGATAAAATAATGCATAATATAAATGAGGATCTGAATTCCAAAACTTTCCTTATATAAAATTTAAAAAGTCGTGTTTTCTCTATCAATCTATTCTATTGATAAACTTACACCGAAAAAACACTAAAATCTGCAAAAAAACTAGTTTTATCCTGTATTTCTGGCATTGTAAAATCTTCGTTTGCAATGAAAATCAATGGATGCAGTTGGAGGTTTATCGCGATTTCTCAAAATTTGATTCTCTGTATAAGGCGACTTTTGAAACTCACGTCCTCAAAAAATAATTTATTGATTTAAATTTATAAAATAACTTGTTTCGGGATTAGACGAGAATTTGAATTAATATTATAAACTCAAGATATAAAACAATTTATGAAACCTTTCAGATATTAAGATCTGAAACGTTTATAAATTCTTTTAACGTTTATTAATCAAGATGTAAAATATATATTAAATATATGTTTACAAAAATGAAATTTCTGTTGTACTCAGAAACATTTTTTTAATTCAGTGCATTATTCTATTTGCGCTAGTTTTTAAATAAAAGCATTCACCTGGCAGATTTAATAGTATCTTGTGAACGGGATATATACTTTGGTAATGCAAATACTTTATCAAGACATTCAAAAAAATTCAGACAAGAATATGCTCAAAATCATCCATTTGAAAATTTAAAGGTTTTGCAATCACTAAATTAACAATATCTTTCTAGATATCTTAATCAGAAATACTTTAAGAGTTTAAAATTTTCTCAGCATTGATATTACTGTCGAAATTTCTTCTCTTAACAACATTCATATCACAAGGTATTAAATAGTGACCTATAAAAAAGCAGAAATATTTCTATAAAATCTATTATTAGTAAAAAAAAAATATATTGATTCATTTCTCTTTTACATCATTGTTATGACGGATTATTTGCTGTTTTTCTATAGTTTAAAATTATTAATTTTTTTTCGGTATGGGTAAAAAAGTCTGGCATACGACAACTGTGGAAGAAAATTTTTGCAGTCTTTCGTAATACCCATGATAAAATTAATTAAATAAACACTTTTATGGAAGTTATGTAGACAGCGTTGCTGATATCCATGTATTTAGCGATTACTTTAAATCCATTGTAATTTGTAGTGAAAAATTGTGTCTTGAAAACAATAATCAATGCTTGCTTTCCTTTTCATTCATTTAAGGGGATTCTGTACTTTAGAAATATTGAACAATGATCCGTGTTATTTTCCAATGCGGTGAATGTCAACGAACAATGGACAGCTACAGTAATATTTTTTACAATTTGGAAAACACATAACACATTTGAAAACTCAACGTTAGAAAATACCATCTATATTAGGGATAAATATCCGATTTTTTTTGTTCAGCCATATATATAATCTATAAATTTGTACATATTCTACGTAATATGAAAATTTTAATTCTGTTAGGAAACGCATAACACAGTTTAAAATTCCCCTTCAGCAATCTCTGTCAATAGGCAGGAATGTACTCAAATTCTATTGTGCAGCCCTGTATAGGATCTATAAAATTTATTCACATCAATTAAGAAGCAAAAAATTAGTTACATTTAAAAACGCATACCATAGTTGCAATAGAATTTGCTCCATTAATTATTGCTCGTAAACTGTACTATAACCGAATTCTTTGTGTGTCTCTCTAAATGAACGATAAATGCTATGCACACCATAATCTACAGTAAGCATCTTCTAGTGCACCTCAGGGATGTATAGCAAATTCAATATGTTTGGAACAGTGTAACATCATTAAAATTCACTGCAAACAATTCTTACCCCGTAGGCCATAATGTAATGGAATTAGTTTGAGTGATCCTGTAAACGCATTATAAAAGCTACATTACTTCATTTTCAATACAGAACATGACAGGGTAACCGTTTCAGCACGAACAGACAGACAAACGGAATTAATAAACACTTTTCAACTATACTAAAAAGTGTTGAAAATGCAGGTTTTTATGTTAAAATTTGAAAAAATAATAATATTAAAACCACACTCCTCCTATAATTTTGAAATTTTGCAACAATATTTTTCATACGTTTCCTTAAAGTGTACTTTAACCGTAAACGATCCAATTTCCAAAAAGTCAATTAGTTTAAGAAAAAAATTAAAATATCATGAAATATATAGTAAATTAACACCTTGTTATATTACATTAATTTCAATTCCTAAAAGTTGTAAATTAACACTTTAAAATCAGTAAAAGCAGTCGAAATAAACGTATTTTTACTTGTTTTAAAGTGTTAATTTACACCTTTTAGAAACTGAAGTTAATGAATTATCATGAAATATACAAAAGTACAATAAAACGATTGTATACTTAACATTAAATATATATATATATATATAGGGTAGATGTGCCAGTAATGGACACCCTTAAGGAATTTCTTTTAAAATTATTTTTTTATTAATAGTTATAATTATTATATTCCAGTTTTTTCAATATTATATTAACCTATTAACAATATTTAACCATTCTTATAGTCTCATTTCCCAATATGAATCGAAATTTAATTTTAAATAACAGAAATATACCAAAACACCCAAAAGTCCAGTAATGGACACCCACCGGCCCAGTAATGGACACCCTCTGTTCCAGTAATGGACACCCCATAAAAAGTAATAAATATAATTTTTTTATGACTGTATTTAAAACCAGAATTTAATGAATACATTACTAATGAAACAAAATAGTTATTTTCAAATAAATTTAACAATTAGGATACCAATAATTAATAAAAATAGTTGTGATAATCATTTACTGTTTGCATCAATTACTGTGATTATAAGAAGATCGATGTTTTAATTATTTTAGATGGATAGTTTAAAATACTAAATATCAGTCAATCACAGCTATCATATTATTGAAACAGTGGAATTTATTTAAAAGGTAATTTAAAAAAATGTTTTAGAATATTAGTGTTTAGTTTTGTCTCACCATTTTTAACAATTAATCTTCCATAGACTACTTGATATATCATTTATAATAATTAATATTGCAAATATGAAAGAAATGATATTGTGTGTTGAATATTTTAATTTTAAATATTAAATAAAGTAATTTCAAAATAAAACTGTAGAACTGATGTTTGAGGCCACTGATCTGCAGATTTACTAGTTTCATTAATATTACCTATAACTTTCATTAATATTGATTTTTTTTTTTCAGAGGTGAATAAAAAAACATTTAAGACAGAAAACAGATTTTTAATAGCTTCTGTAACTTAATTGTTTTTATTTAAACAAAGAGGGATTAAGCCCTATGAGCCCCTCTTTGACTATGCTCTTAAACAATATTTTCTGCATCCTGGCTGGTTTGATTGCCAGATTATAAAATATGCAAAGTACATATAACATAAAAAAAAAAGAATCAAACATTGAAATTTTATTAATTACATAAAATAACTTAAAAGCATATTTATAAAAGTTTTGGTGTTATTACAGTTTGGTAAGTATAATTAAAAAATTAAATTTGATTATTTAGGTTTGCAATTAAGTCAAAATATTTTATGCACTATAATCATTACTGAAATTGCATTTTTAGCATTGTCTACATGGGGTGTCCATTACTGGAAAATGACTCATTAACCATCCCAGCAATGAACACCCCCTGTTAAAATCTTAAAAATAAATGAAATTTTGTAAATAGCCGTTAGTATATAAAATTCTAAGTTTTCTATTGCTACTCAAACAACAACATTCAAATTTTACAAGAAAATAAATAATATATAAATTAATTAAATGAAGCTAGCTCTTAGCCTCTGCATTAAGATTTTCACAGAAAAACAGCGATACTTTGAAACATTATCTTCTGCTTCCTGATAGGTTTGATTATAAGTGTTAACAATAACCCAGTTTTATAAAACATGCAAAGGGGAATTATAAAAAAAAATAATTAAAGCTAAATATTTATTAGTTATTTTGTTATGAACCAAAAACATCAAGGGGTGTCCATTACTGGCACATTTACCCTATATATATATATATTACTGAAAGCCTTAATTTTAAGAAATACACCATAAGAATCGCCCATTAAAACAATCGAGTCAGTTAAAATATATATGTTGAAGCTTTATCATTTTGATAATAGTACTTATCTATTGAAAAAACACAAACTGAGAAAAGTAATTTTAAAGAGTGAAACTCTGAATCACTTAAAGGGAAATGAATGCAGTAAAAAGCCTTTTTAGAATATTTTTAATTATCGAATATTTACGAAATTTGGTCAAAATATTCTACAGATGTCTAAATTAATTTTAACCCATATTTAACAAAGTATTGAAAAAAAAATATTTTTTTGTTCAAAAATTATGTTTTAGCTTCATAAAGCCACAAGGAAAGACATATAATTGAAAAACTTACCAAAATTTTATTGTCTTAACAGTTGCAGGCAGGGGAAATGGCCAAATCCACTGCTATGACATTATTATTATTATTATTGTTATTATTATTATTATTGTACTCAAACTTCTCCTTTCAAACGAAATGGTAAAAAATAAGTTCAAACACAGTCCAACATCATATTTTTTTTTTGCAGATAGTTTGTTCTTTTGTACAATTATGAGTTGACAACGACGTTGTTTTCAGTTATCTCAAAATTGGCACATTTTAAAAATTCAGTATAAATAAACTAAAAAAATTAAATATTAAATATTAAGCCTGTTTAACCCTTTCAGGGGCAAAGTACTTTTGTTGCTAAAATGTTAAAATGATTGCATGACACTGGCATTTATGAACAAATTTATATCAAAGTAAGTAAAAGCTTCTTTTTTTTTCGTGTACAGTATATAAAGCGAAATTTAAATCTTAAATTCTGGTGCCAATATGGCAATATTAATTAAAATTAAGTGGTATATATAATATACCTGTGCTCTTCAAGGGGTTAATGAATTATTCTTTCACAAAAAGAAATACTTAAACGAAAGCAATAGTAGAAATATCTTATGAGTATGAACTATAGCAATATATGCTGTCATATATATATATATATATATACGACGATGGTCAAATATGGGTTAAGCAAATCATTTCAATCAATTCTTAAACCAAAATTGATATTTTCATCATTATTTCCAAAATGAAAGTTACAGAGTCCCCTTAAGATTGTAAACACTACTAATGCTTAATTGTGATGCGAGACTTTCTAAAACACTTGAATAGAAATTATATATGAAAAGAAAATTATTCGTCTTACATTAAAGTAATTCGAGGTTAGTATATCTAATTTAGATTTTGGATATTTTTAAGCAATCACTCCACTTGTAAATGCTAGATTTATTTTAAGTTGTGACCCCTGGCATCAATGTAATGTTTGGCATACAATTTACATTGATTCCGATTTTTTATTTATTTCTATAACAAAACCTTCCAACTTTTGATTACCACTATTTCAAAATATCAGTTTTCGTCGTATTTAATCACACATCTCTGTCATTAAATAAAGCAGTTAGTTCTATTCGAAAACGGTCATACTCGAAAATTGGAAGGTTTTGGCAGCTATGCAAAATTTATAGTTTTGTAAAGTGTCTGTGTAATCATACTTTACTCATTAAAGCCGGTTGGCAAGAAAACTTACCATGTACAGTGAACAAATTTTTTTAATTTGAATACGAGTATTTTAGTTTGGAAATTTTCATATTATTTAATCTCAGATTTTAAGCGATTAAATAAATCCAAATTACAAAGTGGCAAAAACTTGTGTCGACGAATTTAAAATAGCGAGGAGGCGACGATAACCACCCAGGGAAACCCAGCAAATGCTTTAGAGTTTTAGTGCAGTCCCTGTAAAGGAGGCTCGTCGTTAATGGGTTAATCAAACTTTCTGAAATAATTTATAAATAATCTCTCATTTAAACTTTAACTGATGTTACTGGTCTCACAGACCGGTGCTTTTTTTTAATTTTCTTAGTTTAACTTGCAAATTTCAGTTTATCTACAAACACTACTGAAATTTTGTTTCGTTTGGAACTTTAATAGTAACACTAGAGACACTTGAATAGGTGAATTTTAATTATAACACTCCTGTACTAAAAGTTTAGTACAAAAACAAAATCCTATGAGTTAATCGCGGCTTTTATTAATCTTTCAATGGAGCGGTCTCACAGACCGCTTCACACTAGTTATGTGACAATTTCTGTGACATCAGTTAAAGGTTAATGCAGTTTGAATGGTATAAATTTTAGAAGTTATAAAAAAAAAGCATGTAGCATATTTAGCTGTAAACAAAAGAATTATAAATAAAATTTTGTGAGATTATTTCCAGAAGTAGCCTTTAAATCCTAAGAGAAAAAATATTAATGTAATGCTAATCAACGAATATGTGTATTTATTTATTTTTTCTGGCCGTAAACTTTATTAACAATTAAGTTGGTACACAGAAAATATATCATCAACAAAGTGGTGTCTAATGAGTTTATTTCTTAGCACAACAAATGGTTAAAAGATATATTTATCAAACATTATTATAAACTTCTTGTGATTTTGCGTTTTGAGATGCGATAGGTACCCCTTTACCTGACCTATAAAATTGTGTATAGGTGATCCTAAAGAAAAAGGAAAACCATTTTCTTTTTTTTGTACGATTTAAAGTCGAGCCTGCACCTGGAGATTTGCGTGGATCCTTCCTTGGCATTACCTGACATCGGGTATTTTTTTTTAAGACATTTTCAACCAAATATGATCCTATTAATTAGAGTAAACCACCAAAACTTTGCATTTCTACCAAAAATCTTCACGCCTTAAACAGATACAGAAGCAAATCAGTGATAAATAATTCTACTCTTCCTCAATTAAAATTACAATTAATTAAACTTTTCATTGGAAAATTCAGACACTGCATTATTTTTAACACATATGTGTTATACTGCTTGGTGCCTTATTTGAAGAAAAACTTTATTTTCGCCTCCAAATATGAGCTATAAATATACGAATGTTACATAATTAAACAGCACTGAAGTTAAAATTATATTGATGTTATGTATATATATATATATATATATATATATATATATATATATATATATATATATATATATATATATAACCATTAATTAAACATTACCGACCACCCACAAAAATTGTGATAGTATAAATGAATTGACAATAATACAGTTTCCCTCAAACACACTGAATGGATATCAAAAACATAATATACAAGCTTCTATGTATAAAATAAAGTCCCTTGTACTATATAACAAGAATTAATATGGAAGAAAAAAAAGAAGAATATGTATACCGATAAAAATAATTGAAGAGCTTATATATTGAATTACGTTATCAGGAGTACAGAATTCAATTATATAAGCAAATTTGTCGTTTTCTGTGAGAAAAAAAGCTAAAAGCTGAAAAAAAATTTTCTCCTGTACTCAAACGACCAAAATAACCAAGATAATAGTTTCAAGATGAAAACAGAATAATATTAAATGCTATGAAATAGAAAAAGCAATACAACCTTTTAAATATTTAATTTATAGCAAGGAAAAATAGTAATATTACACAACATACTTAATAAAAGCCCAGTTTTTATCCAAATATACTCCTGCACATGGTATCCTAAAGCACGATAAGTTTAAGGTTATTTTTACAGTTAAGTTAACACAGATTAAAATATATATATATATATATATATTTATATAAACTATGAAGTTATTCTAGAAAAATATTTTCTGTAAATCTGTGTCTTTTATTAGAGAAATTCTAGTGTGTAAATCCTTTTAGCAGGCACTGAACTTACTTTATACAAGTTCTATAAAAATATTCAGTTTTAGTGTATTTACTAGCACAAAATATGCTCACCTGTTTCAACATTTCTTCGGTTCTAAAATCAGGGGTGCGAAAATATATGCGAATTTTTAATAAATGAATAATTAAGAATATAAAAAATGCATAACATTTTCAAAAGTTCGTAATTATATTTTCAACTAGGATAATATAATATTTTTTCTTCTTATTTTTGTAGTTCTGGAGCATTCTATTGTAAATATGAAAAAAAAAGCCCTTTAAGCTTTGAAGCATGAAAATACTTTAGCATCTTCTATAAGATGTATTTACCAGATTTACGGCCCCAAAATTCAATTTGAATTACATTTCTTAGCTGATACGACTGTTCACGCTATAATATAATATTTCATTAATTCCGAATTCTCCCCTATCTGTCCTTTTACTGTTTTTCATTCGACAGAATACTCTTCCAAGAATAAAAAATAATCAGTGTAAACAAATCAACACATGTGTGTCACAGTACTAACGATTTTGCTTTATCAGCTATAATACCATAATACGTATACAATTATACTGCAATCGAAGGAAAGAAGTCGCGGGAGAGGGGGACAAAAAATAATTTTATTCTAAATAACCAGGCTGAAATATTGAAAACTGAAAACTTTGAGAATAGAAGCAGTTTTATTATATCAAATTTTTCGGGTTGTGTAAAATAGGCGGGTGTGGGGTGAGGGAGCAAATTAAGCGAGTAAATACAGTAACTTAGAAGGTTGTGTACGGTCATAGAGATGGAAAAAACGTGAATTAATTTATATGCAAAGAAGATGTCAAGCACAAACTTTTTTCTTACAAGCATATCGACACCATCCTAGAATTGTTATTGAAATACAAAAAATTAATATTATTGTTATTTTAAACTGGTACCAAAATTTATTCATAGTTTGTATGCATTCCCTTTTTTTATTATTTACTGTTTCAAATCTCCAAGTTATGGAAAAACTTTACTCTTATTTGATTCTGTGATTCTTTATGTTATGGGCAAATAACATAATTTAATGCGAGCATCAGTTTTATGTCTCCCCTTCTACTACAACACATTGATAACAATATAATTTGTGACGTCTGAAACATTGAGTTCGTTGTTTTGATTTAAGAATCACACAGTCTTTTTTAAAGAACCTGACATTTAGTATTTTTAACTTCTCATTTCTATAAATGAAATGTCATTTGGATACTTTTAATCAAATTTAAGTGCTATATTCACAAAAAATAGAACACAACTTTCAAGTAATGGGGAATAAAGCGAAAAAAAGTTGTTGTTATTATTATTATTATTATTATTATTTTATGATCTTATTCGAACATTTTTGCTTAATAAGTTTTCACAAATAGTTATTTTTTCTAAGCAAAATATTATCTTGTAACCTATAAAACTAAAAATTTTATTTTCAATTAATCAAAATTTCTCTTACTAAAAGTTAAATGTGTCTTATAATTTTTTCTTTTATGTGAAAAAACGAAAACGCACTTCATATAATTGAAACCAAAATGATCCCATTTTGAATGCAGTAGTTCTCTTTAGTTTTATAAGCGCACACATAATAAGTAAGAAGAAATTCGTCTAACATAAATTTAAATTTCTGTGTAATTAGTGACCATTTACCTTTGCAAAAATAAAAGTTTAACAAGGAAAACTTTAACTATTTTAAATTATAATAAAAAAATAATCTGCAGCATTTTTTAATAATTTTCTTCTAGTTACATGCTTTAACTATAACCTTTTCAAGGGCAGTAGTATGTTTATGAAACCAGTTAATTTTAAATCCCAAATGCCGCAATCGCAGCAGAATTTATGTATAAAAATTTCTGTTTATTATGTATGTGAAATATAGACTTTTTCTTATTTCCGTATAAATTTGTTCGTAAATTCCAGTGTCATTCATTCATTTCAACATTTTGGCAATGGAAGTGCTTTGCCCCTGAAAGTGTTATAAGTTCGGCAATTTTAATTCTCCGAAGATAAGTTAAAAAGACATTTATAACATATTCCAATTAATTATTTTTTTAAATTGATGTTTAAATATTTGTATGTTTATCTAAGGGGATAACTGATGTTTAAAAGTATAAATTCCTGTTTTTTAATTATTAGCATCAGTAACAAGTTATATACGTGGGGCAACTGGGCCCTGATTTTATAATGTGACTCTGGAGATTCTGGGAATTCATCTTCCAAAAGCTCATTTTCATTTGAATTAAAGTCTGAACTTTTGTAAATGTGTTCAGTTAGGTTACCTTTATCAGATTAAAAAAAAATATATATCCATTTTTCCTCATGGGTCCAGTTGACCCATAAAAATAGGGAAAGTGGACCAGGAGGGTCTGTGCTCCACACGCGTTTATTTTTTTAATATGTGGTATCAGGTCTTGTTTGAAAAAGTATAAACAACTTAAACAAATTTAAATCAGGCAGATCATGTAAATTATGTATCAACTAAAGAGGGTTGTAAGGGAAACCTTTGCTGTCAATGTGTCTAAAAAAGCACTAAAAGCAGGGGTTGCATTCGATAGGGAAATTTTCATTGTTCCTACCAATATTTTGAAAATAATATCGTCATCGCACCTCCTTTAGAATATGTTAAATAAAATGATCATGAAGGTAACTCATTAAGGGTTCGGGTAGGAACAATAAATTTTCCCTAAATAATGCGACTCCTGTAAAAGTGAAAATATTAGATTTTTTTATACAGAAAACATAAAAATTAAGTAAATGTAAGGTAGTAAGTATAAACGTTACACGAGTATTGCAAGGGGAAAAATAACAAGGTAAAACTATGAAGAAATGGCTGCGTAAGTACTTAAGTGTCTCATTCTTTTTTTATTTTCCACAAAGAAAGTTCGATGTGTCCAATAAACCTGTGGAGAATGTAACAATATTGTTATATCGAACAGAGCTATTTTATAATCGTTTCGATAATTTTCTAATAATCTCACTTTGCTTTATGTACGCATCTTCATCTGTATCGTAAAAATTTGATTTGATACCTCCAACATGCTTTTAAAAAATATTATTGTGTAATTTTAATAAGATGTTACGTAATTTTATTTATTGCAAGCGAAAAAACAATGGAGAGATTAATTTCCCGTAGTAAGAGAAATTCGACGTTGTTTGTACAAAAAAGAAACCTAAATTTTCGCAACCTATCACAGCAAAGACAGAGTTATGATTGAGTTGATACAAGTTGCTTTAAGAAGTAGAGGTGGGAGTGCAATGTTGACAAAAGCCAAAACTTAAAAGACATCAACGATTTTTTATAAAACAGCCAATGGCCTAGTTACCTCGTGGGTCCAGTTACTCCAGCTTACCCTGATGCTTATACCTTTTCTGCAATTTTTACTATGTACTTAAGATTCTCTAACAGAGTAATATTTATATGTTTCTCTTGGGAGATGAACATAATATATATATATATATATATATATTGGACTTAAAATTTTATTTTAAGTATAATGTTGAGTTTTTTTTTGTTTGTTTGTTTTTTGTTGGTTTTTTTGTTTTGTTTTTCAGAGAAACACGTTTGTATAGATTAATGTCACTTTGAATTTATTATTTCCTTTTAAGTGTATCGGATCTGTCTGTTTGATACAGCCATTTTACTCTTAAAATGTAGAACGTGGAAAGTTCAAATTGGGGAAATAATAAAAACTATTGACTCACATATTTACAGATTATTAAACATTCACAAATATATTTAGAGAAAATGTAGAGAGGGGCTAATTAAGTTGTTTGAAGGGGAAAAAAAGAAAATTTTCTTTGTATATCATGTGAAAGCTTTCGTAACGATGAACTAAAAAATGTATTTCTTTTAATTTTAGGTATTATATTTTCAGAAATATCGTCGAAAATGTAGTTCAAAAATATGTCCCCCCCCCCTCTATTTCCGAATCTACTGAAACTAAAATTATGAAAAAATTAGAGGTAGTAGACGCTAATTTAAACATTGCAGAAAAAACTATAGCGATAACCCTAGGTCACATGTTTTTGAGAAAATCACATTTTTCCGTTACACACAAATTTCGATTTGCGGGCATCAAGCAAAGGTGTTAAGGAACGCTGGAGGTATCTATCGTAGTAGAAGTATAAAAACATTGTTAACAATGATTTTTGGAGAAAAAAATTTTTCGGTAATTAGCCGATATATTAACCATTAAACACACGGGCGGTTTGCACATACATAATGACAGGGACGGCGTATTCTATGTACCATCGGCTTTTGATAACAGCCTTGATAACAACTTTTAATGATGTATTTGTGTAATGCAATGCCCAGTAGCAGTATAAAAGCAATAAATGTCAAATTGTTGAAAACAGACTAATTTAATTAGAATTAATCACATAAATACTATGGGATTCGCGACTAGTTTGCATTGAGTGGGCTCTGTCAATACATCTACCGTGTCTTTAAAAGTTAATAAAAACGTATCTGGAAAAACGCTGCAGGCACCACGGTGGCGTTGCAAATTTGTGACTTTCTTTCGAAGCGCGCTTAGCACAATGCCAAGTTTAAACTTTGAACAATGGTTTAGGAACACTGTAAAAAGAAAGTTTATTACTACACTGAATTTAGTTTTATGAAATGCCAAATAAAGTTTAAATATGCACTACTTTTATTGTCAGAACCGAATTTAGTTCATCATAAACAAATTAGGATAAGATTAAAAAAATATTTATATATAGAATAGCATTATTTCATAATATTTAAGCTTCATATCTATTTGAACTTCTATGGTACACCCATTTATACTTTTCTAGTATATACAGATATACCCAACCCTACGTTGTATAGTTTTTACAAAATCTTATTATTCTATTTGCAACAATTTTTTTAATAATACAATTACTAATTCATATATTTTTGTACGGGACCCTCTGAGCGCGAGTAATTCTGGCACTTGACCATTTTTTTTTTTTCATTCGGATAAAAAGTACACTTTCACGTGTCATCGTTACTTTTAGCTTTTAAATTCATGTTTGGCAATGCATGTTATGATTTGAACAATCTACAAACTTGGGTACATTTATTAATTTTTTTGTTGCATTTCTGAAGCTCTGGGTAATTATGTTACATTGAATTTCATTCTACTATAGATATATATTTCAAACTGAGCTAAAATTATTATTTATCAAACTTTTATACGTCGTAACACGGATTTGCCAATTTGATTTTTTTTTTTTTTTTTTTAATTGAGAAATTCCTAAATCATGCCGGAATTTCCAAAAGAGGAATTTTTCCTTCATGTAGTAACCAAATATCATGCATTAAATAAATCAAAAATTACTATTCGGATTTTCTGATAAGTCGGAATTTCTGGATTAAAAAATGGCTAAACTGACAACTCTGTTGTAATATAACTATTATTTTCATAAATATTAAAATTTTGAAACACGGTAAACAATATATTACAAAAATTCATAAAAAGTGAGATTGATTGCCACTTTTTTTTTTTTTTTTACATAACCTTACTAATTTATTAAAGTAATATACATTTGTGATGCATTTTTTTGGAAAATTAAGCTTTCTGAATCTCAATTATTATGCTTATAATAAATGCAATGTGAAATATCGTAGGAGCAGTACAATACATTATTTCATTTTTTAAAGCAAATTAAAAGTTCAATTACTGAGCCAGACAGTTTTGCTGCGATATAATTTGCAAAATTAATTTGAATTACATTCGAATTGAACTAGTCATTTGCCATAATGAAAATTTTTTCATAAAATTCTATAAAAACCACATGAAAGAAAACATTACTAACTGCCACTATCTGGAAATAATTTTCCATTTCGCAAAATGATTTTCCATCACAAGAATTTTTATTTTTTAATTTTTGTGTTAAATATAAATTCTGAAACGTGAAAGCAAGAAATTGCAAAAGATTAAAAAATAGAAGAAAATTAATTGAAAAGTCATGACATCATGCATGTGTTATTATAAATTTTTATCTAATTAAATGAATTGATTCGTAGATATAGCGCTGAAGCTTTTTCAAATGCATTGAATGTTTGTAATTGAAAAATGAATTTCGAAACGTTTTGAAATAGGTATTATTTGAAATTGATAACATTTTTATGGAATTTTTACTTAACTAAACAGTCGCTTAAACTTTCCAAACCGTTTTACTTTTCAATATTTTATTTGCAAAGAAATAATTTTAGATTTTTCAGCATTTATTTTATGTACATTTATAATTTATTGAGTCTATAGAATCATAAAAAGATTCTTATGCCGCAGAATTCTAAATAATGCTGTGCACGGTAGAGAAAACTTTATTTCAAAAATCTTTGTTGAAATGTTTTTCTAGTATTTTTATTCTTACAAAAAATATGTATGGAGCGACTCAGTTGTAAAAGTAATAGTAAAATTTTTAATTTTTGTAAAATATTATATTGCTTCATGTAAAAAAAAAAAAAAAAAAAAAAAAAAAAAAAAAAAATGTAGCTGTTATTTATTTACTTATTTATATATTTATTTTTCATGGAATTTAAGGAATAATCCATGCATTAAAACATATCCCATTAATTTCTTGGTTTGCCGTCTTATGCTAAAACTATTTAAAAATTGTGTGCATTTTATACAGAGTATAATTTTAATATTTTATTGTATTTTTGAAATGTTGAATAAGCAGGTAAAATTTAAATTAATTAAAAAAATAATTAATGCATTAAACTATTATTAAATTGAATTCTTGGTCATGAGATTAAAACAAAAATATTTATACTATCAAAAAGGAAAGACATGAATTTTAAAAAATGAGGAACACATTGAGAATTACTCCGCTTGCACTTAAAACACGTCAAATCACATCGCCAATTCAGAATCTTCTCAACTTTACGAATATTTAACACCATCAAAAATTAAAAGCGCGAAAAAATAATTTAAGATCGGGATAACTAGACGTGTCAATAATTCAAATATTATCCTTAAAATAATAGAAACACCACACACAAATAATTTAAGGGATACGAAAATATCAACCTATAATAACTTCCGCACATAATGCAAATATTTAAAAACCAAAACTGCATTCGTATAACCCACATTTTCCTCCATTCTTCGGAAAGCGCATCGCTTCCGATTGAGGAAATACCTATTAATATGTACTTTGTTGATCATTAGAAATCGTGCAATTCTTAAATTAGCGAAGCAAACCCTATCGAAGAAGAGATCCCACTTTACGGCTTCTTATCGCTGTGGAGCGCACGATTTGAAGAGGTGTGAAGTGTGAACTGATGATAAATTGATTTAGTTATTAAATGCGCTGCTGTATTCAGTTTTATTATTTGAGTGTTGTAGCTGAAAATAGTCATTTTAAATAATGTTTTCAATTTAGAGTTGTAAATATTTTCAGTGAAGCAAAATATATTTGTCTATTAATGTTAACAAATTGAAGATCAACTGGTAAGACGATGAGGAATTAGTGAATAGAATTAATATTTTAACATAATGTCGCCTGAATCGGAGGAATAGTGGTGTTCTAAAAAAATGTCCGTAGTAATATTGCGTTCAGCAAGAATGTTGATTTTATTAATCTTTATTATTATTTTGTTATGATTTATTATTGATTATTATTTTATTAATATAATTTATTATTTATTATTGCTTATCATTTATTGTTTATTATATTTTTTTATAGATTATTGATAAATATTTTATTATTATATTATGTTATTCATTATTATTATTTTATTTATCATTTTATTATTATTTCTTTTTATTATTTATTATTGTTATTTTACTTGATATTTTGTTATTATTTACTTTTATTATTTATTATAATTATTTTATTTTATTAATCTTGAAAACAGCTATATTTACTTCAATAAAATTAAATTTCTACTGTTTAGAATCTTCCTCCTCTCCTTATCAGCAATATCCCCCTCTTTTTTTTTTTTTTTTTTTTTTTTTTTTTTCCTTTCACGAATCATGAACACTTGTTTAAATAAGTTTAGTTTAGAAATTGGCATTTGGGAATCGTTCCTATAAATTTAAATCACGTATAAGTCATAATACAAGCTACAGGCTCCTTCATAATAAATTCACATATAAAATCACATATAAAATTTACTTCTGAAAGCATTTAAGCGAATGTTAAAAGAAAAATAAATATATTAGTAACAAATTTGAGTTTTCTTATTTGAGTGTCGAAGCTGAAAATAGTCGTTTCAGGTGTTTTTTTTTTCAATTTAGAGTTGTAAATATTTACAGTGAAGCAGCAAAAATTATTTGTCTATTTATGATGAGAAAATGAAGATCAACTAGTAAGACCAAGCTAAGTAGGAAAAATTAGTGAATAGAGTTAATATCGTTTCATAATGTCACCTGAATTATGTATAGTGGAATTCTAAAACTTTTTTCGTAGTGACCTTAGTTGCGAAAATAATGTGTGCATCAATAATGTTAAATTTATTATTCTTATTCTTATCATTTTTTATTTTATTTAATTAAGGGTTTCGGAGACTATATACAGTGCGTGTAAAAACTTTAAGGACAGCAAAAAATTGTAAAAATTTTGATAAATTGAAAATGCGACAAGTGAAATGGTAATTTAACGTTAATCATAAAGTGGAAATACTAATATAAAAGTCAACAGAATGCATCTGTGTCCTTTTTATTGCGAAAAAATCATAATTATGCAATAAAACACTATTTTTGACTGTGTAAAACTATAAGGACACCAGTATTTTTTTTTATATAGAAATGTTATATAGAATTATTATTAAGGATCGACCGAAACATCTTTTTTAGGCCGAAACCGAAACCGAAACTGAATTTCGGCGATCTTCCTATTTTCGGCCGAAAACGAAAACGAATATGTCCAAAAAATTTTAAAGTAATTAAATTGCATGTATTAAAGTAATTAATACATAAATAAATATATTATTAATTAATTATACGTATTTATTAAATATGTATACATATTAATTAATTATGCGTTAACAACGAAGTTCATAGCAATAAATGGTCTCAAAATCGATGACAAGTGTTGAAAATCTCCGAAGGAAGAAACGAGATTTTTGGAATACTGATAGTTTCGGTCGAGTTCCGGTCCAAAATCTGACAAGGAGAGGGCCAACCTTGTTAATCACAGATTTTGATTATTTTAATATATGTTGTAGGGTAGAGACCCCTTAGACTCAGGTTCAACGGATTTTATCCAACGCTCCTTAGTTCTTGAGAAACCGGGGGGTCTAATAGTAGCACACAATTTAAATACTTATTTTGTAACAAAAAAAGATAGGTTGGTCGCAGCTGAGTTGGTATGGCGTTAGCCGGCTGATCCGTGGGCCCGGGCTCGATACCGGGATGCGCTGCATTTGTTTTTCTCATTTTTTGTTTTATAAATGTACTTGTATTTATAATTTAATAATTTAAATTAAAAATTTTAATATCATACATTAATTATAATGTTAACAAACTTAAATTTATCATTTTTTTTTTTTTTAACTATTATTTCTCATCCTTTAAAGAGGTTTAAAAAGAAATTGGATCTATTATTGAATGATGAAAATTCCAAAATCGTGACAAAACCTGCTGTGGTGCCATCTAGTTATGATAAAGTAAAAGAATATTTAAATAAAATAAAAATAAAAGCAGAAAGAAGATAAAGGTGAAAGCAAAATAATTGAAAGTGAAAGCATACATATTACAAATTTAAAAATCTTTAATATACAAAAAATCGGTTGTAATTTAATTCTGATGCTAATTTTTAATATAATTATGCTTGTTACTTTAAAAACAGAATAATAGTATTATCGGATTGACTTCCTTTGTTAAAACAATGCGCAAATGATGTTTCTATAAAATAATGAATTGACACAATTTCTCAATATCATTGCATCGATAAAGAATATATGAAATACATTTTAAAAGTGATTAAAAAAAAATTACCAGTTTTATGATGTTTTATACAACTATTTAGTTAAAAGTAAAAAATTAAATAGGTTAAAATTATAATTGATATACAATATTATAAATTTTAATTGAGAATGAAATTATTAAGTTATACTTACAAATATATTTATAAAACAAAAAAATGAGAAAAAAAATGTAGCGAGTCCCGGTATCGAGCCCGGGCCCGCGGATCAGCCGGCAAACGCCATACCAACTCAGCCACGAGCCACCTATCCTTTAAGTTACAAAGTAAGTATTTAAGTTGTGTACTACTATTAGATACCCCGGTTTCTCAAGAACTAAGGAGCGTTGGATAAAATCCGTTGAACCTGAGACTAAGGGGTCTCTACCCTACAACATATATTAAAATAATCAAAATCTGTGATTAACAATGTTGGCCCTCTCCTTATGAGTTTCGCGAAAATTCGTTTTCGACGAAAACTATCATCCCAAAATCTCGTTTCTTCCTTTGGAAATTTATTGCTATCAACTTCGTTGTTTGTAATTCTCTGTCATGACTGACTGAAGACTTGAATGCAAATTATAAAGCAAGCAATGCATATATAACTAAACTTTTTCACGCGCTCATTAAAAACTGCAGTCACAACAGTAATAGAAAATTTTCAGTTTGAAATCGCAGATGTGTTTCGAATACTCTTTGAGAAAGTTCTAGTATAACAGATGATCATTTACAGAAATCATTATAAAAGATAAATCGAGGTGTGTATACATAAAACTAAAATATTCTTAATTAAATGAAATTCGTGAATTAAATGAAACCTTTCTGTGTCGTTGATGAATTAATTACGTTTTATTATATATATATATATATATATATATATATAAAGTTTTGGATCTAAGGCACAGAGAGACAATTTAGGCCACACGTATAATTAATTAATAATTATGTATATTTATAAATACGCATAATTAATTAATTTTTATACATATTTAATAAATACGCATAATTAATTAATAATGTATTTATGTGTGTATTAATTACTTCAATACGTACAACTTAATTACTTTAAAAAATTTTTGGACATATTCGTTTTCGTTTTCGGCCGAAAATAGGAAGATCGCCGAAATTCGGTTTCGGCCTTAAAAACATTTTTCGGCCGATCCTTAATAATAATTCTATATAACATTTCTGTAAAAAAAATACTGGTGTCCTTATAGTTTTTACACCGTCAAAAATAGTATTTCTTTGCATAATTATGATTTTTTTGCAATAAAAAGGATACACATACATTCTGTTGACTTTTATATTAATATTTCCACTTTATGATCAACATTATATTACCATTTCACTTGTCGCATTTTCAATTTATCAAAATTTTTACAATTTTTTTGCCGTCCTTAAAGATCTTACACGCACTGTATATATATATATATATATATATATACAGTGTGACCACGTATGACCTGACCGACCTTTATTTTCGCAACCGTTGGTCCTAGATGCATACTTTCAATTACAAAAATAGTCAAAATTAGGTGCAGGTTTAAGATAATAAAAGTTTGAAGCGAAAAAACAATTTAGTGAGAATTACAGAATCTAAATTTTTATACGGTCCCCGGTCCTGTAAGTTATATTTAGTAAAATTTCTCTGTTACACTGGCAAGTAAGGCAAAAAAAGTCCAGTTATTCTACGATTAAAATTGACCGAGTAATAGCTGTTTAAAGTTGGAGTATATTTTTTGCTGCGTATTAGGGGTCATTCACAAATTTAGTAGAAATATAATTTTGTCAGATATATTAAAGAAATGGTTGAGAGTGAAATTAGAATTGCAATATAAATTTGAAATCTTTAATCATTCTGACATATTACTGCAAAATGTACAATTTGTACTGAACATTATAAGAGGATAAAAATAACAGATTTTTTGTTAAATAAAAGGATGAAAAACAACAGCCTCAATTCTTTACAAAAAGATACATATTTTAAAATGCTGTTAGATTACACTGTCTTTCAAATTTTGGGTTGTCGCATGTTGTTTAGCTTTTCAAAATTGATTCTTATGTATTTTTTAGCACTGAATCCGAAAATGACCTTCATTTTAAACCATCACGTTAGGAATTTTCTCAAATCGCAAATTTCAAAGTTAAAAAGCTAAAAGTTAAAATTGATTCCCCCTCCCAACCTCATTGGACCTCCGAGCTGTTTATCTCTAAGAAACCCAGTATAAGCCAAAAAAAATCTAATAAATTATTGAATTAAATAAAATTAAACTGAACGAAAAAGTCTTACATCTATTTTATAGTATCAGAATTTTCGCTATTTTTTAACCTTGAAATTTACCATTTGCGAGAAATCTTAGCATGATGGTTAAAATTGAAGGTAATTTTTTGATTCAGTGTTAAAAAATACATAAAATGTAATTACAAAAGTTAAAAAACACTTCCATCGCAGGTTTATGTTATCTAATCTAAAACTCTTTCTGAAATTTTTTGTGTTATCCTCTAATATAAGTATGTATAAGATGGTAAGAGTAAAAAATCATAATAATATTGCATTGTCATCGGATTTAAGTCAGTATGTAAAATTTAACTTCTTTCGGACATTTGAAAGTAAGTTAAAATGTGACAAATTTTAAACGGGAAAGACGATCATTACAAGTTAAATAAAACCTTATTAAAATAGCATAATTTTAGTTAAAAGAAATCATAGCCTCAAATCCTTACAAAATAAAACATATGTTAAAATACAATTATTTTAATTAATCTGAAACTTAACTAATAAAATTTAATCGTAACATTTGTACGATTTCTTTCACAGCGCAGATACCTTGAAATAAGTTTAAGTACTTTATAGACGACCCCTGAAAGCACGATCGAAATCATCTGTTTTGATATGCAAAAAAAAATATAAGTCATGCATTTCAAAGTTTCATAACTCGGTCAATTTTAATGTTAGATGAATGGGACTTTTTTTGTCTTACTTGTTAGTGTCACAGTAAATTTTTTGTAAATACCACTTATAGGACAGGGGGACCGTATAAAAATTTAAATTTCGTAATTTTTTAATAAATGTTTTTCTTGACCCAAATCGCTTTAAAAATAATTCTTTACCTTCTTTAAGCCATTTTTGTAATTGGAAGTATGCATCTGGGACCAACGGTTGCGAAAATAAAGGTCGGTCAGGTTATACGTGGACACACTGTATATATATACATATATACAGGGGTTTCAAAAGAGATGGGCAAAACTTTAAGATGTGATTAGTACACATCCAGAAAACAACTTTCATCAAAGAATGCATGGTCGGAAATAAAACGCAAAGGTGCTAGAGGGTGCCGAAGAGGCTGTCGTTATGCAAGGAAAAACACACAATGAACGATTAATTGACATCCGCTTGTTGACAAATAGGTCTCCATACAATCGTTGAGCCTCTGAGCCATTTCCATTTGCAGTTCCGTAGATAAAATGCATATCACTCTTTTTTTTTATTAGTGAACGGCAACGCCTTCAAGTACGTTCCTACAGCAATTGACAGTTGCACACTCGGATCAGCGGCTTTTATGGGCGAAATTTTGCGTACGCGTTCTTCTTCTTCTCCCCATCACATTTGCATTCTATTAGTGTCGTTCTTCTCCTGATAACTCGCAACAGGAGTGGAGCTTTAACATTTTGCATGGACCAAGTTTTCAAATGCGCCAGCACCTTTACGTTTTATTTCCGACAATGCATTCTCTGATGAAATCTGTTTGTTTGGATATGCACTATCACCTCTTAAAGTTTTGCCCATCTTTTATGAAACACCTACATATATATATATATATATATGTAGGTGTATATATATATATATATATATATATATATATATATATATATAACCATTAAATAAACATTACCGACCACCAACAAAAACTGTGAAATTATGAATAAAATGACATTAACAAATACAGTTCCCCCCAACATAGATACCAAAAACATAGTAAAAAACAGCAGAAATTGAATAACAAAAATGAAAATGTATATGTACCAGACGTTATGTATAAAGTACAGTCCCTTGTACTATCTTACGAGTATTATAATGGAAGAAGAAAAAAAAGAAAAATATGGATACCGATAAAAATAATTGAAAAGCTTATATATTGAATTACTTTATCAAGGGTAAAGAATTCAAATATATAAGCAAAGCAGTCGTTTTCTGTAGAGAAAAAAAGCTAAAAGCTGAAAAATATTTTCCCCCGTACCCAAACGACCACATGACCAAAAAAATAGAAGCAAATTAAAAACAGAATAATATTTAATGCCATGAAATGGAAAAATATAATCTATTAAATAATTTCTATTATATTGTATAAATGAAATATTGTAGTATTACTCAGCTTACCCTCTATAACGCCATTTTTATTTAATCCAAATACACATCTGCAGATGTTGTACATTACCGCTATAACTTTAAGGTTATTTTTGCAATATATATATATATATATATAATAAATTTGAAATCACATATATAACCATTATAGAATATTACAATTCGTCATCAATTTCAAATGAAACTTATAAATCGAGTATCAAGTCATAATACAAGCATTATACATATTAATAGTACAGTAATATGTTGATTTTAAATAAGAAATTTAATAGAGACCAAGAGAGATGATAAACTTGCAGCATCAAACTGAATTTCTTACAGGAAGGCATCATGTAATTACATAAGTAGAAATCAAAATGTATATATATATATATATATATATATATATAACCATTAATTAAACATTACCGACCATCATAAAAACCGCATTATTGTGAATGATTGACAATAAAAATGGATGCCACAAACCTATAATATAGAACTGTATGTATAAAATAAAGTACCTTATACTTAATTACAAGAATTAATAAGGAAGAATAAAAAAAGAAGAATATGGATTCCGAAAAAAATGAAAAACTTATGTATTGAATTACGTTTTCAAGAGTACAGAATTCAATGATATAAGCAAATCAGTTGTTTTCTGTGAGAAAAAAGCTTAAAGCTGAAAAATTTATATATATATATATATATATATATATACACTGTAAAAAAAAACGGAAATACTACTGGCAATCTAGACGCCAGTAATTTTTTAATCAGAAAAACGGAAAATTTTCTGTAATTTATGGGTAAAATTTCCGTAAAAAAACGGAAATAGTACTGGCGTCTAGATTGCCAGTAGTATTTCCGTTTTTAGTCCGTTTTTTTTTACAGTGTAACCATTAAATAAACATCACCGACCATCATCAAAAGCCGCATTATTTTGAATGAATTGACAATAAAAATGGATGCCACAAACCTATAATATAGAACTGTATGCATAAAATAAAGTACCTTATACTTAATTACAAGAATTAATAAGGAAGAATTTTAAAAAAAAGAATATGGATTCCGAAAAAATTGAAAAACTTATATATTGAATTACGTTTTCAAGAGTACAAAATTCAATTATATAAGCAAATCAGTTGTTTTCTGTGAGAAAAAAGCTAAAAGCTGAAAATTTTTTTCTCCTGTACCCGAACAACCAATAGAACCAAAAGAATAGTCTCAGGCTAAAAACAGAACGTCATCAAATGGCATAAAATGGAAAAACCTGAATAATTACCATTACATATAAAAAATGAACAGGAAAGAAAATAAATAAATAAATAAATAAATAATGGATGTTTATAGAAGATTGTCAGATTCTAAAATTCCCAATATCCTAAAGATCACAAATATAGTGTGTGTATTATCTTCATAATTAGCCATAAAAAAGCTAAAAAAAAATATGATTGTGACAATCAAACAAATTAGACCGATAATTAATCATGGAATACAAAGTTGAAAATAAAACAATATTAAAAAGTATAGAGGAATAATAATAAAAACTATTTACCCAATTTTAATACATACAGTATAACATTAGTTATATCAAATAAACTTATATGTATAATAATCACTAAAAAGATGGTATACTATTATTAATTAATATGATATTGTCCTGAGTAGACTAAATTTTAAAAACAAGTTAATATTGAATTTGATTAAATAAGTTAAATTTAATATGAATTAAAATAAAAAGAAAAGTCACCAATTACATATAAAACATCAAATCAACATCCATATAAAATACGTATTAGAAATGTAGTAATAATACTAAAGCCCCATCTTTTTTTTTTTTTTTTAATTAACCATTGTGTATTATCCAGACAACATATATATATATATGTTACGGCCAATTCGCGAACTGGCCAAGCTCCGGGTTTTGGCCGTAACATATATATTCTTAAATTATACGAACTTAAATGTATTTGGTAGGATTTAAGATTATATTGATGAAATAATCTTTCCATGTTTTAAATATTTGATACAGACTCTGGATCCTATATTTATAATTTTTTTTCCCATGTTGAAACAAGTAAAGCAGTAAGCGTTCTGTTCTTCTACGGCCAAAACTCACCGTGTTATCACGCTTTGAATTTGATGAAATTTCGATGCTTTTGGCAGTAAACACAGAAAAAAGCATCTTTAGAATCGGAGAACTCCAAAGCAAAATCGAAAGTATCATAAGGTGGCGAGTTTCTGTCTTAAAACAATGGAGATTTAACTATTTTACTTGTCAGAGCAAGGAGAATTTTATAGAACTTATTGAAACCAGGGACCGTAGAGGACCAGGGAGGCGTCTTCACGCGGACATCCCCAGAGGGATGAGTATCTTTAAGGGTTAATATCTTGGCAAATTACTGACGATTTTTTTTTTTTTAAATCGTGGTCAACAATGCTATACTTTTGCTGCGATAGGTACCTCCAGCGCTGCTCAACACTTTTGCTGAAAGCCCGTAAACCGAAATTTGTGTGTAACGGAAAATACGATTTTCTCAAAAACTATGTGACCTAGGGTAATCGCTATAATTTTCCTGCAAGGTTTAAATTAAAGTCTACTACCTCTAATTTTTTTATAATTTTAGTTTCAGTAGATTCGGAATTAGATGCGAGGAACATGCTTTTGCGCTACATTTTCGACGATATCTTTGGAAATGCAATACCTAAAATTAAAAGATATGTATTTTTGAATTCAGCGTTAGGAAAGCTTTCACACGATACCCCACACGATATACAAAGAAAATATTTTTTTTCAAGTTACTTAATTTACCCCTCCACATTTTTATTAAATATATTTATAAATGTTTAATAATCTGAAAATATGTGGGTCAATAGTCTTTATTACTTCCCCCAATTTGAACTTTCTACGTTCCATAGTTTACGAGTAAAATGATTGTGAGAGACAGACACAGGAGTGATCTTATAATAGTTCCGTTTTTACTTTTTAAGTACGGAACCCTAAAAAAAGGTAAAAAAGCAATTTTTATTTCAAAATTTTTACCGCCCGAGGTTTTATTTTAAAGACTAATTGGCTTTGCTTCAGTAAATTGTGTTATTTGGAATTTTCTTCTTTTTACACCCCCCCCCCCCCCCCGCCATCTCTCTCACTGTCTCTCTTATGTATTTGTCTCTCACTTATGTATTTGAAGACGACTGTTTCACATAAAAAGTATATTTGTAAAAGTATTTAAGCGAGTTATAAAGAAAATTATATAGGTAAATAATAAAGTACATTTTTTAATAATTACTGCTTCTTTCACATTGCCTTAATTTTTTTTCTTATATATGTCTCGAGTACGGATTTTGATTAAAAAATGGTGAAATTATCATTCTAATAAAAGGCTTCATCTGAATCTCAAAAATGATTAAATTAAAATTATGCTACTGTATAACTGATAAATTACTCATGTAACGTCATCACAGTTTTTTCCATAATTAAATAGGTTAATATTTGCTGCATATCTATTTACAGAATCTTATAAAACTTAATATTTAACTAAGTATTTTTATTAGTATTCCTATATAATTTTATATTCCGACGCAGTGCAACATCACACGAAGTTTTTTTTCTCTTCTTTTCCTTTAATATCAATTGGTTTTCACATATATTTTTATTCGATATTATTCTTTTTTTTTCATATTTTATTTATTATTATTATTATTATTTGTTGTTATTGCTGTTCTTGTTATTGCCTAGCGTACTACTTTTTAATTATCTCTTTTAAAATTTAAAAAATTTCAACTCAGCATTCTTCCCAAGTTTCTCCAGAGCATCATTGAATCTGCATTCCCTTAGTGATGGAAAGAAATGATTTATAACGATTCCGAGTCACTGACTCCAGGTGAAGGAGTTGGAGCAACAGGTGATCCCTCTCGCAGTCGGAAAAAGGGGACGATTTTCTATGCACTAGGAACCCCTTGTAGTAACTCAGTTCGTTCAACTCCTTATGCACTTACTGCGGAAGTTGGCCCCGTCACTGGGACTATGACCGAGCCAAAGAGTTAACTTGCATGCTGGAAAAATTATCTATATGAATATAATTCCGATAGTTAAAAAGAGAGAAATTTACTAAATATTAAACTTTTTTGTCACAAATTATATCTGAATACAAAATTCTCCTTTCAAAGAACTTTTCTTGAATTTTGAAAATACGTAAAGATTTATGCAATTAATTAATAAATTTTAGAATGATTTCCTCTAATTAAATTAATAGCCTAAATAGGTATTTATAGGACGGTTCTGGAATATTTACAACTCTACTCAAATCATTTCTGTAAAATATTGTTTTGGGTATTTTATGGAATAAGAAAATGTACAAATATTGATTTACGTAAAATCACAAAAATTTCTCAGACCTGAATCTTTCCACCTCATATCTTTGAATATCAAGAAAGTTGAGCAGTTAAAAATCGGAAAAGAAATTATCCGTTTAAAAATATTTTTGCTTTGTACAAAAGAACAATGGTTTAAAAACATGACAAAATAATGTATCTATAGCACATCCTAAATTATGTTACTGAAAATCTATATGTTGAATGAATTTGTGAACTTTGCCGCACCTTTTTTTTTATATTGCTTTAAAGTACCATCGAAACAGAAAAAAACCATCCATATATAAATGTGTAAATGTTTATATATATATATATATAATCTGTTTGTTAATTTAATTATTTAATAGTTTATTTTTTGCTAGAAGTTTATATTAATTTTCAATTATGAAAATAAACTAATATTCTCTCTTCGTTTATGTTTATATAGATAGCTAAAAAATAAATAAATAGAATTAAAATTAAGACAGAAAAATAGTGGCAAAATATAAATAAAAGTGATTTAGATAAAATAATGTATAATTTAAATAATAATTTATTGATTTGATATGTATAAAATTATTTAGATGTAAATGATGAAATACATTAACATGTTTAAGCCATATGTTTTGCAAGTAAAACAACAATTCGTTACTAAATAAAAGGAAAACATGGCAACATCAAATAAAATTAACAAAAAAAGTGTGTGTGTGTGGGGGGGGGGGGGGTGTAAATCTGATATTTTTCCTCATTTATTTATTTATATTATCTATTTTATTTATTTATATTTATTTATTTACTATTTTTATTTATTTATTATTTATATTTATGTATAAATATTTTTCATTTATTTATATTTTATTCATTTTATTTATTTATTTATTTATTGTCAGTCCTTTTTTTTTACTTTATTTTAAAGAAAATAATTGGTCACTTTATTGAAAACATGATTTTTTACTCATGACTGAGAAAGATTATTTTATTAATACAAATTACCCCAGCTATTTTTTTTTTTTAATCTTCACATAAAAAATTCTTTTGCATTTAAAATAGTCTGCTTCATTTACTTTTCACAGGAAAAATTCTTTTAAATCAAAATACTCATTTCAGTAATTCAGAATGGAAACTTTAAAGAACCTGTACAAAAAAATAAATAAATAATTTTTACAATAAAACTACACGATGTTACATCAAGTAATATTTAAAATTATACCTTATGCTCAAAATTAATTAATATTTTTCATTTATTATTAATGCTAATGAAAAAAAATGTTTAAAAAGAAAAGATAAATAAACAGAACTCTGATTTGATAATAGGAGTTGATTATCAGGGAGACCGCTGGTTACTTTTTTTGGCTACCGCTATTTCCAAACAATAATCTTCGCGGTAGAACATTACAATATTTGCAATAAAAATCTCCAAAAAATTTTGTTGTTTGGAAATGGGGGTAGACAAAATAGCGACAGGTGGGCTCCCTGGTAAATTTAATTTTTTTTTTTTTTTTTTTTTAAAGGATTATTTATTGAAATTTAAGGAAAAAGCTATAACCTGCATTTTTTCATAGAAAAATTGATTTTATATTATTTTAAAAAATTATCGTATTTTTAGTTATTGCAATTACAGGATTTAATTTAACAGTGAAATATAATTTATAAAATGTACATTTTCAGCCCCCTTAGCTTTAATTCTAACTACAAGTAGAAGACTGTAAAGAAATGAGCGATGAAAACAGACAACAGTAAAAGGGTTAAGAATTCACGAATAAATAAATCACCTTGATGTCAAAACAAGGAAAATAATTATACACGTATTAATTCGCTTACATTAATGATATCAATTTCTTTTCTCATTTGAACAAGCTCTTTTTTAATATTTAGAAGCATTTTTAAAGTATATTTCTTTAGATTTTCTTACGTCTTTCAAATATCATATTAAACGGAAATTTTAAACGCATTTCATAACGTTGTGAAATTTTCAACTTTTAATGAAGAAAATGAATCATACAGGGGTTCCACTTTTACCCCTTTTGAATTTTGTTCTCTTTTGTTATTTGTAAACAAAAAACTTCCCGGTAGATTGAAAATGTTCTAGATATACACCACGATGATTATTATTTGAACATAAAAGTTAAAAAGTAACCAGTGAGACTACTGACCACACTGCATTCCATTAATTTTAAAAATACAATAATGAGTTATATATATATCCCTTTTACAGGATAAGGCGAAATTTCTTCCAAACCCTTCCAAATAAAATGTTTTCAAAATCACCATTTTCAACCAATATTATTTCTCATGATTAGCTAAAGTGCAAAGTATACTTAAAGTCATGTTTGTGCGTGTGTGATGCATACACAAGCAATACTTCAAGTATATTTTCACACAGCGAAAGTATTTAAGTGTATTTGCTGCGCAGCTAAACTAAGCCATAATACTGTAGGAATCCTGATATTGTCCCATATACGAGCTCTAAAAACACCATTAAAATGAAATATGAATTTTAAATCATTTTTAAATAAATACATCAAATTTAAGCAAAAAAAGGAGGGCTGGGGAATCATAGACATGCGCTAAAATTGATACGTTTCTTATTTAAAGGGGGGGGGGGGGATAAGCTTGTATACTCCAGATGTTCACACAAAACGAAATCAGTTTAGAGTATGATATCAAACAATATTATTAAATTAATTCTCTTAAGCTACCATATACATTAACTATTTATTTCTTTCGATGAAATTTGATTATAAATTAACGTAAAACTTCTCTTTTTCGTTAATACTAAATTCTTTACTGCCTGCAATTATTAATGCATTAATATTAAAAAGTAAACTATGAGGAAAGGAATTCATAATAACAATTAAATTTTTAAGCTACTTATTTACGCAACGATAATGTTTTACGCGAAATTGTAAACTGTATTAACTATTAATTATTTTGCAGCAATAATACATAACAATTTTATTTATCTATGCTATCTTTAGAAGACTGAATCGTCTACAAATATTAATTTAAAATATAATACACCTTACTTTTAAAATGAGCAGTGTTTCTTTAGCAACTCTGAAATGAAAGAAAAATAAAAAATGTAAATAAATTTCATTACGTGAAGTTTTTATAATTTCCCGACAATTTTCTGCAAGCTCATAATGTTTACCATCATCGGAAAGATGAGGCCTCATACTTGCTTCAAAATGCGTATATACCCATAATCTAATAAAAGTGGTTTTGATTGCTGATAATGTAAAACCTGGCAGTTCTTTTTGCAAAAAATAATTTGAAATAACAAGTCAAAATAGAAAAGCTACATATTTAATGTCCTTATTCAAAACTACTAAATTATTAAAACTTGAAATCGACAATAATTATTGATGAGGCTGTTGGAACGTTTCCCCTTTTTCTCTTCCCTTCTGTTCTTTCCCCTTTTCTGGCATGGCCTAATATAAAAATCGAAATCTGCTTCGTCGCAGAAAATGCAAATTAACAAAATCATCGCTTTTTTTTCTCACAACTTACTGCATTGAGGAAAAAACTGAAAGTAACGGCGGAAATTATTAATAATTAGGATCGACGCTGTTTAATCTTTTTAAGTATGTCTTGTGCGCCTTAACTCAGGATATGCATCAGAACTTCTATTTAATGAATCAGGCAAGATCGATTACTCTGTTCTTTAAATCTAGATTATTTTTTTAATACTGTGTTATATTATAACCAATACATGCGTGTGTGCATATACCTATAAAATTTTTCAACGCGGTGAAGATTAAAAAGATAAAATTCTATTGTAAGAAAAGATAAATACAAATTTTTATTTAACATAAGAAATTAAATCATGTCTAATTAATTAACAAAAGTTCTATAAAACATTATCTCATTTTCAGAAGATTTTTACGTTGAGTGTATTTAAATTCATTTATTGATTTATGATTACATTTTTGTTTTTCATTTGTTTTCATTATTTTTTTGTTGTTGTTCTTAAAAATGGTGAATGTACTACTTTCCCATTCTTATAGATATATAGAATGATAGACAGATGGTATGGATAACATATTAAAGTATTAACTTTATACACATAGCGCAAAACTTTTGGTCAATATTTTTATTCTGTAACCCCCTGTTATTACAATTTTTCTCTTTAGGATTACTTATCACTTGTGCAAGAGGCACAAGTCTAGGAAAAGTTTGTTTTGTTTCCGATTTACAATCCATAGTTTATTTTGCCGCCTTTTTTTTTTTTTTTTTTTGAAAAAATAAAATTAATATAAACTCTTTGAATATTACAATGGAGATTTTACTTTGAACAGCAAATTTGTTGATATTTTAAGAATACTAATCTGTTCTTACAAAATTATTAAGTTTTAGTTCTAACTATGCAACCAGAATTCAAGAGTGAACTCGTTAGGCTGGTGGTAGCCTTACACACACACACACACACACACACCTAGCCAAAAAAAAACACAATTATAAAAATACATATTAGAACGCACACACAGACACACACACATCACATATATATATATTCGATATCAACACAAAATACGAACAGAAACAAAAAATAAATAAATAAATAAATAAAAGGTATCTACAAGAAACTAATAAAATAAACCAAATAATGTGGTCGCATCATGCAAGACGTCGACAGAGGATAAATTCCTAATAGGATCCAAAAATGGAAGTTTCTAGCAATTTCAGCTTAATCTCAACCTTATTCCACCCAAACATCACACAAAAAAATTCTTATACCAAGAAAGGATTGGAAGAACTATTGAACTAATTGAATCACGAAATAATATTTCAAAACTGGAGGGACAGAATACATATCGTAGTATATCAATGCGCTCCGAAGTATGAAGAAAAGAAAGTATCAAATGCAGAAGAAAATAATTAGTACAAAATCACAAGCTATTTTTTAGTGATAATTCTAACACTAAAACAAAGTATGAAAAAGGGTAAACAAGAAACTGATATCAAATAAACGAATTAATGTGAGCTGCATACAGGGTTCCCCAAAAAGATTAAAACGTGCTTCAATATTTTACCTGTTGGAAATACTTAGGCAACTTGAATTGCAAAAGTGTTCAAAATAATGTAGGAATTAAGATTACGTCGCTGAAAAAGCGATTTTTTCATAAAATTACTCTTTTTAAAATTTTATATAGTTACTCAGTCCCATAAATTATATTTAGAAAATATTTTTTCATGCTCTGGCAAGTAAAACAGTGAAACTTCCATTCTTCTATGACCAAAACTGGCAGAGGTATGATACTTTCAATTTTGTGAAATTTTGGAGCTTTCCAGCACTGAAAAATCGCTTGTCCATTTTTAGAGCTGGAAAACGCAGGAATTTAATAAAATTCAAAGTATTATAACTCGCTGAGTTTTGGTCTCAGAAAAATGAAGTTTTCACTGCTGTACTTGTCAGAGCATGGAGAAAAAATTTCCAAATATAAGTTATAGAATCCGATAACCGTATAAAAATAAAAATAAAAAACTTTTTTGAAAACTTATGATATCGGCATAATCGCAATTCGCACCTTATTTAGAACACTTTTGCAATTTACTTTCTCCACGTACCGCCAACAGATTAAAAAAAATTAGCATCTTTAAATATTTTGGGACACTCTATGTACTGTATATATATATATATATATATAAGATGAAATCACAAATATATGAACAAATTTGTAAAATTCAAAAAATGAACAAGATATGAACATTGGAAGCCAATATGTAAAATAATATGTATACCACTTAGACTGCATATGTTTCATACGAATTTCAACAAACACTGTTTTAATTGTTATTATTTTGAGTATATGAGAACAAAATAAAATAAAACAAACTTATGTGCACATGTATGCATACATATACGTATATTATAAAATACAGATGTGATCAACTGCGTTTTTGAAATTTCCAAATCTGGCTCTCAACTGTAAAAAAACGGACTAAAATACGGAAATACTACTGGCAATCTAGAAGCCAGTACTATTTCCGTATTTTAACGGAACTTTTTCCAGGTAAATTACAGAAAATTTTCCGTTAAATTAAAAAAAAAGGAAATATTTTTCTGTAATTTACCGGGAAAACGTTCCGTAAAAATACGGAAATAGTACTGGCGTCTAGATTGCCAGTAGCATTTCCGTATTTTAGTCCGGGTTTTTTTTTTTTTTTTACAGTGTCGAATGAGTGCTGGCAATGTATAACGACTGAATATTGAAATAAAGAAAATAAAGGAAAAAACACTTTTCAAAGACACCAAATAACCAGATGAAAGCATTTAACAGAATACCTTAAAATATCATATCTTAAAAATAAACAAATCCTAATCTTATCTTCTGTTACTTAAAACTGTTGCCGATAGACATCGCAGTTGTTACTGAAAATGCAGTACACTTTTTCACCTAAGCATTAATCAGACTATTTAAAATAAAGAATTTGTACAATAAAAATATCTCTAAATGTGTAATATATATATATATATATATATATTAATTAGCACGATGAACTCTACTGCAGTTTGTTTGGTTTTTTTTAATCTAATTGGCCTTTATTCTTTTCTTTCTTTCTTTTTGTCTTGGCTACGCATGTACACGTACAGTCGGCCAAAGAAAAACATAGAGGGAGAACAACTTCATACATGTTAATCACCAAATTGTCTCATAAAAAAATGAAGATAGTCATTCAACTGGAAATTATGTCTTCTTTCAATTTCTGTGAAAAAAAGAAAAAAAAAGAAAAAAAAGGAAAAAAAAGAAGCTTGGGGGTCATCTTCATACTGAAATTGTACCACTCTTAAAATTTTCAATTTCGGAAGCATACTTTGTTTTTTCGGTAAATTATATCTTCGGAAACCAAATGGAAAGTCATTAGGTGAAAAAGTTTTGGAATTATACGTGCTTAAAATTTGGAACACGAAATATTAAATTAATTTTTAACCGTCGCAAAACAGATTGCAATGCTGGTAGTTTTTTAAGCATAGCTCAGAAACTAAATCGTAAAGGTTGTAATTTTTTATTCTTATATTTGACGCATCTGAAAATCCATTTCTGTTAAAAAAAAAAATATATATATATATATATATGTGTGTATATATATGTGTATATATATATATATATATATATAAGTAAATATTACATGGGGTTTTTTGTTTTGTTTTTTTCGAAAGTCTATTTTAAAATGTGTATATTTTCAAAATTACTTTTTTAAAGCGGAGGGGGTTGTGACGTATGTTAAAAAAAATCGTTTTCTAAAAGCTTTAAATATGCAAGTTCAAAATTATAGCTAATTAAAGGTGATTCGTTTTGAGTTACTTTAAAAATGCTTTGGAATCTGTTTTACAACGATTTAAAAGGAAATTAACCTTAGGGGTTTGAAAATTTAAACCTTCATAATTCCTAAATTATTTCACAGAATGGCTTCCCGTGGTATAATTTACCGAAAAAAAGACGAATATGCGGTGATATTGGGTTAATTTTATTTTAAATTAATTTTTTTATTCAATCAGACTGAAAAAGTCTTTTGGAACAATTTTTTTTCTTTCATAAAAGATTGTAATTTATAAACAATCCTGTTACTTTTTTACTTATTTTTTCCTGAGACATTGTGAATTAAAATAATTAATTTGTGTTTTTAATACGGCAATTGCTTCAAATCTGAGAAGTTGTTTTCATTCTGATTTTATTATTATTAGTATTATTATTATTATCATCATCTAAATATTAATTCTTTGTACTTTTTTTAGTTAATTGTATTTTAAGATTTTTTCATTCATTTATAACACTTTTTAAAATATTTCTGCCTCTCTAGCTATCTATCTATTTATCTACCTTCCTCCTTATTTTTTAAGTTATTTCTAAAGCTGCCAACCTTTCGATTTTTTTCAAGTCAAAAAACCTGTATGGCAGTAAAAAATTTAGTTAATAAATTTATTTAATAATTTGACTTGTTTCTGTGTGGTAATTATTTGATTTCATTTTTTGAGAAAAAATTCTTATTCGAAGTGTTTATTTTTTTTTTATTTTTTTTTTATTTTTTATTTTTTTTTTTTTTACTTTAAAGAAAATCGAAAAGCTGGCATTTATGGTTTTCTAAAACTAAAGCTATTTTAAATTAAAGAAAGGGATACTTCAAAAGATATAGTGAAGAAACATGATAAATTGTATTTAAGGTTTTGCGGAGTATTTATAGATAACCTTGAAGAAATAAAGAGAATTCACTTGGAAATTTTTACTACGTCACATTTTAGTTTAAAAATTGAATAACACTTTTCTCTTAACATACGCCATTATGATGCAGATTTTGTAAGCTGTTAAAAAATTAAGCCAAGAAAGCATTAAGAAAATTAATAAGATAAAGCATTAACTGTATTTTAACATTTTGTATTCCACTAACCTCTGATAAAAATTTGAATTGCTTGAAAACATGTTCGTAACGAGGGATGAATGACCACATATGACAAAACGGGATGAATGAAAAAGATTTATGGTAAAATGTTTTAACATTTTAATCATACACTTGCCATAATAAGAGTTTTTCCATTCTTGCATTTTTGCTAGTTTACTATCAAACTTAAATAATCCCTTTAACTTATTTTTACTGAGCCGTTTTAACTCCTTCAGGGGCGGTGGGATATATTATATCCCACCTAATTTAAATCAAAATTCGCACCAGAATCTTTTAATAAAATTTTACTTTTATAAATTTGGTGGAAAAAAGTTGTAAAATTGCATTTACTTACTCTGCAATTAAAATTTTCGAAAATTCTGGTGTAAATTCAACATTACAGAAACACAATTACTTGCCCCTGAATTGGTTAATGACAGTATATCTGATGATATATTCTAAATTATTAGCATTCCTTAAAAGGGGTAAGTAAAGCATCGTAAAGCTGCAGTAATTTCAGTCAAGTATTTTATAGCAATTTCTTTATAGATTTATTCATGCTGTTATAAAATATCGCAGTACTGCAATAGAATTTTTATTCAAAAAAATTCTGGGATTTATTCCTAATCACGACTGATGAAGATACGATTTATTTTACTTTTAAAGCCCAATTTGTTCAGGATTAAAAAATATTCGATGATTGAGGATTCGCTGAGTCCTGTGCTATTTCTTAACTACAGAGATTAAATGATCATAGTAACATTTAATATATATATATTGATGTTTTTACAATAAATTTGTATCTTCTCTAAAATACTCATAAATTCATTTTTCTACTTATAGTGTATCATTTTTTTAAGTCACCAAAAAAAATTAAAATTCAATGATAAAAAAATTAATGAGTTTTAATATTAAAAGAGTAAATGAAGCTGTGATTATGGTTTGCGTTGAAATATATTTCTGTTTGAGTATATTATAGACAAATTGAATGGTAAAAAAAAAAAAAAAAAAAGGTACACAGGATTTACTAATAGTCGTCTTTCATAAAAAATATTGTGCTTCCAGTTAACAATTATTTTTATTAAATGTCATTTCTTATCTCCAATCTGTCTAAAAGAAATAAAATTCGTCATTGTTGCCTCACTTTTATTTTATACGTGTGTGAAAAGTTGAGCAACAAAAGAAAAATTAGAATATTTTTCGAAAACACTACTAAGAACCTGCATATGCTTGTCTACGTTAAACGATGCATATGCATAGCAAGCAATATTTTGTATATGATCAATTGAAAGAAAAAATAATATTAATAAAATAACAAACCGCTCTGTCTGTCTGTCTGCGTGTCTGTCTGTCTGTCAGTGTGCGATGGCTAGCGAAAACTACTGCACGTAGAAGTCTGAAAATTTAGATGTGAAGAGTTCAAGACAGGTCCTGATGCACCTGAGACTCACATTTTTAATTTTTAAGAGCCAGGTTCCCTGGGCACCTTTAAGTTTTTATGCACTAAATTGTTAATAACATGCCTCTTTTCTATCCGATCTTCTTCGTCTTTGGGGTGAATTCTCCTTTCAGTTTCTGCCCCATTTCTACATTTTAGTTAAGACCCTGGTACCCTTGCAAGGGGCTCAGTACCGAGTCCCTTGAAGTTTTGGTACACTAAATTGTTAATAACATGCCTCTTTTCTATCCGATCTTCTTTGTTTTTAAGGTGAATTTTCCTTTCAGTTTCTGCCCCATTTCTACATTTAAGTTAAGACCCTGGTACCCTTGCAAGGGCTCAGTACCGGGCCCCTTGAA
The DNA here is from genome assembly GCA_963932465.1 of Maratus speciosus. NCBI lineage: Eukaryota > Metazoa > Arthropoda > Arachnida > Araneae > Salticidae > Maratus > Maratus speciosus. The sequence continues at coordinate 286,413,181 of OZ010787.1, read as the reverse complement.
GTTTTCGTGCACTAAATTGTTAATAACATGCCTCTTTTCTATCCGATCTTCTTCGTTTTTGGGGTGAATTCTCCTTTCAGTTTCTGCCCCAATTCTACATTTCAGTTACGGCCCTGGCACCCTTGCAAGGGGACTGGTACAGTGCCCCTTCAAGTTTTAGTGCACTAAATTGTTAATAACATGCCTTTTTCTATCCGATCTTCGTCGTTTTTAAGGTGAATTCTCCTATCAGTTTCTACCTCATTTCTACATTTCAGTTAAGACCCTGGCACCGTTGCAAGGGTCCTGGTACAGGATCCCTTGAAGTTTTAGTGCACTAAATGTTTGATAAATTGTTTCCTTTTTATCAGATCTTCATTTTTGGGATACTTTCTCCATTTAGTTATTATCCCGTTTCTACATTCCAGTTAAGACAATAGGCCCGTATAGGGTCCCGTAGGGCCCGGTCCAGGGCCCCTTAAATTTTTTGTGTGCCATGCGTTTTTCACACCCTAAATTTCTCACCTTCGCAGTGCGTAATTTTAAAGTTGAGTCTTGAACTCTTCTCCTTAGTACAACACTGACATAATTTTATTGGGGCCCTAGGGCCCTTTTTTAAGCATTTCCCCAATTTTTTGCACATTTTTTTAAAATTATATTCTAATGATTAATTCATACCCTATACTTAATCTCGACTAATTGAAGATCTAAAACGCTTAGTACTAAAACGTTGTAACCTGTTTTCATGTTAGGGCCCTGTTCTCAACTACCAGTTGGCCCCTTTTGGGCCCCCTGTTATAACTCCCTTAAAAATAGTCCGATTCACTAGCTTTTTTTTCTAACAGAATCTTAGGTTCTCCAGCTATTACATGAACGACAAAAAATATTTCAGACTCCAACTACCACCAATTTTGAATATAAATCATCTTCTTGGGGCCTTTGGTGCATCTTCTTTAAAAATGGTCCGAATTCGCTGCAATTTTCTTTACCATTGTTCTAGCGTCCTCTGATTACATTAAGAACTACTAAAAAGTGTATTTATACCAAACTACATGCTACTTAAGTCCCTTCCCCCTTAAAGTTGAGTCTTGAACTCTTCTCCTTAGACCAACACTCACATATTTTTATTGAGGCCATAGGGCCCCTTTTTAAGCATTTCCTCAATTTTTTGCACATTTCTTTTAAATTATATTCTAATGATTAATTCATACCCTATGCTTAATCTCGAGTAATCGAAGATCTAAAACGCTAAGTACTAAAACGTTGTAACCTGTTTTCATGTTAGGGCCCTGTTCTCAACTATCAGTTGGCCCCTTTTGGGCCCCCTATTTTAACTCCCTTAAAAATAGTCCGATTCACTAGCTTTTTTTTCTAACAGCATCTTAGGTTCTGCAGCTAGTACATGAACGACAAAAAATATTTCAGACTTCAACTACCACCAATTTTGAATATAAATCGTCTTCTTGGGGCCCTTGGTGCATCTTCTTTAAAAAATGTTCGAATTCCATGCAATTTTCTTTACCATTGTTCTAGCGTCCTCTGATTACATTAAAAACTACTAAAAAGTGTATTTATACCAAACTACATGCTACTTAAGTCCCTTCCCCCCTTGGGGCCCGGTAGAAGGCCCTAGAAGCTTTTGCACCATAAATTATTAATAAATTGCCCCACTTAATCCGATCTTCCTTCTTGGAACCATTTTTCCATTTAGTTATTCTCCAGTTTCTATATTCCAGTTAAAATCCTGGGCACCTTAGAGTCCTGTAAGGCCCGACCCGGTCCCCCTTGAATTTTTGTGTGCTATGCATTTTTTACACCCTAATTTTCTCACCTTCTCATTGCATAATTTTAAAATTAGGTCTTGACTCTTCCCCCTTCACTAACACCCTCATATTTTTTTAGGGGCTCTAGGGCCCCTTTTTAAGCTTTTACCCCATTTTTGCGCATTTCTTTAAAATATTATTCTAATGATTATTACATACTCTATGATTAATTTTGACTAATTTAAAATCTAAAACGCTAAGTACTAAAACGTTGTAACCTGTTTTCATGTTAGGGCCCTGCTCTCCACTATCAGTTGGCCCCTTTTGGGCCCCTATTATAACTCCCTTAAAAATAATCCGATTCACTAGCTTTTTTTTCTAACAGAATCTTAGGTTCTCCAGCTACTACATGAACGAGAAAAAAAATTTGCAGACTTCAGCTACCACCAATTTTGAATATTAAATGTCTTATTGGGGCCTTTGTTGCAGCTTCTTTAAAAACTATCCTATTCTATTCCAAATTTCTTTTACATAATTTTAGCGTCTTCCAGCTACTTTAAAGCCCCTAAAAAATTTTTCTTATACCCAACTATATTCCAGTTAAGACCCTGGCCTCCAGGGCCCGGTCTTTCTTTATACCTCAGCTACCACCTTTTTCGAACATTAATCTCCTTTTCCTTTTCAGCATCAACTTACATCTACTCACTACAGCCGTAAATTAAAAATCGAGTTACTTTAAAGGTAACTTTAGATAAGGGATTTCGTCCGTTTTTAAATATCGTGTTAATGCTAACAGTAATTCATGAAATTTAGAAGGTGAGAAGGCATCTTCCACCGCTTGGTGGCGCGTTATTTCCTGGGGTTTAAGGCCCAATTTCAACGGGATTTGCTTCCTTCAATTTAGAGTACAATTGAGCTACTTTCTGTATTATGAAATTTTAGACTTTAGCTACCAACATTTTCTAACATTAATAGTGCAAATTTTTTTTTCTTTAATTCTGTGGGCTTCATTCCTACGAGGTTTGGCTTACTCAACTTGATTTTCGATTGTCTCCGGCACGTGCGGGCACTTCCGATAAATGCTTCCATAGGTAGTGGGGATCTAGATTACAGGTTCGTTCGGAAAGAAGATTGATGGGAACACATTAGACGCTGCGGAAGGCAATGTGTCCTCCGAAATTAGGTTCATTTAAAAGAATTTCCAAAGATATAGAATCATACAAACTTAAGTTTTGTTTGAGGTTATTATTTACAAACCCCGGCCGACGCCGGGCGGGTCTGCTAGTAAGTAATAAAAAAGAATACTTATTACAAACTTTTATTTATGCATTTCGAACTTTGAAAGAGAAATTGAAATAACCAAAATTTGGAAATTTTATAAACTATATTCGAGTAACACCAGATCCCAAAAGCGACCTTAATTTGTTTTCTTTCCTTTTCATTTTTTTGAACTAAATTATTCACTGCTCTTTTTTTCTTTTTATTTAGTTTCTCCATTGTACCTTTTACACTTCATTACGCTTGAAAATTTCAACATATCTATTTTTTTATTTTATTTTTATATATTTATTTTTGTATATACCTGACAATGTTAGTCAAATCAACAAATGAAATAATGAACGTTAAAACTTTAATGATAAAAACTTTAGAGTGTTTCCTATTAAAGATTAAATGCGAGTCTTTAATGGATATGCATATACATTGTACAGTGTAGACACAACGGACAGCGTATATGCTGTCATTTCTATCTTCCTTCCTTCCAAGTATTATGTCTTTTTTCAGGGAATACTTTTACCCCTACACCAAAAATTAAGCAAACCCCTTTTGCTTCCTTTGATTTATACAAAAAAAGTATTTTTTCTTTTTTTTTTTTTTTTTACAATAAAAAAACTAATTTCTACTTTTTAGGAATAATTTTTTAGGAATTCTGAGGTTTTCTGCACACAGGGAAAACCATTTCAAAACATTCTTGTGCATTACTGAAAAGCAATCGATACAGTTTTATTATCACATGTGTTTTTAAAATTAGCCAATGTACTCATTAATGATAAATTTGTCTCACTTTGAAAACGTTCCATTAGCAAGGCTTGCATATATTATTTGTAATTATTAATTTCTGTGTTTAAGGCTACACTGTACCCTAAAAATGACAAAAATATCGAATATTTTTTTATTGAATTTTTCAGTGCTCCATACGGTTGTCAATCATGACTCCAAATTGTAGATCTGAAATCCAAATAGTTTTAAAGATATTTGAACTTTTCTGAGTGTTCTCAGAATGTTCTGAGTGTTCCTTTACAAACTTTAAATGCATTTTCTCAGACTTTTATTTTTGTTGATGTTAGTGTTTGTTAATCCCTAAGGCTTTTTTTCTGTTGCAGATAGAGTCTTGAAAGATAGAGTCTTTTTGCAGATACTTACATGTATATGTACTACAATAATTAGTATGGATTTATGTCTGAGGGTTTTAGTTATTATTTTTTTTATGTCAAAGTTAATATTTCCAAAATTTTCGTGTTTTTTTTTTTTTTCAGGTTTCGCGCTACAAAAATAAATAAAACTTTAAATAAAAGTTACATCTTTAATTCCATACTAACTTTTGTTCCCAATAATCCAATGAATATAAGTCACTTAAAATAACTAAAAAATATTAAAAATTAAAAATGTTATAAAAGTTTTTAAAACCTTCAAAATTTAAAAAAAAAAAAAAAAAAAAAAACGGTGATTGTTAAATTGATTTTTTTTTTTTTTTTTTTTTTAACCAGAATCAGTTTAATTTTATAATCCCAAACAGAGTCATTAATTATTTTTAATATAACTGTCTCCAAAATTTTTTTTTTTTTGAAAAAGGGTACTGTGTAGCCTTAAATCGTTTCTTTTATGCCAATATTTCTATTTTAATCAAATTTGACAAGTTATTTTAGTTTTTGTGAAATTTCTGTTTTTTTTTATATATATATATAATCTATGATGACTGCTACAATGAAATATTGAATTCCTTTTAGTGGCAACTCTCCCATCACCCAGCTCCTCTCTGCACGGACGGCATCTTCCATAGTATATATTTTTGGTTATTGAAATATATACGCAATAAGGGGTACACAGATGTACAAGATCAGTAAACTGGGATACTGTTTTCAAACATTTGAAAGAACATTGTTTTTTCTATTCGACAGTGTAAAAATTGAAATTATTTTTCTTTTCATATATTTATTAAATCGGTACAGAACACTTCTTTGAAGAATTTATTTTTGTATAACATTAATAATGGAGATCGATTTTTAAAGCCCACCATTTTCTTAAATCTTTTCTCAAAACAATATTTTTCTGTGCTCTACAACGCGAAACTTTCTGATACATATACGAATTTTGTCATAAGCGTCAAGGCATGAAATTGGCAGGCAGCACTATTGAAGACATCTTGAATCGTATCTAATTTTTTTACTTTTCGATAAATGTATTCCATCTTGAGTTATAACAGATTCTTATCTCATTTCGACCTTTCCCTCGCGTTCGTCAAGAAATTTCGTTCAAAATGCTAACTTTGATAGCATAGCACTTTTTGAAAATCCTTTGTTTTTATCGAAAAATCGTGAACGCTTTCATTTCATAGTATCTGAATAAGAGTACCTATTAATTTCATCAGTCTAAGATTAAAAATGACTTCGTGAATGTATCATAAAATAGCCAGTTTTGATTTGAGTACTGAATTAAAAAAATGAAATTAAATATAATATAAAATCTCAATCATCTACCTCCAACTTACCACACACAAAAGCTCCCCATATACAGTACCACTGTAATGGGTGCCAAAATTTATAATCAGAAAGAAAAGCATATAAATATCAATAACACTCAGACTCGGCGAATACTTTCATAAAATCTTAACATCAGTTAAAAAGAAAAATCTTTAATTTCTTTGGATTTAACAATTTGATAGTGTAATCGATAAAATGTTTTCTTAAATTCTAAATTCTAATTTATACTCACATATAACATTGATTTTAGTCTAAAGTAGTATAAGGTTGTCTTTTATTACACACAGGGACAGATGTAACACTTATTTTATACAAAATGAAGGAAATAAAAGTAAAATTAAGATAAGTGATAAAATTTGAAAGCCTGTAATCACAGTTAGTGAAATGATATCTTCTTGAGTAAATTAAAATTAATGTCCATTAAGATTTTCCAGTCAACTTTTGTAGTTTTTGGCCCCGGTCTGAAAACAAAATATAGTCTGGCATCCTATTCCTTAAATATGTATGAAATTCCTTCAAAAGTCCAATGGTATAACTTAAATAATTTTTTTTAAAGATTTTTCCAGACAATTATTCTAGTTTCCCCCTCCCTTCCTTCCCCCATCGGGTAAAAGACCCCGACCTTGAATCCGTAAAATATTCCTTCAAAAATTCTAAAGTTATAGGTTAAATGAATATTAATTAATTTAACTTATAATATATGAGAATAAATTTTATTTGCTGTTAAATTGGATTGCTGCATATTACCTTTAACGATATTTATCGTGTTTATTTACTGATTCTTCGAATTTTGAACAAATCTTTGACTAAAGAATACGCTTCAGTTTCTTCAAACGGGGAATTCGGCAGTTATTTTCCTTATCAAGAAAATAATTCATGGAACTGTTGGCTCTCCCAAGGAATATTTTTCAGCTTTTATGAAAATCCAATAATTATTTCCGACATATTTCATTCAGAAAGTTCATTAGTTTGGGGTATTTTCCTAAGAATAATACAGTGTGATATTATATTGATGAACCAATATTTATGTGACTTTTTTTTCCGTTTAGTTAATGAAACAGAAGAGTTTAAGAAATATAAATCTATCAAGGACTCGAAAGCTACTTTTTTTAATTTATTTAACTCTATTGTAATTTTGCTAGAATAAAAATCACACAAAAATGTTTCCAGTAAGTTATTAGATTTATGATTCATTTTTTCTCTATAGTTTAGGAAATTATTTACAAGAACTTTTAAGACATTTTTTGTTTGTTTCTTTCTTTTGTTTGATTTTTTTAATGGTTAACCTTTTGCGTTTTAGAAACAAAGAACACTGAAGGAATAACCTTTGCAGTGTTCCAGTTATACAAGAATTAAAACTAACTTGACTGCTTTGAAATTGAATTTGTATAAGGAACATCAAATTCAAAAACTACATTAAATAATGTTTAAAGAATCTTACCTATATTGAAACGCTTTAAAGAAGACATACATAAAATATCTTCGTATGTAATTCAGCCACAGTTTTTCTTCTTCTTTCTTCTTCTTTTTTATACAATAGCGGGCTTGATTGACAACATTGTTTTTCTTTAGCCTACAAGTCGAACTCGGATATTGCACCGATAAAACTACTAGCTCTGGCCATAATATACTTACTAGCTACAATTTTGGAAACCATGGATGATAAAAGTAATTTCTTTCAAAGGTATCGGGAAAATATCGGAGATAGATCGAGAAAATATAGAGATTCGGTAATTTTATACTATGTGTTGCACGTGTTGCATTATATTCCCACGACATTTTATGCAGTATATTTCTATATTCCATTAAAAACATCAGTAAAAAATGCATTAAAAAAAAAGTAGTCTGTTTTCTTAGACCACTTAATGGAAATGAACTTAAAAAGTATCAGTTGCTTGATAAAAGAACATTTTATAGATAAATAATATTGATAAATAAAATATAGTAATAATATTTAGAATACACATTTCTTCGATAGCCGATCATAATTTGCAAAGACCGAGAGTTAAATGCAACTTCAAAAGCTTTTTTTAACAAAAGATTAAGCATAAATGTTAAACCTACAAACCTCCCACTATTCTTCCGTGAAATGTAGATTAATTTGGCCCAAGTTAAACACGTTTCGACCAGATTTTTTTTTTTTTTTTTTTTTTTTTTTTATGAAATGAAATATGTTCCATTTAGAAACATGAAATTAAATAAATAATGATACATCAAAATAAATTTTCAAGTTCTAAGCGCGTTTAACCTGAATAAAATTAATTCACATTTTACGAAAGAATAGTTGGAGGTTGATGAGTATGGCAAACTCATAGAGAACTAAAGTGATATTTTTAACATCGAAATTAGGTTTTTACAATTTTAGAATAGATTTCTGTAAGAAACAAAATAAGATTTTATTAAGAAATGAAAGAGTTTATGTTTTAAAATGAATGGGGTGCTATTTTCAAAACTGTCTCAAAAATATGTCTGCTTAATATTTAATTTAATATCAGGAAATAAAATTGAACCTCTTACTGTAATAATAAAGAAAACAGATTTAAGAAGATAATAATTATCAATTGTGACACTTTTATAATGAAAACGTTTACTCGGGAAAGCATTTTTAAACATTAATATATTTTATCTACTAATAAATAAGTTAACGACAATATTTTACGTTTTATTAAAAAATATGCAAATATTATCTGATCTTTTAGCCTACTGCTCTTTCCCTTTTATACTGCCACACTGCTGATACTTTGAACAACTTAGCTAGCACTTTTTATCACGCTTCTAACTGATCCCTCACGATTTGCGAATTTATTTTTAAATGCATTTTAAGGTTGGTCATTTCATTTGGTACTCTGCACTTCTTCCTTCGATCTCCCATTTTAAAATAAGGCGTGTACAATTTATTCGCCTAAAGTCCACTCTTCAAAACTTAATTTTTGTGTCCTTTTGAATCTTTATTACCATGCCTGATATTCAGTTATTAGTTTTCTTTGACCATAAAACTGATTGAAGGATGCACATCGAACCAACTCGTTACGCCCACAAGGATGGTACTGAAAAGTTATGAAAGTTTTTCCTGCTTTAGCGTACAACATTGTTTACATTAATTGAGTTGCTGAATATTGATGCATTTTATAACATTTTGTTATATTGTATTATGTCTAAAAAGATAAGAAGGTTGGCGAAGTTATTAAACTTTATCTTAACATCTATCATTACTTATTTTAAATTCAAGACATTTTTCATCTTGATAATCGAAACATTTTTGCGGTAATGTTCTGTTTAAATTACTTCAGAAATATATGTTTCCAAAAACAACTTTTCTGGTAACATTCTCTTTGATTAAAAACTTTACTATATGTTGAAAATATATTTAAATATTGTTGCATTATATTCTTTGTTGAAAGGAGAACAATCTACGTTTATAGACAAATATATACGTTTATAGACAATATAGTTTGATCAATAGCATTTCTTAAAGTAAAATCAGAATTAAAATTCAACTAATATACATATTAAACATAGATGAAAAAAATCTTGATTACTAGGAATTTCTGTAACTATTTCTTTAATGCCTTCCTTCGTCAATGAATATTGTAATGCAGACGTCGACAACCGCAAACACGCGAGAGCGCACACCTATAGCCCTTTCATCGTGCCCACGAAACCTATGTAATTTTGCATGTATAAATACATTTATTTAGCTCTCATGGGTAATCAGTCTTGATTTTAATTGACAGAAAGAAAGTTTTCAAAACTGTACAGTAATTTTTCTCTATCTGTTGTGAGTAAAATATTGAAGGACAAACATGCAGTAAAAAGCATTTATGAAAAATTTTTCCCCTTCTTAATACGCCTTTGTATTTGTGTTTAGGTGTCTTTGTTACACTTTGCATTTATATTTTTCTCACATATAAATCTATACGATCCACATGAGTTATCATGTATGTTTCTGAAATTTATACCCTACACACGAAAAATAAATATGTGTGTGTTTGTGTGCCTGTGGTGGTGTTGGGGGTGGATTCGTCCATAATAGTACAAAGGTTGGCGATTTATATAAAGGTTTGCAGATTTTTTTTTTAATTTGACTAACTTTTACAATATTGTTTATACATACCCAATCTTATCATATTTTGCACAGCTGTAGTCCTCCTTGCCACCAGCAACAGCCTTAATTTAACGTAATAACATGAATTTGATGACAGAATACTTTGTTTACCATGGATAATAAAATATATTTTGAAGAAGTTAAAACACTAAAGAATTCAAAATGGATAATTTGAGGGAGCATTCCTTTCTTTAGTGCACATATTTACCTTAAAAATTTGTATTATATGTTTATTTGAAAGCCTGTTGTTTTATTAAATCATATAACTCTTGCATTTAAAAGTAATCACATTCTGTTTGATAATATTTTCTAGTACAATCAATAAGTGATTATATTTTCGCCTGATCCACTTATATATTTGTTTCTCGATTAGTCCATCTTTTAAATTTAATAAAACAGCATACGTGTTTCACCAACAGGAATTCCGGCATGTTCAATAAAAATGAGTACTGTATTTACAACAGTCATGGTCTTAAAACTTGTAAATCACTAAATAACTCATTAAAAATAACTGATTTTTAATGAGTTAATTTTCTTTGCATGAAGAGTGCAATTGATATCGGTACATATTCTGCATCGAAATTACAAACACTTACATTTGATGTCTTTATTTTTTGTCTAGAAATGAAATAAATTATCCCTTTTACTATACATATATTTACCAAAAAATCATGAGAAATTTTCAAGGAGATTATGAACCAAACAATCGATAGAGATATCAATGATACAAAATTGAAAAATGTCTGTAAATATAAATACACATCTAATCTCATTATCAGATGTTTGCTTAGGCGTATAAAAAAATTCATAATTCCTTTTATCAACTTTTCTTATTTCATTTTTTTTAACATAAGAGCAAAAATATTTTAATTTTCAATGTTTTTAAATTTCTAAAAATGTAGTGTTTAGCATCCTCAGTGTCTGAGCATTCTCTTCGTAAGTTTTACGAAAGAGTTTTGTGACGGCTAGAGCATAGTGTTGCGCTAATGTCATAAACATAGAAATTCGCATTTATTCCATAGTTTAATTTGGATATATTTCTTGGAATCATAAAATTGTCAAGTACTGTAGTACTATTGAACTGTTTCGTTCAAATTGCAATTTTTATTGGCGTAAGGAATAATGTGTGTATTTTTATGTAATAACAGTCTTCAGTATTGCAATGAATGTGTTTTTATTTTTTATTTTATATTCTTTCATTATTAATATTTCAATCATTATATTATGTTAAGGTATTATGGTAGCAATGTTGCTTAAAATTTTATTCAAAGAACGATTTTTATAGGAGTAAAAATCAGTCAATAAGCAGTAGTTTTAAGATATTCGAAAAGTTTCAGCAATATTTCACATAATTTACCCTTTTTTAAAGAAATTATTAAATAATAATATAATTTCAAATAAAACTGGAAAATTAGAAATATTAAAATTTAGAGTAATCAGCACCATTTTAGACGTTTATATGTAGAACATGATAAACAGTCTCTATTATGATACTGTACCAATCTAGTTTATCAAATGTAAGTAATGTATACTAACATATAGGTGTCATTTAAACGAGCTCTATTCCAAAACATTCGTAAGATTTAAAAGCTTTTCAATGATCTTCAGACATCCATTTTCCCAAAGGATGAGTCAAATGGAAAACTTTATTTGAATTTCTTCGAACAACATTTAATGGCCATTAAAAAACTCTATCAATCTTAAGTACTTCAAATTCTCTTAGGTGGATCTCGTTTTATATAGATAACTGTAGACGAGAAACAAATATAAACCAGAAAACTTGCATTAAGATATTTTGTTTATCAGACATTGACACATATTAAAGTACGAACTTTTAAAAATTCTTCTAAATGATCAAAACTTCCTTTGATTTTACGATTGTCTAACTTAAAGATGTACCGATATTACTTTTAAATGCCTTCTTTTGTTTAGATTCGAGCATTTAGCTCTTGTGGCATTTTCTTCTGCAAACAGGTAAACTATTCAGATAATAATATCCTTAAAATAAAATATCGATTTATTGTTTCCTTTATAGTTTAGGCTAGTTTTTAAAGAAATGTTGACACCGAAATATATTTGTACCTCACACGCGTGACTGTGTAATGTTTATTTTTATTTAGTTCCTTTTTGTTTTACTTACGCTTTCTCAATCATATTCGAATTCTGAGATAAAATATATAATAATCATATATCTGATCCTAGGAAATGACAAATTAAAGTCCGAAATATTAAAATCTACTGTGGTTTTTTCACAAATCTTTCATTTTCTTCATTCGGAAATCTGGCCTTAGACAATATTTTAACCACAATTAAGAAACAATTTTTACCCATAACGCATAAAATTTTTAATATCTTTATTCGAATTGTATAGAAATGAACGCTATTTTATTACTTTTCCAAAAAAAAATTGTCATGCATTTGTCATTATCGGTGCTTACTGGCTGATTATTAGTTATTCATTTTTTTTATATATCCTGAAAATATTTTAAACACATGGACTCTGACAATACTGTCCGAAATATACATTATTTTTGTAGATATATATTTTTTTAAATGCCTATTTAATTTAAACCTCAACTAAAGTATCTGAAACTTGTAAGTATGTTTGTGTAAAAAAATAATTTCGTGATCATGGTAGGAATAATAGTTTAAATATAAAAATAATCTTAAACAGTTTCTTTCCTAAAATATAACCAGTCTTCAACTGTACGCACCAGATTTACAAATTTAACATGTTTTGAAAATATTATATAGATATTTTTACCTTTCAATAACCTGTTGCATTTTGTTATTATTATTATTATTTTATTTATTTATTTATTTATTTTATATTCTTTTCCTAAAACAATTCATGGCTTAATCCGGACAGAGAATCTTTAATAATCCATTTGCGATACAATAAATTCTTGTTGTAAAACATATGAGAATCTATAGCAATTTTTTTTGTAACTGTAAACCATTTAAACAAATGAAAGATTGACCAAAAAATGAAATCATTTATGATACCATAAAATTCATTAAACATAACACAAAGTGGAATATTTAAAATGTAATATAGGGTGACTGCGCCAGTAGTTGATACCCCTCCAAGTAGTTGATCAAATTTTTGAAATATTGCGCCATTTCAGGCGGCAATGAGTTTTACACGTGGCACTAGACATAATATTTTTGTTTGAATATTGCAATCCCTGTTGTCATATTGTTGTCAGCTGCCTGCTGTACGAAAAGCCATTTAATGATTTTTTTATTAGAAAATGTAAAGATTTAGTTTTTGAATAGTTGGAGACAATTACGGTAAGTTAAAATAATCCCCTTCCATCTTGCTTATTTCAAATAATAGTTTTTTATGAATTATTGTTAATCACAGCCTAAGCATGACATTTTAAAGATTAATTTTGGAATTTTCGACTGATTTCTTCGATTAATCAACTACTGGGGAAATGGCACTTAAAGAAACTATTTGCTTATAATTTTGTTGCTTTTTAATTTCATCAGATTTCGTTTTTGTCCATGATACGACATTCATTAAGGGTTGTAGCAATCAAGTTAGTTTACTTCTAAAACCTAAAAGGAAGGAAATATAATAACAACCCCGTAGCACCGACCTTATTTGATCAACTACTGGCTCCGTCACCCTATATATAATTTTTTTTTAATTTTAACCATTTAAACAAATGAAAAATCGATCAAAATAAATTTTTTTAAATGTTTCTATATTACAATATTGTATATCCTATATAAAAGAGGGAAAAGTTTCAAAAAGAGGAGGAGCAAACTATGTAAGATGAAAAATTTACGAAAGGAAGGATAAACACAACAAGACGAATGTTGAATCTTATAATATGAAACACTTAATTAAACTTTTTGCAATTATTAACCATTAAAACAAATGGAAAATTGACCATAAATAAATAAAACAATTACTGTACTGTAAAATATGAAATCACATGTGCAAGAACAAATGGAAAGGAAAATGCAATATATATATATATATATATATTGCACATATTACATATATATTACATATATATATTATATTGCAAATAAAGCAAATATTAAATCACAAGTATAAAATCAACCCTATAGAAATCAATTAATTATTAGAATACGTAATAAAATAACATAAATCCAATATTTCTAAATGCAGATTAATAAAAATGATGGGCAAAATCCAAAATCAGAAGATAAAAATATTGTGAATATGAAACTTATATTGTGAATTTGTGAAACACTTTATCAAGGGTAATATTCTACAATATAAGAAAGTCGAAGATGATTTCTGTAAAGTAACCAGAAATGAAATAGGCCAAATTAAATGACAACATCAAATCGTATGTTGAAAGAAGATTTGCAGAAAACAAATTCAAACCAATCGAACCAAATGAAAAGAAACAGAGATAATATAAGAATATAATATTTAAAGAAATTTAAATGAAGTGAAAGAACTTCTAAAGTGAGAAACATCTTAAGGGGCAACCAGCTAATATGTGTGTGTGTGTGTATCTCTATGTTATAAAACACTGTGCTGAAAATGTAACGGAATTATCAAACGTTCTGAGTGCATATATTAAAAAAAAGAAAAAGTCTGAAAGGAAACGGAAAGGCAAAATCAAGTTTAATTTTTTAAATATTTTTTCCATGGACCTTTGTATACACGTACGATTGTGTAGTTCCTAAATTGCATTTAACTATAGTTAGAGAAAAAATTCAATTTTAATTAATTATCGTTTCTGAAAAAAATGAAATATAAAGGTTATCTTCACATAAATCTTATTTCAGTTAATTTTGAAAATTCCATTACATTAAAACTAATTATTAAAATGTATTATAAATACACATTTGTCTATTCAAATTTTTGCTTGTTTAATACATTTCCTTATAAATTTAATATTCTTACAACAGAGATATTTTGATAACGAGAATAATGGTCTTAACAAAAGCCTATGAAGTAAAACCAACATCAAGGTTGCATGTATTTCAGTAGATACCATCGTTTGCTTTTATTTAAAGAATTTATCCTTAAACTCTTTATAACTTTATTTGAAAAAACGTCGAAAGCATCAATGACTTAGCAAAACTTAATTCTGTAATAAATCATTATTTTTCAATAACTTTCCTCCTTTTCGGAAGTGCGAACTGATAAGAAGTATAAAGAAGTAAGCTTGTTATATTTTAAGGATTTCAAAAAGTGTTTTTAATGCCAAAAATAATTTTAATCGATTTTTAGAGTACATCATGGAGTTTTCAATCGATTTTCCTGTGAATATTCTGATTTCTTTTTACTAAGGAATTCTTTTGAACTATTCACTTTGTTTTGCCGGAATTTTGAAATCTCTTCGACAAATCTCTTTAAGGAGGCGTTGAAGATGTTGTGACCTTTCTTCAAACAGATTTTTTACCCTCGTAAAAATATAAAATAAAGTTTAATGATTTGGTATAATAAAATATATACATATAACAAAATAATTGATAAAAATTAACCTAAATTTTTAACAAGACAGGGTGTGTCATACAGGGATTGCCAACCATCTCATTATCATAGACAAGTTTGAATATTTCATCGAATACCCGGGTGGAAGTCCCCCGCCCGACACAAACGCACACATATGTGTGCGCGTGCATATTCCTTTTTATGTGTCATAGCTGCCAACTTTTTTTTTTTCAATTAAATAAACTGCAAATAAAATTCAGGCATTTTAATCAGATAGCAACACTTTACACATTTTATTAAATAAATTTTCCGATTCAAAACATATTTATTTGACTTCAAAAAGCATGTAAAGCCTGTGTGTAACTGAAATGATCACTCCAAAAAATATTATTTTAATTCATATAAGAATTTTAATATAACATTTTCTAAAATTATATATTACGTTGCTGCGAAATATTTGATAATCAGCACATAATCTGTTGAAGCCCCACCAGTGGCCGAGAGGTTCCGCTCTCGAAGCTGGTAGACGAGAAGTGCTGGGTTCGAACCCAATCGCGCTCGTCGGTCTAATCGTTCGGAGTTTTCGTGGTTTTCTTCTGACCTTGGATTTCCAAGCGTTAATACGGGTTAGGTTCCCTTAGAAAGACCCCCACGAAGGACACTCCCCCCCCCCCCCCTTAGGGCCTATATCCCTCGTGTTGATAATTGGCCGTCATAAACACAACCAAACATAATTTTTCTTTATCAAACAAACGAAGTTATCAATACTAGCTTATTGAAGTCATCGGCAATGGTTTATTGAACTTCACTAAAGGAATAAAAATGAAAGACTAAACTTGGAATCTTCATTTAGGGGATGAGTCAATCAGTATTAAATTAGATTTGCTGTTGATGTTGTTTTTAAAACGCTCCAATGAACTTGATATTCATGTGAACAATCGAAAAGAGAACATTAAACTAAAAAAAATGAGATACTGATTCAACAATGTTAAAAAATAACAATTTTTGTGACATGCAATCCCTGTTGAAGGAATACCTGCTTTTATCAAAAAGATTAAAAATACCTGTATTTGAAGAAATGAGATTATTTTTTTTGCATAGTGATATCGATATTTTGACCGAATATTAAATATTTAAAATTCCCTTTCGGAAATCATTGCATTTCGTTATGTTAGTGAAATAAAGCGTTTATTTTGTATGAAATATAGCTAAGTAAAGTTTTATCTCTAGAATGGATATAAACTTTGCTAAATAAGTTGTGAAGCAAATATATAAAAATATATTTATTGTCTTGCTTCTTATAATCATAATAAAAGTTATAAAACTTGACAATAACATAGAAATTTCAAAAATTAACTACATTGTATAGTAAATACTAGAATGAAAACGCATTCACTTTGAAAATTTAACTGAAAGATAATAAATCTTCTCTTGTAACATATATTAAAATTTTCCACCTATGAATGAATCAAGAGAGCCATAGATTTAAAAAGTTTAAATCATGTAAATTTATTTAACGTTCAGTATTCAGTGGGGGAGTAGGGTGGGGAGTTCGACGCACAGTTTTATGTGATTAAAACGAATGCATGACTTTTTTTTAAGTCTAGGATGTCTCTATCCTTTAAAGATTTTCAACCGTGCATTAAGAAGATCATATGTTTTGTCAAACTTATAATCGTTACTCCAGATTTTAGTTTTATTGTCTTTATTTTATTTTAGACTTCGTTTTTAGTATAAATTATTTGCCTTTCTTTTTTAAGTTTTTACATTTGTAATATGCCAAATATCTTTACTATATATCGTTCTGGTTACGTATTTTTAACACATGGGTTATTTTAATATGAGGCATGTTATCTAGTTTCTTATGGAGTCATTATTATTGTTATTAAATGTGTCAATGAGCTACCTACAAATCAAAAGCCTGCGTATAAAGGTCTTGCTTTGAATTTATTTCCATATTTTCGAAAAAAAAATTATTATTTACAAATAAGATTTGCAAATAAGATTACAAATAAATACTAGTTTAAAATTCAAACTAAAGATCATCCATATTCAATAATTAATCGACATTCGAGTTAGACATTCCAGTGACGAAATACGGGCAAGTTATAAAATGACATGGCGACATATGGATCAATTATTATCATTTTTAGAGATAACTAGAAATTCAGGATGCATAGCCAATTTGCGATATATGTTGACACTGTTATAGGGCCGCCCAAATTATAATGTCTATAATTCCCCATTAAATTCCACACACACAATTTTACTTCCTTATAGCCCCACTCCCTCTTCCCTATATAGTCACTTTTGTGTGCTTCTCTAAGGGGCATGGACTGAAGTTTGGCTGTATGTGCTGTCGTCGCTATCGTATAGATGTTTACGAAAATTTACTTTAGTACCTCCAAAAAATAAAATTTAGCAGTTTTAGAATGAACTGATGTCTCTGTGTTCTTTAAGAGGACTGCAACAGTAGCGAATACACAGGCAAAACAGCTGACCAATTTTGAAAACAAAAAATATATAGTTTTTATAGAAGCAAATATAACTACTGCATTTTAGGTAGATTTCGTATGAAATACTATCTATTGGAATCTAACCTATGTTGGAAATTCTGAAAAATTTTTGCAAATCTACACCGATCACGACCCCTTGAACCCAAAACCACCCCCAGTAAAATACTTTATACATATATATATATCTATATAGTAATACTAGATGGCAGCACCAAAATTTGTATTTTTTCGATAAGTTCTAAATTTTACTTTTTCCAGCTACATTTCAGTTATAATTTACTACACCAGGGGGAATTTTTAGCTAAATTTTGACGATATTGTTAAACAGTTTTTAATTAATTTAATAGTGCATTTTAAATAAGTAATTACTTTCTATTTATTTTATTTAATATTATATTAAAAGTTATTTAACATTTATTTCAAAATGTATTAACTGCATCCTATGGTATCAATTACTGTGAATTCTTAACTGTTTTATTCACCTTAATCTTTACGATATTTTGGGTGCCATGTGCGCGTGGATTTATTCTAAAATATTGAAATATTAATCGGTATGGTGTTTATTATTTCTATTTTATATCCTATAAATATTTAAATAGGTTTTATTGATTTTTCCATTTCATATTATTTGTTTCTATTCTGTTTTCATTTTTAATCAATTCACTTGATTTTAATGGTTGTTTGGGCACAGGGAAAATAACTTTTAGCTTTAGCTTATTTTTCCCACAGAAAACAACCATTTTGCTTATATCATTGAATTCTGTGCCCTTGACAACGTAATTCAATATATAAGCATTTCCATTATTTGTCGGTGTCCACTTTCTTATTTTTCTTCCATAATAATTCTTATAATAAATTTAAAAAAAAATTTATACTTACAGCTTTAATTCATAATATTACGGTTTTTGATGGTGGTAGGTTATGTTTAATTAATGGTTATATATATATATATATATATATATATATATATATATATATATATATATATATATAACTTTTTATGGACACGACAACTTCCATAATTCTGTACAAATCTTTTTCAAACTGATACATAAAATCAAGGGGCATAAAATCTCGGTCAAGTTCGTTAATTGTCAAAATCGGACCATGGGGGGTGGAAATAGGGAGGGGTTTGTGAAAAGCGAAAAAACACCACCATTCCTATATTATAATACCTATAGGCTCAGTTTAAAGTTATTATTACTTCTAAAAATAGGCCAAAAATTCATGTATGACAGATTTTTGATAAAACTAAAAATGGGCTCAAGGGGCAAAAAAAATAGGGTTTTGGGAAGAAAAAAATTCATAACTTCGTCAATTCTCAAGATATCAAATCCAATTAAATAATCATAAATTGTCTTAACATTGTCTACAACTTTTATATTGACAAGTTTTTGATTGGACCAATTGTTACCGCAAAAAAATAAAACAAAAAGGGCAGGGGGTGAAGAAGAAAAAAATCCATAACTTTGTCAATTCACAAGATATCAAATCCTCATGAATTTATTATATATCTTCTTAATATTATCTACAACTTTTATATTGACAAGTTTTTGATAGGCCCCGTTCTTACAGCAAAAACAAACAAAAAATACATGGAGGTTTAAGAAAAAATACATCGTATTAAGGATGAACTCAAATCCAAACTGCTTATTTTCTGACTCATTTTAAAATTCATTTTTGCTGTCAAATGCATCCAATTGGTAGGTTCTCTTATTCAGAAACTATATAATGTGCCGTTAGGGTCTATTTTTTGATAGAGGCAGAATATATTTTTTAGAATGATGTCAAATTGGGCATTTTGAACCGAATTTCTCGAAGCGATTGTATTGGAAACGAAAAATATAGTCCTACTGAGAAAATAATTATTTATAAATCAAGTTCTAATTAATTGAATGAAAAATAAAAACATAGGTCGCTTATAAATGTCTTTAAAAAATCACGTCAGCAAGTTTCATGTTTTTCCTTTTAAAAATAAATCTGAAAATGTGTCAGAAAATTTCGAGTTGTTGAGCATGGAAAAATATTTTTTGAATACTGCCTTAACAGGATTCTGATAAAAACCAGCTCTTATATAAAAATGAAATTAAAAACTCGACAAAAGCGGCTAGATAAAAGATTAAAGTGTGTTTATCTCTAATCATGATTTGGTTTTTGTTGGTGAAATTACTATTTAACTTCGAAATCTACCTATGCCTGTAGACCGAGCCGGCAGGGATTTTTTATTTTTATTTGTTGCAGAATTAATTGTATAGTTTAGCTTCTGCCAAAACTATTCTAAAATGCATTGAAATCCCGCCAGTAATTATAGAGGAAAAGTGTATCGCTATTTCTATTTTCTTTCTTTCGAAATCGCGTAAGTATTGTATTTATTATTTTGATTTTTTGACGAACAACCAATTTATAGCTTAGCTACTTCCAAAATTATTTTCCAAAAAGTATTGAAACAGCTTCAGTAATTCTCAAGGAAAAGTGCATCAAAGTCAGCTGTTTGACATGTAATTTTGCAACTATTATCGCCCTTTTAAACAATTAAATGTCGTGCAATTTCGTTCTATATTTTCTTTATTATGCACCTGAATGATTTCCCTTATAAAGTACACCTTTCCTCACCTTTTCTTGATTTTTAGCATAACGTGTCTGTATGAAACAAAATGATCTGATATGATCTTAAAACAAGTCTGTCTGAAAAGCTTCAACTCTGGAAAAGATTTGGAAACGATCGTCATTTCTTTGCTAAACTATGTTATCAAAATATTAAAAAACATTATCCAGAAATTTTTTAAATTACATAGAATCGAATGCACATCTATTTGTTTGGCATAATTTAAATTAACAGGTTCGTAGAAATTTCAAAATTAAACTAAAATTAATCCAAAATATTTGCTGATAAAGATGCATTACACTGGTCCACATAAAATTCCTCTATGTAAAAGTAATGGTTGATTCTTATAGATTTAAATTTTCTAAGTAAAAACATGGCAATGAAATTACTCAGCTTTGCTTTTTCCCGCACGCTGTGTTTTGCTCTATCTTGCACTGAAGAAGAATCTCGCTGGTATATTCGAAACAGCTGTTTTCTGCTTTTCACGTATTATTTGTGCATTTTTAAACATTGGTTTTCTGCTTTTTAATATTCCTGCATAAAGGCTTTAATTGTTATTTTAATGAAATTACTGTATCACGTACCATTTTTCCAGAGGGTGAGCTTGCGTTTAAAATTAAAGTGTTTTATTTATGTCTTACTAAAATATTATTGGGAATTGCAATAAAATATATGTAATAATATGTATGTAACCTGTAAATAAATCTATTTTGTGTAATATTCGCCGATATACAGTTGCAAAAGTAATGAAAATATATTGGCGGATTTGTAATGGACACTTATACGGGAGACATCAAAAGAAAATTACATGAGACAAACATAAAAAACGGACTTTTCATGACAGACTTAATTGATTTGTTATCAAGACAGTGAAAACCGTTTTCATGTTTTCAATTTATTAGCATTATAAATGAATATAACAGTTCTTCAGTTGATACTTTTTTTTCTTAATACTATAAAACTGTTTCTCATACAAAGGATGATTTGGAAGCCAAATTCAAATTAGGAATGTCAGATCTATACATTTGCCTTTATTTTTTAGGAAGACTTTTTGTCTGTTTGTTTTGACGATCGGTGTTATCAGCAGTATAACGTATTTTCAGGTACAGTTGTCTGGTGTCCTAATTTTCAGAGGCTCGAAGACCGGTCCTGTGGTAAAACTGAGCTAGACGCCAATAGTCCCGATTTTTGTGATGTACAGATATTTTTAACTGTTTGCTCGTACCATGCCATTCGTTAGCCTGCATTGAATGAAACTTATGCAAATTATAATAAATAAAAATAATCAATAACCACATAAAATCTTTCCTGTAAAGTTCACTGTAAAAAAAAAAAAAAAAAGAAAAAAAAAGATCTAAAATACGGAAATTGTACTTGTAATCGAGACGCCAGTACTATTTCCGTATTTTAACGATTTTTAAATTTTCCCCCATAAATTTCAGAAAAACAGAAACTTTTTTGGACTTTACGGGAAAAAACTTCCGTTAAAATACGGAAATAGTACTGGGATCTCGATTGTCAGTTGTCAGTACAATTTCCGTTTTTTAGTCTTTTTTTTTTTCCCTAGTACTAGGGTCTCGATTGTCAGTACAATTTCCGTTTTTTAGTCCTTTTTTTTTTTTTTTTTTTTTACTGTACAGTGTTCTTCTAGCTTAAGAAAGTAAAACGGTGATTTCCTCTAGGCTTCGATGGTTCATTTCTTAAGCCTGATAGTTGATTGAATCATATACTCTCTAAAGACATATTTAATTATACAGTTAAGTAAATCTGCAACTACGCACAGTTTGCTTTCATTTTGAATACTTGCATTTGCTTGTTGAGTTTCATTTATTATTATAATATTGTTGACTAGCTAATTTTTAAGCATTAGATTTAAATCATATGATTATGTTGCACTCTTCGGAGATAATAACTTACTTGGTTTGTGTATGTTTGATTTTTTTCCCCCGAGAAATTCTTAAAATACCACAAAGTTTAAGACACATAAGTAATATCTTCTCATTTGGATCGCCACAGATTTTATTGGGATATATTTCTGGCAAACTACTTATTAATACATTACTTTAACAAGATACACGCATACATAATTTCGTACGCAAATCACGCATTATAATTTGTAAATAGGAACAATTCGTCAGATCACGCTCCATTGTTTCAAATTCATATAAGACTATAGCACTGTAAATTGAAATGTCTGAAATTCAGACACGTAAGTGTCTGACACAGAGAGTTCAATTTTCAGAAGTTATCAAATGTCTCAATTTTTTCAGACACTTTTTAAGTCTGAATTTCAGACGCAAAAAATGATTATTAATACATTACTTTAACAAGATACACGCATACATAATTTCGCACGCAAATCACGCATTGTAATTTGTAAATGGGGACAGTTCGTCAGATGACGTTCCATTGTTTCAAATTCATAAGATTATAGCACTGTAAATTGAAATGTCTGAAATTCAGACTCTTAAGTGTCTGACACAGAGTGTTCAATTTTCAGAAGTTTTCAAATGTCTTAATTTTTTCAGACACTTTTTGCGTCTGAACTTCAGACACTTCAAGCATCTAAATCGAGCCTTTTTTGTAGCATTATACGTGGCCATGTTTGACCACGTTGAATCATGGAAAAATATTTCGCCGTGGTCTTGCCCCACCCCGTAAAACCTGATTTTAGGGGCTCCAAAAGCTGGTATGCAGTTTTCGTAAACCTGATAATTTATATCTTTTTTGACATCGTACTGGTTATAATCAATATTTCGAACTTCTGGAGTGGAACAAGATTAAAAACAAAAAAATATTTATTTAAATACAATAAAACTTCTGAATAGGAGCACCTAGGGAATTTGTCCTCAATCGGAAGTGTCTGCTTTTCTGTGGTAAATGTATATAAAAAATGTGCATGTTGTGAATAAAAAATGTGTTTCCTAAATAGCGATGTTCTCTATTTAAGAGTGTCCAATTTAGGTTTTACTGCAAAACCTTCATAAGGATAACTTTATTTTACGAACACTCACCTTTTTGCCACATAAACATATATTTTTACTTTAGAAAAGCGAACATTTCCGAACAGCAAACAAATGCAGCGTTCCCGAAGTGCTCGTGATTGGGAGGTTTTGCTGTATTTCGATTTTTTTATTTATTAAGTTATTAACCTCGTTCTACTTTAGAAGGTCAAAATAGTGATTATAATCAGAGCAATGTCGAAAAAAATTCAAAATATAAGCTTTACAAAAATTGCATATATCTAATTTGGAGCTCCTAAAATGGTAGGGAGAAGGGAAGGGACACTGCCCAATTTGCCCATGCTTCAATCGAATCCTTTTCCTGCAAAGAACTCAACACTGCATTGTGTTTGCTAAATATAGGTGTCTGGTATTCGAGAGTGTCCGTTATAGAGGTTAATGGACATTCCCTAATTCCGGACAACACTATTTAGCAAACACTCTTTTTTTTTCAAAACGCATACATATTTGTTTATTTTTACCTTACAAAAGCAGACACCTTCGATTCTCGAACAAATTCCGTAACCCAGCAGTGTCCGCTATTGAGAGATTTTTCAGTATTTATTTAAATATATTTTGTGTTTTTAATCTTGTCAAAGTTCAAAACATTCATTATAATCAGTGCAGTCTCTAAAGAGATTTAAGGTATCAGCTTTACGAAAATTGCATACAAATCCCCACCCCCCTCACCGAAAAAAATAAACATTCATATAATTTAAAAATTAGGGAAGAAACTGGCTGATTAAAACTTAATGAATGCGTTTACTTAATGAAGAAGAACAAAGATATTCTTAAAAGCACTAGACGAACTTTTAAACTTTTTTTTTTTTTTTTACTTGTGGTCGATTACTGACAGATGATTAGCAGCTGCCGCTGAAAAAAAGAGAATGAATTTAACTTAAAATGTCTTTTTTAGAGATATTATTACTTTAAATTTGGGGAAAGGATGAGAATTTAGAATATATAATTTGTAATATAGGACAACGTCACAAGCTCAAAAAATATATACTTCTAGATTTAGTGGGGTTTTTTCGCAAACAAATTCAAAACTAATTGCATTTCATGTAATATTTTATTTAGTACAATAAATAAAATCATAAAAGATACCAGTTTTAGTACTTTAAAGAAAATCATGACACTTACTTGAAACGCTGTTGCAAGCAATAAGAAAAATTCCTGGATTTGAAATTTTAAAAACAGTCACATTGAGGGAGAAAGACTTGCATCATTTTAGAAGAATATCCCTTAATATAACCGGCTAGTTATATTAAAAGAATGAAATTTTTCATCCTCAAAACAGAACCCGCCAGACAAAAGTTTTTTTTTTTTGCCTAGGCTTATTACTAGGCTGGTACATACCTAAATGTAATCTTTTTTTCATTTATTAGCACCGATTGTCCTATAAATAATGTTAATTACTTCAAAGTTTCGTATTGCTGAATTAATTTCAATCTGAGATACTTGGAAATTGTTCCGACCTCATCAGTTTAATACAAGAACAAAATAAGTGGTTACATAGTCAAATGTCCCAATTTACAAACCTCTGTCCCGCTTTTTTATTATCTTCGTGTCCCTCTATTTGCGTCAATGGCAACCTAGCAACCTAGCAACAATATCCTCAGAGGGGATATGTGTCCCTTCATAACTGTTTTTAAATTTTACACAATATATTTTTTTTATATATTCTTTTAATAAGAATGCAGGTAAATTGAAAGGGATAAATGTAACATTATGGATTTATTTTATTTTTATTTATTTATTTTATTATTATCATTATTATTTATTTATTTATTTATTTACTTTTCTTAATCACTATAAAAAATTTTAAAATGGAGCTTCAATTTGGGAGCAATTAATTGATGTCTTCTTTTATCAAGTGGATCAGAAAGCACTTACATAAGCAAGAACAGAAGCAAATCTGGTATATTTCATTCCACCTTTCTTTGTGAAAGTTACTCACTTGACGAAGGGAGATCCCAATTAATTGCTCCCGAAACTATAGTCATGTTACTTCCCTTTTTTTATGGGATTGAAAGAACATTTTTTTTCCGCTATTGTAGGTTTATGTACTTAATAGTGTATTTTAAGCCACGCCACATGCACACACACTACCAAAAAAGAAGAAGAAAAACTCGACTAGATCGTTATCTGTAGAGTAAATCTCTCTCTTTTTTTCCCTCTCTCTCAATTTGAGCTGTCTGCCATATCATTTCATCTTTACAAATGCGTTTCAAGATACACCCTGTCTGCCGCACCTTCTATTAGATCAAACTAAACATCATACAGCTTGGACACATTTATGAAGGCATTGCTCTCATATCAGAAAGGTGTGGAGAAAGCAAATGGTGTGGGAAAGTGAATTGAAAGTGGTCAGAATGGGAAAAAAAGTAAAGATTCAAGGTGCTGCAGGAAACATCTAAACCCAGATGTTAGACATTTGTCGTTTTACGACTTTTACGCGTATTCATTAATACAATGAATAGTATAATAGACCTCTTTGCTATCAGTTTTAAATAATTTATAAATTCAATAAAAAGTAAAGGTCTGAAATTTGTGGTATTGCAGTAATAGCAATACATGTGTTTTAAATTGAATATATTGGCTATACATTAAACCCTGTGAAAATGAAATCACGATTTCCGTCTTGGCAGGTATAATTGCTTGATATTATTTTGGCTGGGGACATGCAGTTTTTCTGTTTAAGACAATATTCCGTTATAGACAGGTTTCGTTTTCATAGGCGCTAGAATATATAAATATAAACAATATATTTTATTTTCTTTAATTATTAGTAATTTGTTGGACTTCTAAAAGGAACCTTCATTTATCGATATTAACGCAGCCGATCGATTTAAGTTTAATTATACGATAAGCTAAACATTTTTTTTATATAAAATACTTATCGTATTTACCTATTTCATTTAATGAGTACCAAGCTTAAAACGTTGCTAAAGTATTTATAGTGACTAATAGAAAAACATTTCGGTTTGTATTTCTTCAAAAGAATTTCATTTTCAGCAATATTTATGTTATATTACAATTATCCTACAGATGCAGTTGAAAATTATCATTTTATTTAATTATTTTTGTTCCTTATGCTTGATTAGATAAAGACTACTAAAACTTTTACATTAATTTAGTTCAACTTTTTTATATTTATTATAATATATTTGGCGTTTAAAAAAAGGATTAGTCATCCAATTCGTATCATTTTAATCTGGCAATCTCTACAAATAATTTTCTTTGAGCATTTTTTTTTTTTTTTTAAGATATGTGTAATTTAAACCTTCACATGTATAAACTTTTCACTTATTTCTAAGCAAAAGCTTTACCCAATGATGTTATCACTGCATTCTTTAGACATGAAAAAAAAAGCATATGGAAATTACATGAAGCAGACCAGACTTGTATTAGTTGTATTTGCAGTTTACACAAGCCCGTCATTAAATCACAATGACATTTTAACTCACTAAGATTGGAATTATAGAATTAGAATACGTCACATTCAGTAAATGTATACATCAAAGATTCAATTTCTCAAATTTAACAGAGGTTTATACTGCACTGTAAAAAAAAAAAAAAAAAAAAAAATTCTGTTGTTCTTACAGAAAAAAACTGACAGCCTGTTTAAAAAACGTTTATTTTACGGAAAAACTTGTATTTATTACAAACTTTCTGTTATTTTAACAGATTTTGCCCGCAAATTCATTATAAATACAGAGTATTTCCGTAAAATAAACTTTTTTACTGACGCCTTGGTTGCTAGTCAATTTCCTTTTTCGGTAAAATCAACAACTTTTTTTTTTTTTTTTGACAGTGTGCATTAATAATCGTTATGCACTTATAAACAGGAAAGATGCTTTCAAGGTTCTATCATGCGGAGCTTCCAGAGGGTAATTACTTTCTAAATACATAAATTTCAAACGCAATTTCTAAAAAACCATTTTTTACCCGAATTTACCCCTTAAACCGTTCTTTACTTTGCATTAATGCCCCTAGTCCTATTTTTCTTTCGCTCATTAGCACACAAGTTCATTCGATTTAATTTTCAAAAAGTATTTTTTCCTATCCACATTTGTTGACTACATAAGCAATAAAAATATTTAAAACTCTGTTAAAGACATAAGAGAAGTAATATTTCATTTTTTATTGCGGCAATCAGTAAAATCACCAAGCAAAATGAAAAACAAACTTTAGAAACATTTATAATTAGGGAAAAGAAAACGAAAATTTTTAAGAAAACGAAAAAAGAAAAAAAAGATTCCACTATCCCGCACTCATAATTCATAGTTTATTCCTTTTTGTTCGAACAAACTTCTTGTCGAATTATTTCAGGAAGATTAAATAAATAAATTTAACTTATGATTCTAGGAAGTACACTAAAATGTTCGAAAAGAATTTGCGCTAGACCCGTTTTTCTTCAGAGGCTATTAAACACGATCCGGTTACTTTAATCTATTATGTCAATGAATACCCCTACATATTTTAGCGTTTCCTCCCACAGCGCTGTTTTCAGAATGGAAATGGCTCTCATTAAAGCAGTGGACGGAAATTTCGAGCTGTAACTGAATGCCACAATTCTGAACCACTTTTCTATTTTCATATTATTTTTCGAGAAGATGGGAGGTATACTTCACCTTTTTGGGGTTTACTTTCAATGAAAATATTTTCTTACTTCAAAACTGAAACACGATAGGTTGACAGTAAATAGCTAAATAACTTATATATTTTTTAACTTTAAGTATTCCAGCTATTTTAATGTTAAATGAAGCATTTCTTTGAGGACTGTACAGATTTTATGGCTAGAATTGTTAGATAGTTTTTCTTCTTTTTATCTTATTATTTTGAAGAAGCGCTCAGTCGTTTTTTATTCCTCACACATTTCGTACGAATTTAGGAAATGGGACAAAAAGAAAATAAAAATTAATTTAAAAATAGAATTTTTCTTCACTGTTTTATAAACATAAGTTAAAAAATTAATTCAAGATTCTAATTCAAATAAATTGGGGGAGAATAAAATAAAAGGCTTAATTTTTTTCTTAACGTTAAGTATTCCAGATATTTTAATGTTAAATGAAGCTTTTCTTTAAGGACTGGTTCAGTATGGGCAGAATTGTCACATAATTTATTTTTTTTTTAATCTGCATTTGATCTTATTATTAATATTTTAAAGAGGCACTCAGACATTCATGGGACAAAACGAAAATGAAAAATCCCAAAATATATTTAAAATTGTTTTCTCCTTTCCTTTATAGACATAAATTAAAAGATCAATTTTTGTATCATATTCAAAGAAATTGGAGTAAAGTTTAATAAAAGACTTGATTTATTTTCATTTTTTCTTCTTTTTAATGGAAACAAAGATTTCAATATTTGGAATTATGTTCTCGTTTATCAGGAATTAAGTTTCAACCATGATAATGTAACTAAGTGCCATAATTCTGAACTACATTTTTTCTATAAGACAGGAGGTATATTACACTTTTTTGGCGTTTACTTATAATGAAAATAATTTCTTACTTCAAAAATGTAACATGCTAGGATGACAGTAAATAGTTGTATATATTTAACATGTTAGGTTGACAGTAAATAGTTGTATATATTTAACATGTTAGGTTGACAGTAAATAGTTGTATATATTTTACTTTAAATGTTCCAGCTATTCTAATGTTAAATAAAGCATTTCTTTTAGGATTGTGCTTCGTACAGATTTAGAATTGTTACATAGTCTTAGGGTTCGGTACTTAACTCCTTAATTCTCGCTCCCGTCAATATCACGGGCTGAGGTGTCGTTCGTTATTTCTCGTGCCCGTCATATTTCCGGGCTGGAGATTTAATTGCTGTAACAAAACTTCTTAAACCAAAAAAATTTAACTGGTATTTCCGTGTGACGTCTTTGAATATTACCGTTTGGCGCTGATTGTAATGCTGGGATTTGTATTGCATGTTTCGAAATATATAAAACTCTATAAATTATTAATAATCAAAATTTAATGTATGTATATTATTTCAAATGTTATTTGTAAAAATTTGTGTGATGATGATAAATAAAGATAGATCTAAGATGTGAAAAATAAAGGTCTCATTCGCATTAATTTGTGTGGTGTCAAACAGGCATTAAGACACAGAGTTCTCGCATAATGGCTTTTCTACAAATGTGAATTTGCTCTATAACATCTTTTTTTTTCACCTTAAAAAAACTAATTGCATATTTTATTTAGAAACCGTATAAGTATTCAATTTCTATAATAAAACTAGTATGTTGTGGCCATCACAAAAATTTCTTCTACATAAATCACGTCAATTAAATCATTTAAATAGTGCAAGAAATTGCGCCAATTTATCACCAATTCCTATCAAAGTATATCTGAATTTCAAATTTGGTGAAAATTCGTGCATTGGTTCTTGAGATAGTGCTATAGCGGAAATTCTGAAAAATGTAGCATAGCAGCGTCACCTGTTGAACGATTAACACCAAAACATAAACAGCACTAATTCATATCAAGGTATACCTGAATCTGAAGTTTGTTGAAAATCCAAGCATTAGTTCTTGAGATAGAGCTATTGCGGAAATCGCGAATAATGCAGTACAGCAGCGCCACCTGTTGAGCGATTTATACCAAAATGTATAAAACGTCAATTCATGTCAAGGACTAACTGAATCTGATGTTTGATGAAAATCCGTGCATTAGTTCTGGAGATTAAGCTATTGTGGAAATCGAGAAAAGTGCTGCATAGCAGCGCACCTGTTGAGCAATTTACACCAAAACATAAACAGTACTAATTCATATCCAGGTATATCTGAAACTGAAGTTTGTTAAAAACCCAAGCATTAGTTCTTGAGATAGATCTTGAGATAGATTGCGAAAATCGCAAAAAATGCAGCGCCACCTGTTGAGCGATTTACACCAAAATGTACTAAACGTCAATTAATGTCAAGGACTAACTGAATCTGATGTTTAATGAAAATCCGTGCATTATTTCTTGAAATACAGCTATTTCGAAAATCGAGTAAATCCTGAAAAATGCAGCATAGCAGAGTCATCTGTTGGGCGATTTATACTAAAACGTTACCAACACCAATTCATATCAAGGAATAACTGAATCTGAAGTTTGATGAAAATCCGTGCATTAGTTCGTGAGATAGAGCTATTGCGGAAATCGCGAAAAAGGCAGCATAGCAGCGCCACCTGTTGGGCAATTTACACCAAAAACTAATCAGCAGCAATTTATATTAGGGACTACTAGAATATAAATTTTTATATAATATATAATTTATATAACATTATAATATTTTTATATAATATATAATATAGAATATATAATTCCGTTCATTAATTCTTGAGATAGAGCGCCCACAAAATTTGTGTCACACACAGACAGACTCACAGAACCACAGATTCACAGACAGACATTTTGTAAAAACATGTTTTTCGGAATCTCTGACCCCTAAAACGTGTAAATCGTCGAAAACCGGAAGTCACAATTTTTCATGAATCCAATACTTTCTTCTTGTAAAGATAGAAGAAAGTAAAAATAGGTACTTTTGTTTATGGTTTATCCAAATATTAAGCTACCGAGAAGGGGTTAAAAAGTAAAAACGGAACCATTATAAGATCACTCCTGTGTCTGTCTGTCACAGAAATTTTACTCGTAAACTATGGAAAGCGGGAAAGTTCAAATTGGGGGAAGTAATAAAGAATATTGACCCACATATTTACAGAGTATTAAACATCCACAAATATATTTAGGAAAAATGTAGAGGGGCTAATTAAGTTACGTGAAAAAAAAATCTTTTCTTTGTATATCGTGTGGAGTATCGTGTGATAGCTTTCGTAACGCTGAACTGATAAATACATTTCTTTTCATGTTAGGTATACTATATTTTCAGAGATATCGACGAAAATGTAGTGCAAAAATATGCCCCCCCCCCCTCCTCTATTTCCGAATCTACTGAAACTAAAACTATTTAAAAATTAAAGATAGTAGACGTTATTTTAAAGCTTGCAGGAAAACTATAGCGATTACTCTAGGTCACATAGTTTTTGAGAAAAGTGCATTTTTCCATTACACACAAATTTAGATTTCCAGACATTCAGCAAAGCTGTTGAGGAGCCCTGGATGTACCTACGTAGCAGAAGTATAAAAGAATGGTTAACAATGATTTTCTGAGAAAATCGTCGGTAATTAGCCAAGATATTAACTCTTAAAGACACGGACGGTTTGGGCATACATAATGACAGGGGTGGCGTACTCTATGTACCACTGGCTTTTAAAGCTCAGATAAGAACTTTTAATGATATATTTGTGTAATGCAGTGCCCAGTAGAAGCATAAAATCAATAAACTTCAAATTGTTAAGAAAAGACTAACTTAATTAGAATTAATCACATAAATGCTATGGGATTCGCGACTAGTTTGCATTGAACGGATCTCTCAATACGTCTCCCGTGTCTTTAAAAGTTAATTAAAAACCTATCTGGAAAACATGGCACGGACCAAGACGGCTTTGCAACTTTGCGACCTCCTTTCGAAGCGCGCTTAGCACTATGCCAAGTTTAAACTTTGGACAAGAGTTTTGTTTTAGCCACACTGTAAAAATAAAAGATTATTACTGCGGTGAATTTAGTTTTATGAAATGCCAAATGAAGTATAAATATGCACTACTTTTATTGTCAGTACCGAATTAAGTTCATGATAAACAGATTAGGATAAGATTAAAAAAAAAAAGAGGTATACATAATGGCAATATCTGATATTATTTAGGCTTCATATCTCTTTGTACTTTTATGGTATACCCATTCATACTTTTCTAGTATATACAGCTATACCCAACCCTAACGTTGTATAGTTTTTCACGAAGTTCTATTATTCTTTTAGCAACAATTTTTTTTAATAATGCAGTTAATAATCCGTATATTTATTGTACGGAACTCTCTGAGCGCGAGTAATACTCGCACCTGACCGTTTATTTCGTTTTTATTCGTTTCATCTCTTTACTATTATTTTAAAGAGTTGCCTTGCTCGGTCACTTTTTATTTCTCACACTTAGTCGTTAGGTAACCAATTTATAAAATGGGACAAAAAATTGAAAAAAAAATATTTGTTACAATAAAATTACATTTACATAATTAAATACACATAAACGTAATTAAATAAAATTATTAAAATTATTTCTTCTTCTTTTTTTATAAATTGAAAGATCAATGTATGTGTGGAATTAAAAGAAATTAGGGAAAGCGATATAAATATAAGAGGTTTAAATTATTATTATTTTTTTTTTCATTCTTCTTTTCTTCCTATTTAAGAAATTGCGGTTTCAAGGAGATTTTTTAGGTGGATGTTAAAGTTGAACGATTTTTTCCCAACAGAGCAAAAACTATTCTGGTCACGAACTGAACTCGTCCCTTGGCCCAACTCGCTAATGCTCTTCTAACTGAATTACTCAGACAATTCTGATCTGACACGTTCAACTTGTGTGATGGAAACTTTATAAGTTAATAGTAAAAATCTTATATAGTTTTTTTTCATCATTTCATCGTCATCGTCATATTATTATTATTATTTTAAAAAGTGATGAATTATTTTTTATTCCTCGCACAAATGTATTTTCTACCTGCTTACAAATGGGATAAAAAAGGAAATAAAAACTTAATTTATGTTGAAAAATATTATTTTGTTATTGTTTTATAACTATAAATTAAGATATGAATGTAGATATTTATTTCATACAAAAAAAGATGGGGAAGGGTTTAAAGTTTTACTTCTCAGAAAGAAATAGAATTTCTTTTATTATTATATCTAAATATAAACTAATGAAGAATTTCTTTAGCACCTGTGACCTGTTCATACTTTATGGCTAGAAATGTTACAAGATTTTTTTTCCTTATCTTTTTCTTTGATTATTATTTTAAAGAGCTGCTTAGTCATTTTTTACGCTTCACAATAAGCACTCGGTATCAATTTAGGTTTAAACTAAAGGAAAATGAAACGAAAAATAAATAAAGCTTTAATTTCTATTTTTTTTTTTTTCAATCTTTCATAAATAAGAATTAATAGAGGAATTTACGCATCGTTTTCAATGGTTAAGGATAAAGAAAATGGTTTATTTCTTTATTTAAAAAAGTTTTTCTCTCTATTTATAAATAATAGTAAGCTAATGAAGAATTTCTTTCAAGGCTGTCCTTTGTTTGCATTTTATGACTAGAGTTGTTATATAGTTTATTCTTCTTTTTATTTACATCGCAAACATTATTTTCTGAGGTGTACAGTCATTTTTTATTCTTCATAACCATTCGCAAATAGTTTAGAAGAATTAAAAGAAAGGAAACAAAGGAAACAAAATAAGCATTTAATTTTAAAAATAGCACAAGATCTACAATGAAAAAATTTTTTTAATAATTTTAGATGCCCCTAAAGTAATTTTTTGTTCCAAGTTCGAAAATCACAATAGAAATGGTGTATCACATATCATTTTTGCACACAGACTTACTTTTACATGTAAGCTATGTTACAATCTGCTTATTACAATTACAACACCTAATTTAAATTAGTGTTACACATTCCATAAAATATTATTTCTCCTATTGTAAAGTGAAACTTGGGTATAGGTATAGGCCATGGGCTATTTTTATGTAATAGTATTTAATAATGTTGTCCAAAGATAAAGATAAACATTCAGATTTATTAAGTGATTAATGTATGAAAGGGGCCAAAATACCAAGCTGATTGTTGTCTTTTTTCTCGTGTGATGTGATTTGTTATTAGTCTAAAAACAAAAATCCATTATGAACCAAAATCTTTCCCAGTTTTACTACTTGTTCCATACAGCCCACAGGTTTCTGACCTACATTTACAAAAAAGCACTTGAAGACTTGCCTGATTCTGATTGAGATAATGCGATTGGTGCTGATTTTCAGTGACATATAAAAATGTGATGACCCTCAGTTATTCAGTCAACCTGAATATTTTGATTTATTCAGAGATTTAGGATTGTACACTGTAAAAAGAAAAAAAAACGACATTTTTACAGTACAAAGTACTGTTCATCTCGCGCACAAACTCGATCACAGTGAATGTGCTATATCTTTCTTTGGTTTCCTGACTATATTAATATGGAAAATACAGTAGTTGCGTAAAATTAACAGCACAATGTGCTGGCAATCTGGACGCCAGCAGTTTGTGCTGTAAAAAAATGCGTCCAAATTGCCAGCACATTGTGCTGTTAATTTTACGCAACTACTGTATTTTCCATGTTAATATAGTCAGGAAACCAAAGAAAGATACAGCACATTCACTGTGATCGAGTTTGTTGTGGCAAATTTACAGTGGTTTTTTTTACAGTGTATAAGGGATCAGTTGAAATTATAGGTTCCGGACTAAAAGAAAAAAAATATATTAGCTTCCAAAACATCTACTACTATATATATATCTAGAGAACGAGAGTTTATCTCTTACTTTCTTCAAGGTAGTGCAAGTTTGGCGTTAAATATAAAGCACAGGAATAGAGACTTGTTATTGACAATACTAAAAGAAACCATAAAACTGTTCTTTTTACATGATAGGGAAAACATGTCTACATAAATATCCTACCAGGGTCAGAGAAATACATTATTGCCGATTATTGTTGGATATTTAATCTTAAAAAATTAAGAATCATTAAATAACAGAAAAACCAAAATTCGCAGCTTTACTAAGCAAAAGGAAAGGGTAGACCATTGACTGAGAAAATTAAAAGAATTTTAATAAATTTTAATGCATTCTATATGTGTACGTATATCTATGTATAAATTTTCGAATACAAATGTTCTATTTCAGTTATTTGTCCTTATAAGATTCATCAGGCTATGTACAGTCGATAAAAAAAGGGAGAGAGAGAGAACATCTCATATATTTTAATCTCTAAATTCTCACAGGAAAAGAAAAAAAAACGAAAATAGTCATTCGACTGGAAATTATGTCTTCTTTTAATTTATGCTTAAAAAATAGTCTTCATATTGAAATTGTACCGAACTCTGAAAATTTTAATACGAACACCTAATTTTGACATATATTTGGCTTTTCCGGTAAATGACACCTTCGGAAACCTAACGGGATAATATCGCTGTCAAGTAGTTTAGGAATTACGAAGGTTTAAAGTTTGGAACTCCTAATGTTGAATTTGTTTTCGTTGAAAATAGATTGCAATGAGGATATTTTTTAACCCTTTGATGCATAGTGGTCCACAGTGGACAAAAATGCTATTTTTTCCTATCTAACCTATTTCATTTACATTTCTTATTCAAAGCTTGTGCTATTCTGGGAAATCTATGCTTCCAATGAGAAAATATAGTTTGTGTGGAAATCTGTGTGACCCTCTTAGTGGGAAAATAGGAAAGTTAACGTTTGGGATTTACCAGTTTTATATTTTGCAACAAAGGGTTAAGGATAACTCAAAAACCACTTTCAGAGAAAAAAAAACTGTAATTTTCATTTGCATATTTGAAACTTTTAGAAATTGACTTCTACTAAAAAAATTTATAGATTAAAAATTATATTTTTTCGAAAGTTAATTATAAAAAATAATTGTTTTAAAAATAAATTTTCAAAATATATATATATATATATATATGAATTGTAACATGCATTTTTGCAGCGTAAAAGCTTCAAATACGCAAATCTCAATACATAACTTCATTCCGCCAGGTAGTTTTTGAGTTTTCATTTAAAAAATATAAGTATTACAGGTCATTTTGCAACTATAAACAGTGAATTTAACATTGGAAGTTCAAAACATTAAATGTGTATAATTCTTAAACGTCTTCACTGAATGATTTTCCGTTTGGTATCCAAAGGTAAAATTTATTTTTAAAAAACCCAAATATGATGTAAAAGTTACGTGTTTGTGCTAAACATTTCAGAGTTTGGTACAATTTCAGTGTGAAGACATCCACCTAAGCTTATTTTATAAACATGAATTGAAAGAAAGCATAATTTTCAGTCGAATGACTATTTCCGGTTTTTTTTTTTTTTTTTTTTTTTTTTTTTTTTTTTTTAACCATTTGGAAAAATGGTTATTGTCCTCGTCAGGGTAGGAAATCAAAAGCATATCTGAAGCGTTTTATTGGTTTAATCCGCATTTTATTCGTTTTCGGATTGGTCTATACACTAACCTTTACTTTCAACAGAGATGGATACTTCTGTCACTATGACAAAAAAAGTAATAAAAACTACAAAAAAATTAATAACTCAGAAACAAATTGAGATACAGCTTTCAAACAAATTGCATTTAAAAGTACATTTTTTTTTCTCTATACGACGGTGTAAAAAGTAATATTGTGGGATGTTTAGAAGTTTAAGAATGAAATTTCATTTAAAATGGGTCGTCAGATTTCTTGGAAAAGCCTTTTCCCGAACAGCCAATGAAATGCTTGGATAATACGCAAGTTTCAGGAAATTTGACGAGTCGCAGGCGATTTTTGTCGCTTGCAATTTTTACGTGTAATAATACTATTAATGTTTAATTCATGGCGTACGTAATGTATGATCAACTCCGTGCGATTTTTTATGTCTTAAATTTTAGTCTTTGAAAAAATCATTTTCCAAATGGACGTTGTAATTTGTTAAATTGCATTTTTTTTTCTTTCTCAATTTGGTGATTAAAATGTATGGAGTAAATCTCTCTTTTTTTTTTTTTTCGATTTTACGTCAGTGTAATCCATGTTGCGCAGATTGTGAAAACACTGCATGTAATAGAAAAAAAAAACTGAGGTAGTTTTTAGAATATGCATACCAAAATTGTGTAGAATTAGTGTAAAGTTCGAAAAAGTTTTTTCAAACATAATTTTGTAGACTTGTGTAATTTATTTCTTTATTGTTTTATAACTATAAAACAAAAGATCAATTCAGGCATCGATTTTAAAAAAAAAGCGGCAGCTGTGATGAAATAAAATGTTTATTTCCGTTTACAAATAGAAGTTTTCGCATTGTTTTAATAATTATAAATTATTTTTTAATACGAAATTTTGTCAGTTATGACGAATAACATTATTCATATTAATGTAATGAAATTCAGTTTATTAGTTTTCTTAATTATGTAAATATATAAAATTTTAGTTTTAATTCATTAAAATTGAAAACACCTTTAACTGTATCTTTCTTGCAATACATGCAAAAAAGTAAGTAGTTCTTTGAATTAAAAGTCGCAGAATATTTCTAAATTTCGTTTCGTTTATAAATCTTCGTACCTCTAAACATGAGATAAATTAATATTTACTTTAGAATTATGTAATAAATTGCTGTGATTTACACAAGAATGACGTTATAATAACATCAATCGTTAAATCAATGACGTTAAATCTTTGAAACAAAATTAAATTTTTAATTTTTTAAAAATAATAATTGTGGTTAGAGGAGAAATAGGGTTAGAAACAAAAAAAGAAACATAAAAATAAAAAATTATTCCATTTATCATTATGACAGCGACTATCAACTCATACAGAAATCCACCTGTGTCTGCTCTTAACCCCCCCCCCCCCTCTCCTTAATCACCTCTTGTTATTAAATACAACCACAAAGAAACATTGTAAAAAATAACAATTTCCAACTTGTATATAAAATTTTTAAACTGCGCAGCGTTACATTAATAAATATTGTATTCACGTAGGTATAGGGGGAGAATAAACTCTAATTTAACACTTTTATACGCAAATACATATGCCCACACACATATAAGTATAATACATACATAATATATATGCTTTGTGTGTAGCATAATGAGGTATCTTTTTATCTCCCTGCAATGCTCAAACATTTGTATGTTGTTTTTCGTGAAGCCAAAAGAAAGAAAAATATTATAAATTTCCAGGCAAAATTATTACCTGACGAAAAATTTTACATTGGAAATTGATTAAATTATTAGGAATTTAAAAAAAATATGATAACTTTTTGCATGAATTAGACAAAAAATGTTTCGTTTTAGATATTACGAGTTTAAAGGAGAGGATCGAGTTCCTATACAGTTTTACGCCTACGATTGTATTACAGCTTTTCTTATATGGTATCAGGTTTAAAGTTTACTAGATTTTTAAAACTGCGGATCTAATTTCCTTACATCAGTAACCGACATAAAACTTGCTTTTTTGTTCTTAAAAGTGTGCAATACTCAAGAAAACGTTTTATTTGAAAGTAATTTTGGATGCTACATGACAAAAAAGTGTCTAATTTCAATTGATATATGAGCAGTTTCTCTTTAATAAAATAGATAATATATTTTTTGTGAATTTCTGTAACATATTTAAGTCATTTTTAATGCATTCACTCTCTTTAAGCATAAATAAATATTTGAAGTAATATTTTGTCTTTTAATTTTGATAGCAAAATTTGAAGTAATGATTTTATCATAACAGAAGCCTTAATGCGTCAGCGATGAATAAACATAGAAGTATATTTAATACTTAAAGCAAATTTTAAGTTTGGGCATAAAAATAATTTTCATCTCTTAGTAACGATCTTTCCATTTTTCCAGAGCAATAATCTGTTCTCATTTAAAAAAGACATTAGAAATTTTTATTTTAAACAGTGAACTTTAGATGTACCTTTTTCAAAAATATATTGGAGTTTGGTGTAGCTTATTCTGAATTTAAAACAGTAACAAATAATGATGCATTGATAATTATATTTTTTTCTCTTATTGTCACGCTTGGTTGCTTTTATGGCATATTTTCTCTATATTTGCATTTACGGCATGTTCATCAAGCAACAGTGCTTTTTTTTTTATCGAAATCTAATAAGCAGCTGCCCTAAAATACCGATGTTGCTCAATCAAAACTTAAATGTACACTATAAAAGAACACATAAAAATACGAAATTTGTGCCGGAAAATTTTACGGGATAGTTACATTTTAAAAAATACGATTTCCGTACTGGACATTTTGAAGTTACAAATCTGTAAAAATGTAGGAATTTTTTCCTAAATTTCATGGAATACTTCCATATTCACACAAATATTGAGTTTATACAAGAAATATATTCAACGGGACGACATTATTGCCAAATATTGGCTTTCCGTTGCAAATATGTTTAATGAAACCAGAAAATTACACAAATGTTGGCTTTAAAGTAGAAACATTTACAATGAAATGCCAATATTGGCTGAATGTTGCTCTGTATTAGGAATATTTTTAATAATAACTAACATTGGCTAACTGTTGTTTTACACTGTAAATATTTCCAGTAAAACCAATTATATTAATAGCACCCTTTATAGCATGTACGTTAAAACAACACGCAATAATATATTTCTCTTTATATATATATATATATATTGTTATATATATATATATATATTGTTATATGGAACATGGGATTTGAATTTATTTTATACATTGTAGCTTGTTTATTATGTTTTTGGTATCCATTCAGGGTGTTTGGGGACACTGTATTGTTGTAAATTCATTCATGCTATCACAATTATTGATGATGGTCAGTAATGTTTAATTAATGGTTATATATATATATATTTTTTTTTTTTTACATTTAAAAAAATTACAATCTTATTTTACTTCTTTTTCAATTCTGGGGCAGTTGAAAAGGAAATATTATTATATACTAAATATTCTTCTTTTTTATTATTATGTTACACTAAAGTTTGACTTATCTATCACAAGCTATTAATCTTTTTTAAAAAAAGTCTAAAAATTTTACTTTTATTTTAATACTTTTTAACCTATTCATGTATGCTGTTAACAGCATTGTAACGCAATACCTTTTCAGCATATCTCATATATAATTTAGTTTAGTTTATTATAATTTAATAATTTATTTTATTGTACAATTGTTAGTTATCTAAGTTATAATAAGCAATAAAGAAAATTTGTTTCTAACAGCAAGTAGTAAATACTTCTGCTTAATATATTTATTATCTTTATTTGAGTTTATAGTAGATCACCATACAAATAATTTGAAAATTTTTAAATAGTAAATGTTTGAAAAGAAAATAATAGTACTCTTGAAAAAATAAATCTTTCAAAAAGAACCGATCATTACTCTTAAGGGTGTATTCGAAAAAATATTTTTCCACTCTCAACAGCTCGAAATTTCCTGAGACATTTTCAGACTCATTTTTAAAAGTAAAAACATAAAACTTGCTGAGGTGATTGTTGAAGGGATGTATAAGAGGCCGTGTGATTTCATTTTTCACTCTTTTAATTAGAATTTTATTTTTAAACAATTATTTTCTCAGTATGACCATTTTTTCCATTCCCAGATCTCCCGCTTCGGAAAATTCGGTTCAAAACGCCAACTTTGACAGCATTTTGTACAATATTTTCTTCATTTATCAAAAAATCGACAAGCACGGCACATTATGTAGTTTCTAAATAAGGGAATTTTCCAGTTTGATGCGTTTGAGAGCAAAAATGAATTTAAAAATAAATCAGAAAATAAGCAGTTTTGATCGGAATACACCCTTAATACAATTTGTTTTGCATGTAATACACAAAAGGCTAAGATTTATTTTTTACAAAGCTTAAAATAAATAAAAGACAAATATTTAA
This sequence comes from Maratus speciosus, assembly GCA_963932465.1. Lineage (NCBI taxonomy): Eukaryota > Metazoa > Arthropoda > Arachnida > Araneae > Salticidae > Maratus > Maratus speciosus. The sequence goes on along the minus strand of OZ010787.1, from coordinate 286,372,489 downwards.
AATTATGGAAAGAAAATGTGTAAAACTTCACACTGCAAATAGAAGCGTCTTAAATTTAGACACATATGTGACTGAAAAAGAATTTTAGACACTTAAGTGTCTTAATCTGAAAATTAAGACACTATAGATGTCTTAATTTAAGACACATAAGCGTCTTACTATGACCATGGTGTAAACGAACTGAGAATAATGTCTAAAATATCCGCAAACGTCTTATTTTAAGACACTTCATTGCTTTAAACGTGTCTTAATTTTTGATTCTTCCGACGCAATAACCACCAGGGGGCACTAGCACTCCCAGTTGCGCATGCGTTTTAGATGTCTTCGTTCGAAGTGGTATACGTTGTAATTCAAACAAAGTTTGTTTTTATGTACGCGTGTATTTTAATTCGTTTTTTGCGAAATGTGAAGTACTGTGATTTTAATTCGTATTAACTTGGATTATGTATTTATTGAATACATACATCTGACGTGTGTGCTCGGCATCAAATGTCTCTTAGAAGCTGTCGTCGATACAAGGGCGGGATAGACACAGAACAGAAGTAGACGACGGTTGAAGATTACACCCGGAAATTCTACAAAGCGTGTGCAATGGGCTTAGTGTTAACTCGTATCAATTTATATCAATAATATTGTGTTATTCATCTTCGTCCTGTCGAAGCTGGCAAAAAAAAAAGAAACTTTTGTCTGGCGGGTCCTGTTTTTAGGATGAAACATCTCATCCTTTAAATATGGCTAGTCGGATGTATTATGGATTACCTTTTAAACTGATGAAAGTCTTTCTCCCCCACTGTGGTTGTGGTAGTTTTTAAAATTTCAAATCGAGGAATATTTCTTACCTCTTGCAGCAACTCAAGTAAGTTTCTTTATAGTAGTAAAATTAGTGTATTTTATGATTTTATTTATTGTACTAAACAAAATCCTGCATGAAATTTAATTAGTTTTGAATCTGTTCGCAAAAAACCCCACTAATTCTAGAAGTATATATTTTTAAACTTATGACGTTCTTTTTTATTACGAATTATATATTCAATGTCAGTTCTTAGTTTCAATGGATAATTTTTATCTCGCAGTAAATGACGGCCACAAGGAAGTAAAGATAAAAAAAAACTTTGAAAGATGACCTAATGCTTTCTTACTTCCTGGCATAAAACCGCAGATTAAAAAAAGATAAATAAAGTAAATGAGACTCGTCTATTATATGAAGCTGCCTGTAAAAATATACATATGTATTTGATTTGCAATCAACTCTAATACTGATTTTTTTTATTATTTTTAATAAAAAAGTAATTTGAAATTTATAATGGGAAAAAGTAAAAACCTCTAACTAGATTTCGTATTTAAAATTGTGGTAACTTTATTTATATGCACTTATACGAAAAATACAAAAATGACAGATGTTACTGTATATATTTAAGACGAAAGAAGTTTGGAAATCATAAGTTATTTTTTCCTCATGTTTTTAATATAGAATATGTACTTATTTGTTTTTATTGATAGTTGAATAGCTTTTGTGAGTACCCTCTGATCTACATAAAAACTTGCCCATGTGGAAATATAAATTTTTTAAAAACATAATTTTTAAATAAGTATTTTCATTTTTGGGGGGGGGAGGGGGGGGATTTTGCATGAATTTTTGTAAAGCTGATATCTTAAATCTTGCACTGATTATAATGAAAGTTTTGAACTTTTAGAGTAGGACAAGTTTAAAAACGCAAATATATTTAACAAAATACCAAAGTCATTTTTTCCCCAATGTTATTAAAGTAGAATATTTATTTATTTATTTTCATTATTCATAGTTAAATGGCTGTTGTGATTATCAAGTGATGTATATGTAAAATTGCCTATGTGGCAATATATTTTTTTATATTTTCATTTTTTTTTTTGGGGGGGGGGGGGGGATTTTTGCAATTTTCGTACATCTGATATTTTAAATCTTTTTCCACATTCAACCGAGTATAATAAATATTTTGAACTTTTAGAGTAGGACAAGATTATAATATATATATATATATATTTATCTATGTACCTTAAAAGCCCTTAATAGCGAACACTTCGGGAACGCGGAATTTGTCCGATTTGGAGATGTCTACTATTTTGAGGTAAAAATATACAAATATGTATGTCTGCTGATTAAAAAAGTATTCGTTAAATAGAGGTGTTCGCTATTCGAGAATGTTCATTAACCTCCACAACGGATACTCCCGAATATCGGACATCTCAATTTAGACAACTATAATGCAGGGTTGCGTTTTTTGCAAAAGTACTTCTTGATTAAAGGAAGGGCAAACTGGGAAGTGCCCCGTCCCCCTACGACTGTAGTGCCCCCAAATTTGATGTGCAATATTTGTAAAGCTTATATTTTAAATCTGTTTCGAAATTGTACTGATTATAATCAATATTTTGAACTTTTAAAGTAAAATAAGGTTAAAAACAAAATAAATTTAAAAAAATCTAATATTTAGATAAATATTTTTTGTTTTTTAATCTTGTTCTACTCCTGAAGTTCAAGATATTGACTATAATCAGTACAATGTCGTAAAAGATTTAAATTATCAACGTAACGAAAATTGTATACCAAAACTGAGAGCACCAAAAAAATCAGGCTGTATTGGGGGGGGGGGGGGAGGGGCAGGACCACAGCCAAATATTTTTCCAGGATTCAACGTGGTCAAACATGGCTACGTATGATGCTTACAAAAAAAATGGATGCGATTCAGACGTTTGAAGTGTCTGAAATTCAGACGCAAAAAGTGTCTGAAAAAATTCAGACATTTTAAAATGTCTGAAAATTGAACACTCCATTTCAGACACTTAAGTGTCTGAATTTCAGACATTTTAATTTAGAGTGCAGAATTATACTCAGTTAGAAAAACCTTTTTTCCTATCTATGAGACTTTTCATACTTTTTTACACTTTGCGTCTACTGTATAAAAGGCATCTAAAATAAGTAATGATATTTGAAATAATGTTTGTGTATAATCGTATTTGTTTACTATGATTTGACTTAAATAGAAAAAAAAATTTCCCTATGATGTTCATGATATCTTTGAACAGTACTGGATTGAAATTCATAGAGCTGTAAATATGTCCTTGAAAAATGATATTTTTCCCTACAAAGGTCTTATTTTTAACGGATGTTTTTAAATACGGACGCATGTAAGAAGAAGGAATATTTTTGTGAAAAAACGAAAAATATGAAAAACGTGCCGATGTCCCGATAGCCAATACAATATCCTTAATTTAAAGGAAAATATTTTACTTTGCACATTTTAAAAGTTTTTTACAATTATAAAAGGTATTTTGTTTGATTTTTTCTAATAGGAAGTATAGCGTTCTGTTTTCTTTCATTCTTGAAAATAGAGGATGCAGTAGTAGCGCATAATACGAATGTTGACGTTGACTATTCTTACGAATTCTACTCATCATTTTGTTGAAATTTTAAAATACTAATAAATGGATATTTTTCAAATATAGCCTAATTACTTTATTCAGTTCTGTTTTTCCTACAAATTCGCAGAATTTTGGGTTTAAATATGTTTAAATATGTGTATCCTAATATATATTTTATACATGAAAATAACTTTTTGAACTGACAGATATGATTCAAAATAAATCCTAAGAAAAACTAATTACTATTTAGCTTTTGTTTTACACTTAATTAAGCCCATTGTTTTATTTTATTTTTGTAAGGAAGCAAAATCAAAAATAAATCAATAAAAATAAAAATCTCTGGGATTGTCAAATATAATGTAATTAATTTTATACTAATTTAATTCTACTTTAGATTATTTCACAATTGAATTTTAAAATGCGAACATTGTAAGAAGTATACAAGGAAAAGACTCTTTTTTTTTTTTTTTTTTTTTTTTTTTTTTCAAATCTAATGACTGCATAAATACTCAGATCTTCTTTTTAAAAAACTGCTTTTTAGCAGCAATTATTGAAATATAGTTTAACTAAAGCCGATTTTTTTTCTTTTATCCCTACGCAGTAGCAATACGGCTATGTATAATGTATAATGTAATCTAACATCTAACTGAATAATTTTTTGAATCAGTCATTTTAAAAACAACGTAAGTCACAAATTCAAAGAACTACATGAATTATTTAAAATTGTGCTACACAAAAACAAATTGTTTTTTTTTTTTTTCCTTTCGTTCTCATTATATTTTTAAGTTCTTAAACTTATAAATGTGATATTAATAATTTATTTTTTATAAATAAAAAAAAATTAAACTTAATAACAATTTAAAAAAATTTTAATAACATTTTCTAGCTATGTTACGAAAAAAAAAAAGCTTGACTTGTATACTTTTTTAAATGGCCGAATCATTTACACTGATGTTTGGAACTTTTGAAATTATGTGTTTTTTTTCTTTATTACAATCTTTTTTATTTATTTATTTATTTATTAGCATTCTAGGGATTAAAATATAAAATATTGTGTAATTTGTTCTAAAAATATATCCGCGGTTAGTTCATCGTATCTAATTTTTGCTATACATTCATTTTAAAATGTTAAAAAAGTAAACATGTGGCTAAATTTTAATTGAGTGCAAATTTATATTTTAATATTACGTTTATTTTAATTCATTATTACCTTTTACATACAAGGTTGTTGTGTTTAATGGAGACTACTGCGCGTTTGAGAATCAAATAAAATTTATTCATTTCAATTTGATTAAATCATCCACAAAATACTTTAGGCGCGTGTAATATGCGAATGACTGGGAGAAATACTTGACTGAAAATTAAGCCAGGATTGAACGAATTTCCAGCTCGCTACGGTTTCTTCAACCTTTCACACCAAATCGTGAAGAAACCATGTTTTGATCGTGATAAACGTATCCTTTTCTTCCTTCATTCGCTCAATCACTTAGGATCGTCAGGTTCGTCAGGTTACGTGATCACTTCCTCGCGGGACTTGAGGAGGTAAAATTGCGGATGTTTGAGAGGGCAAAGGTAAATTGCGGAACAGAAGGGGAAATTTATTCTCCTCTGTAAACTTTTCTTGGGATTGAAATGTACGCGACACCCCGGGAAAAATCTCTTCGCAGGATATGATCGCCGATGTGTAAAGAGAAAGAGTAATTTTCGACATATTACACATTTAATGTAAAGAACATTAGAAATCGAATAGAATTTTTATTATTATTATTATTATTATTTAAAAACTAGTGATGAATTACGAAATTTAACATCAATGTATTGCAATATTTTAACAGGAAAACTAAAGGTTGAAATTAGATACCTTAGATGACTTTTAAAATTTGTTAGAACACAGCAACTCATGGGGTGCACGATACCCCATGAACATTCCCTCTGCGGGAAATTATTGCAAAAGGGTAAAAAAATATATATATTATTTTCTGTACAGTATACATTTAATGTGGTGAACTGAAAACGCACTAGAGTGTTCCAATTCGAGTTTACATATTTAGATCTTCCGGGTCGTATTCAGATTATTCAAGAAATCTCATTTTTTGTTTTGCGTCATGACTGATCAATCATTTATCATTATTATTATATTACTTTGTTTTAAAATGCTCTTATTAACTAATAATTATAAAAAGTTTTGTAAAGCATTTTGGAAATTGACAAATTGCATTTAATTTATTGTGTTTTATAATAAACATTCTTTAAAATACTTGCACTTATTGCACGAAATACGGATGAAAGCCGGTGTTTGAGAGCGCAAAGGTAAATTGTTGAACAGGAGGGGAAATTTATCATTTGTAAACTTTTCTTGGGATTGAAATGTATGTGACACCCAGGTTAAAATTTCTTAGAAATAGATTTTAGAAATATATATATATATGTGTATATATATATATATATATTAACTATATAAACTTATGACGAATTGTATCAGTAAAAGTTAATGTATTGCTATATATATATGTGTGTGTGTGTATGTGTTTGTGTGTGTATTAAGGAAAGTGTGTTAACATGAAAGTTCAAGAATAAAATTAGATACTTTGAGATTTTTAATGCTTACTTGTTTGTTTGTTGGAACGTGGCAGCTCATGGGCTATGTGAGATCCTCAAAAAATTCTCTTCGGCGGATATGATCGTCGATGTGTGAAAAGAAAAATAAATTTTCGACATAGTACACATTTAATGTAAAGAACATTAGATATCCACAGTCCTTTTATATTTTAATTAAACATTTTTATGTTTAACAAAACTTAGTTTTTATATGCAAAGACGAAATTTTGTAATCGATTTTTCACTCTCTCCCTGATATGTTACAAAAATTACGCACACAGATGTGTTCACGATAACAACACAACATTTTGATCACTTTTTAATATAATCATAAATTAATAAATTAATTTATGACATTTTCCCGTTAGCCGGCCCCAGGTAATAAATCACCAGATATTGTTTATGATTACAACTGCATATGAATTAAACAGCAGTGGATTTAATTATGCGCCAAACCACGCTGGCGAAAAGAGACCAACTGACTATGAAACTGCAACAAGAAAATATTTGAAAAACTAAAATCTAGAAAATGTAAATAAAAAATAGAGTGCATTTTTTTTTAAAAATACTCTTTAATCTATTAACAGTTTGATATTAATTAACTTATGATTACACGTTGAGAAAACAATTTAGAAATCCTGAATAGATATTTTAAATAATGTTTAATTTTTTTTTCTTTCCTTGTGCCATATCTTAAAAAAGAAACTCAACAAAAATTATCATTTTTTAAATAATATCATTAGCTAGCTCTTTCTACTAAGCGAGTTCGGTACCCACGCGAAATTAATTTATTACAACGAAATTTCTGGGAGTTAAACTCCAATCATGAAATTAAGCATGCTTTTCAAGATAATCATTGGATACTTTTACGGGGCTGTACATATATAACGCTATCAACCGTTTGGTAATTTTGGACCTCTCCCCCCCTTACGATGTTCTACGTTATAATCCCGCGACCCCCCCCCCCCCTCCCCCACCGTAATGATATCGTTATTAATATCTAAAAAAATATTTCATTTTTGGAAAATTTTCTTCTTTTGTTTGGAATGATATACAAATGTGGTTACATTTATTTTTCGCATACTTCATTGATTCAAATGAAGAGAAGTCAATAAAATATCACTTTATACATGAAATAACTTTAGGCATACAACACTTAAAAAAAAATTACTATTTAAAAATTCTTAATAATAGGATTTTGTTACATAATGCATACAAAAGTAATAATGTCTCCTTGCACTTGCACCCGCAAGGGGGAGGGGGGGGGCAGGCAGAACTTCTTATCAGCAAAACAGGTGGACAACATTTATTCTCTTTTATTTACTAGTAAACACTAGTATCATTTCAAACAATCTTCGCATATGTTTTCTCGAACAGTGAATTATATATGCATGCACATATGACATATGACAGAAGAAATAGAAATGCCAAACGTTGGAGTATTCCAAATTTTGGAAATAAATAATTTTATAATAATTTAATGATTTTAATAATAACGTTGTATTTTCATAAAAATAGGTAATCGACTAAAAAAAAGATAATTAGATTAGAAGACTATTAGAAGACTAATTATTAAAATATATTAATTAATTATTAATCTTTAATTATTAAAGATAATTAGAAGACTATTTTGATGTAAAGACTAAGTTACAAATAAAAAGAGAAAATTTTGGTTGGATCAAAAATGATAACGATATCAAATGAAAACCGCCATCCCCCTAGAGATAGCAAACGATATCATGTGCCAACCACCCCTCCCTTCTAAAAGGATAACGTTATATATGCACAGCTCCTGAAAGAACATTTTTATTATCATTATTATTATTGTAATATTTTTGCTTTTATACTTATTTTTATTTAAAACTAGTGACGAATTTTGCAATTGAATATGAATGCATAGCACTAATTTTTTTAGGAAAATTTGTTAACGTGAAACTTCAAGGTAGAAATTATATACTTTTGAGGATTTTAATGTTTGCTAGTTTATTTGTGGGAACGCGACAACTCATGGGTACGTGACACCCCAGAAAAATTCTCTTTGCGGATATGATCGTCGAAGTATAAAGAGAAAAATATGTTTCAGCATAGTACGCATTGAATGTAAAGAGCATTAGATATATATATAACATAATTTTTTTTTTAAATTCTTATTTAGCACGTAAAGCGGAACACATAAAAAAATCGCTTTTCTCAAACTTATGCACGGAGTTCAGCTCACGGTTTCAAATACGATTTCGTAAATTGGTGGTAGGAATTATACTGATTGCTCCGGGAATTCCGTACCGAGAAAAACAGAAAATGTATTCCTATTTATTTCAATTTATAGCGACTTTTTTGTGACAGTGAAATTTGAGCACATTTTCAGAAAAAAGGGGCCTTTTCCTGCCATAATTCGCGGGCACAAAACGCCAGCCTGCAATGTGTTAAAAACTAGGTGAAGAATTTCATAGTCGGATGTCACTGTATCTCAATATTAGTTACAAAAAGCTCTCAAATTAAAATTCAAAGTTGAAATTTGACAGTTTTCAAGAATTTAGTGTTTGTTTGAACATGGTAAGGCTGCACATGAGAAAAGACGAGAAAATGTCGTGAGCAAGCGAAGGAATTCCAGCCCATATTCACGTTTTATTTATGAAAGCAAATTACAAAAACTCCAAAAATACCAGCCTGGCGATATGAGAACGCAGTAAAGTCGTGCATCGGGTGGAGTGCATTTAATGCTTTTTCTTAATCTTTCTTTTTGCTGGTCGTATTCAGATTACTGCAGAAATTCATGATTTTTGTGTTATGTGATGTATGAGCCCTTTTAAAAATATTACATTAATTAATACCTAGGAAAAGTTTAGTGAAACATTTTTTAAATTAGGCATTGCACTTAATGTAATTGTATTTCAAAATAAATGTTGCTGTGAATAATTGCATTTAATTCTAATGCAAAATTTCGAATATTTGAGAACGAGAGGACCAGAATAAGTTGGCAGGTGACCTTGAAAGGGAAGCAGGACGTTTCGGTCCCGCCATTTCGGTACCGCCGTTTCGGTCCAAGACATTTCGGTCCCAATACATTTCGGTCCCGAGACATATCGGTCCCGAGACATTTCGGTCCCAAGACATTTCGGTCCCAAGACATTTCGGTCCCAAGACATTTCGGTCCCGAGACATTTCGGTCCCGAGACATTTCGGTCCATAGCCATTTCGGTCCCTTGCCATTTCGGTCCCTTCTCCAGCAAGCTGAAATTTTGTGCACTTGAAATAGGTGACATAATTTTATAGGGGACATTGTAGAGTTTTTTAAATAAAGGCCTTGAAATTTTAGTAACAGCTCACAAAAATTTCGTATGGTAATCATTTTAAAAAGCAGGGGGGGGGGGGAATTGACATTTTCTATATTTTAGTGTATTATAAGTATAAGGTTCCGATAAATTAAAACATTTATAACTCGATCTATATTTATCGCAAAACACTCATATTTTGTATGGTAAATGTAATCTTTATAAAAGGAGGGACATTATCGGATTTTTTTAACTGAACTCCCTAAATTTTAGTATAACCCGAATATAAGGACTCGAAAATGCAAACACTTATAACACAGATCAAAATTGTCTCAGCCCACACAAATTTTCTATGATAATCGTAATCGTTTTAAAAAGAAGGGGTGGGGCCTCTGTTGACTTTTTCTATATTTTAGTTTATCATAAGTATAAGGTCCTGACAAATTAAAACAATTATAACTCGATCTATAATTATCGCAAAACACTCATATTTTGTACGGTAAACGTAATATTTATAAAAGGAGGGACATTATCGGATTTTTTAACTTAACCCTCGAAATTTTAGTATAACCCGATTATAAGGGCCCGAAAAACGCAAACACTTATAACTCGGATACAAATTGTAGCATTCCATGCAAATTTCATATGGTAGAAGGAATCGTTTTTAGGAGTGGGTGGAAGGAGGAGTTCTGTGGATTCTTTATAGAAGCTCGTCATATTTTAGCCAATAATAAATATAAAGTCCAGACAATTTAAAAATATTTATAAGTCGAGCTTTAATTTTCATATGCAAATGCCCATGCACTGCACATATTCAATTGCATACAATTTGGACACTATGTGATTCATAAAGAAAAAAATCTACAAATATTTTTACAAATCTTTATTTAATTCTATTATTTAACGGCTCATGAATTTTAGATGTATTGCATTTTACATATTTTTTAAAAGGGGCTTCTTAACATGGAATTGTGATAAAGATACATTATTTTTTAAATTCTGCATCGGAACATACTACAACTTTTTATTTCATTTTAATAATTATTTTAATTTACTATTTAAAAAAAAAAAACTATTTAAATTTTGCATTAATCTTTTTACATGTAATATCAACGCTATTTCTACCGGTGTCGAATGACACCTTTAAAAAGATTTCGATTTAAGGTTTTTCATTCGTAATTTTTAAATTACAACAATTGCAAATCCTTTTTAATACATTAAAGACTTTTTTATACTTATTACATTAATATGTTGTTTATTTATTTATTAGTTAATTTATAATATTTTTCTTACCCTTTAATTGTAATTAATTAATATCTTGCTTTTTGCGAATTGTAAACTATAACTGTGCTTAAAAAAAAATTAAAATCTGCATCTGGACAATAATGTTACCTAACACTGTTAAAAATTATTTTTGTGTATTTGTACAATGTTGCATTATTATTATTGTTATTATTATTATGTTGAATTAATTAATTATTACTTAGACTTTATGTTTTTGACTGATTTTTCAAAAAATTTCTATTTTATTTTATTTTTTTTTTTTTTTTGAAAATAATAAATCAAAAATTTTGAATGAAAACTTTAAATGATGAATAATTGCTATTAATTAATTCTCAAAACAGTTAGTAATTTTTGTATAAAATTAAATTAATATTTTATTAACTATATATTTTTTAATTTAATGTATCCTCAATTTATTGGATTAATAACATTATTAATATACATAGCAAATTTCTACTTTAAAATAAAATCGATACATAATATATTTTATATTCAATTTATCATTATATTTTATAGCAGTTATAAACTGAAATTTATCCTTTACCTGTTTATTTTTATATTTAAAGTTACCGAAATGTAAAACTATTAATATAATTATTAATAAAAGTAAAATAAAAATATATAATTTTTTTCCTGTGAAAGTGGGAGGAAAAGGGTAATATAAACAATAAATAAATAAATGACAAATATAAAAAAGCTTAGTTTTGTCAGTTAAAATTTACAAATAAAATTAATTAAAATAATTGTTACATTATTATATAAAATTAAAAATAATAATCTTATTACAAAGAAATAGGCCCAGACTCAATAAAATTAGCTCACAAAAATCGTCTTCAAAGGGTGGGAAGACTTAAAAAATTGCAAACAATAAAAAAAAAAAAAAAGAAAGAAAAAAAAGTGGTGGGTGGAGTTTTCTGAAAACAAAATATTTTTCATAGCACGCCTAGTTACCAAATTAATATTGTTTTCCCAATGTTTATAATGGTAAAGTAAGTTATGAAAACAAATTTATAAGATGCAACTTTGTATTATAAAAATAATAAGAAAAATTAAATTTGTGCTTCAATAAATATGTCTCATTTCTGAATTATTAAAGGGGAGGGTGTAGAGGGGTGATTTGAGGAAATATTTGCATAAAATAGCTTATAAGTGTCTAATTGAATTATTGAAGACATTTATGATTAATCTAATTGGAAGAAGAAAAAAATAAGCACAGTTTAAATAGTTAATTAATGATAATTTAAACGTTCTAAAAAATGTATGAAAACAACCAAAAAAACATTTATGGCAGTTTATAGTATATACTGCTAATAATAATACCTAATAATAATAATAAATAACAAAACTTAAAAAATCCATCCTGTAAAATAATAATAGTTAAAAAAAAAAAAAGACCATGTTCCCTGTAAAATTATATCCCATTGTTCAATCAAACAAATTTTCAGCTCGCTGTGATTTCATAATCACGAGTTATAAAAGTTTAAATTTATCGGACTGTTATATTCAGCTTTTTATAAAATTTGAGGGGGGGGGGGGGGGGTATTTTTTAAAAGGGCCCAAAAAATATTCAAATTGCAGCATTTAGCGGGTCCACGACAATTAGAATCCGAGTTATAAGGTGGTGGGCACCAAAATTGTCCGGGACCGAAATGGTTAAGGACCGAAATGGCCAGGGACCGAAATGGCCAGGGACCGAAATGTCTTGGGACCGAAATGTCTCGGGACCGAAATGGCCAGGGACCGAAATGTCTCGGGACCGAAATGGCCAGGGACCGAAATGTCTCGGGACCGAAATGTCTCGGGACTGAAATGTCTTGGGACCGAAATGGCGGGAGACCGAAATGTCGTGTACCCCCTTAAAAGAGTTCTCAATCCTATGGACAAAGAAAGCAGACAAGAGACAGAAATGGTAAAAACAAAGGAATATTTAATGAAAAACTAACTAGATTTTGGTAGTTTCTAGTTGTGAATGCCACCTATCTTAATGAATAACATCCTCTAAATTTGAATTACCCATCAGACACCTAATGCACAAACAAAAAAGTTGTGGAAAACAAGGAGGTATTTATTTTCCTCTGGAAACCTTTCTTTTATTTGAAGTGCAAGCTCGGAAAATGCGTCGAATTGTAAAGAAAAAGAAAATTTTTCAACATAGTACGTTTTCAATGTAAAAAACATTAAAAATTTAACAAAAAAATATTAATATAATTTTTATTTAAAAACTATTGATGAATTACATAATGGAATTCCAATGTATCTTAGTTTTTTCTAACGAAAAGCTTTAAAATGGAAATTCAGGTTTGAAATAATGCAGTTTTCAGAAATTTAATGTATTTTTGTTCACGGCAAGACTGCATAAACCTAGATACATATCTGTTTTTCTTTTTTCTTTTTTTTTGTTTTGTGTGTGTGTGTGTGTGTGTGTTCAGGGTTATTCAAATTACTGTGGGGATTCTCGATTTGAGCATTTTCAATTAAATAATAACTAAAAATGTTGTAAAACTTTTTAAAAAATAATTACATGAATTTATTTTACTTTATAATAAATATTGTTTTCAATAATTCAATTTAATGCAAATGTTCTTTAACTTTAAGTTTAAGGCATATTAAGGTTTAGTGTTCAGGTCGTATTACATCCGAACGATGCACATTATCTTGTTCAGTACTTTATAATGAATCTACCAATTTTCAGATTTTTAAATGATAAGCTTATACGTGAGGTTTTAAAGAATTAAAAAGAAATTTACAATTAACCGTTTGGGGGAGACTCTATCTTAAAATGCAATTTACAAAAACAGACTTTTCAATCCCATATTATCATAATTTTCTAATAAAATCACCAAACCGGCCGAAGACATGATCGACTCACCCAATATAAAATCATGAACGATCGTGCTAGTTTCCAGAATCTTAGCATAATACCATTTGAAAATCGAGTTAACCCTTTATTCTCCAATGATATAGTACCATTAGCGAAAAATTAGTGTAAAAATTATTTAATATGTCAATTAATGAAAGTAGGTATTATATTTTATGCAAAATACTTTGCTTTATCCTGTTTAGAAAATACAGCTAATTATATGAAGCCGAATATTTTTTAGAAGTAATATTTTCTCAATCATTTACATATGGATAGTTTTTACGCGGCTGAAAGATGAGTAGTGGGAAATTTTAGCCTCGGGTCTGGTATCCATTAAGCGATCCTTTCCTATACTGCCTCAAAAAATTAAATATTTTCTATACCTTAGAATACGTGTATGAATATATTCATACATATTTTGATAAATGTATATGTTATGCTTTATCTTATGCTGCTCTAAAAATACAAAACATTGACTATATAATCAGCACAAGGTCAAAAAGAACTAAAAATATCTGTTTTACAATAATTTTATACGAAATTTGTGATACCCTAAATCAAGGGCATCAGTGCCAAGGACCAGTTGGCTTATGTTTTAATTAGGCCCCTGCTTTTATTATTTCTTTGAAGAAAATATTATGTGTTAATTAAGTATGTATTCTTCTAAAAATTTTACCAAAGGATTATTATTCACATTCGCAGTCAGTTTTAATGAACGAATCCTTTCTAAATTTTATATTATTACTATATACCAGAAAATCCAGGGTTGAATACCTGAGTTGAAGATGTTCGGTGTACAGATAAAATCGCTTTTTATTTAAAACTCTAATAGATTTTTTTACATTCATTATACTTTCTTAGATTATCCACCAAAAGTATTTTTTGGTACTTTCGAATAACCTTTCTGGAACCTTTCGAATAACTTTCTACCCTTTCACAAAACATTTCACTATTTATAGCAATATTTTTTATTCTGATTATTCATTATTTAAGCGCGTAGTTCGGGGACATGTATGTTAAATACATGTTTTATTTATTTATGTATGTAGTTATAATGTTTTAATTTCGTTTGATAATTTAATTATGGACTTTTATGCGGAAACAAATAAATATGAACTATTTACATTGTTTTAAGCGCAAACGGATTAATCTTTCGTAATTGGATTGCACGCTGATTTAAAAATATTCCTGCTTGAAAATTATTTTAAAAACCAGAAAATATCAGTAAATTGAAATGAAGTTTATGAAAGAATGCCATTTGAAAGTTTATTTATTTTTTTTATTTATGACGTTGTAAAAATTGAAATTGTACTATGTTTAGAAGTTTGAAAAAAAATTGCAGCAAAAAGGGAAATTTATGGATCAGGTCGATGCCTACGTTGATGTCAGCGTTAATTCACGGACGTGTTTGTTTGTTTTTTTCTTTAAAACATATAATATCTTCAGAAGTGGAAAGTTGTTAAAATTTAACTTAATTCAAAATTTCGGACATAAAAGATTAAATATTGAATGATTATAATTTTTCATTGTGTTATTATTTCATTTTTATCGTAACGAAGGATTTTTGAGAATAAAATATATCTACTGTACATTAAAAGAAGAATTATTCATTTAATTTTGGGGGACTTCGATAAATAGATGTACATTTCATTTTAATGAGGTATTGTGAAATTTTGAAGAAACTTTGGAAATCTGCAATTCTAATTAAAACTTACAGAAATAAAGGATTCTTATTGTTAAATAAAGATAAAAAGACACAGATGTGTTGATTTGTGAGTAATTTTTCTGGATATGCATCTTTCTCCCGGTTAGTTAAAGTAAATGCAGTGAAGAAATAAAACAAAAATGCAATTAGGATCTTTGGCAGGCGATTTTCAAATAGATTAACTTTCAAAATGAAAACACTTTAACGATTCTATACTGCTTTATAGATGTATAAAACTAATTTTTTGGGTGCTCTGAAATATATTTTAATTTTTAAATCCCTCCTTTTGCCTGCCTCAATGAATAACATCAGAAAAATATCACTTTACATTTTAAGAAGTATCGGAGTAACTCAAAAATTACGAATTTTTTTAAAGGTAACTCATATTTATAATTTTTCCTTTATTAAATTAGCATATTTTAAAAACGATAATATCAGAATTTTGTGGCATCGGCAAATAAACTGACCAATGATTTAATTTTAAAACAATCAGTTGAGAAACTAACCGTATTTTATAAAATCTTCTGAAATTTCTTCTATTAACATATCGAAATCTTAAAAACAAATGATTTCCCTGCGCACCGGCTATTCTACTAATATAAAAACAAATTAGTCGAATTTATTTCTCACTAACCATAGATATCTCGAAATATCTTACCCAATTAGAAATGGAATTCTTTAATTTCAGAAAGCTTTAAAATGCTCTTTTGAAATCCTTTTCTTACGCAGGCGTTTCTTAGAAATTTTATGATTCATTTCATGCTTCAGTATAAACACTCAGAAATACAACTAATGTAGAACTGAAAAATGTTCTGCAACTCTACACATACATTATGACTTGACACTATATTAGTGGGAAATTACAAGAAGCACAATCGACAATGAACATTGTACACTGATTTGTTGAATTTAACCCTTTATCTACTGGCGGAATTTATAAGTACATTTAAAATAACTTGTTATAAAATTCCTTTAATACATCGATTAGTAGTAATACAGTTTAGAATAAGTTATAGAGGCGTTACTTTATCTTATTTCAAAAGCATTACTGCTTACACAAAACAAAAATATTTTTAAAAGAATGATTTCTTTAGCCTTTACATCTTTTCAGCTTTCTTGGCGTTTTTTTTAATTTTTTTTAATTTTTAATTTAATTTTTTTATTTATTTTTATTTTTATTTATTTATTTATTTATTTTATTTTATTTTTTTTTTTTTTTGGGGGGGGGGGGGTTCAATTCGGAAATATTTCTATATTTATATTGTAAGAACATTATATTTGTACATTCCCTAATTCTACAAAATACTAAGAAAAATATTTAAAATAAAACAGTTGAGTGGGGTTATAAATATTGCACAAAATCCCTATAAATTCAAATTTAGTTAATCCTTCTAAATCGTTCAATCCTTCTAAAATTTATTAGTGATTATGTAAGTCTTTGAATGTAGTTTCAAAAATTCACGAAAAATGCTTTAGAAGATAAAATTTTCATGAATTCATAATTCAGTACATAAAGGGTTAAGGACCGGAATAATATACGAACCCCGACAGTTTTGAAAACTGCAATTGAGCTTGGAAGAAGAGAAAAAGATGAAGCAGACTTTACGCTGAATTATTTCTTGAAATGAAAGTAAATAATGTCTCTATAAATAATTGAATTACATTCTTCTACTCTTATTGAAGTAAGTCCATGGTTCAGAATACTCTATAACAGAGGTGCCAATGGCCGCTATTTTGACTATCAGTATTTTTAAACAAAAATTTTCCTGGTAGATTTCTCTTGCACAAATTATGCAAATGTATCACAGAGATTTTTTTTTTTAAATAGTGTTGACGAAAATAGTTGTCAATAGCATCTTTCTAACCTTTTTAAACCAATAACACAATTAATACACAGATTTATCTTGCACATAATTATGAAAATGTATCACAAGGATTTTTTTTTTAAATCGTGTTGGCGAAAATAGTTGTCAATAGCACCTTTTAACCTTTCAAATTAATAACACAATTAATACACTAACTAAAATGTATCACAAAGATTTTTTTTAATAGTGTTGACGAAAATAATTGCCAATAGCACCCGGTAAGCTTTTTAAATCAATAACACAATTAATGCACTAACTAAAATATATCACAATATTTTTTTTTAATAATGCTGGCAAAAATAGTTGCCAATAGCACCCCTGTAACCTTTTTAAATCAATAACACAATTAATACACTGACTAAAATGTATCACAAAGATGTTTTTTTTTTAAATAGTGTTGGCGAAAATAGTTGCTAATAGCGCCTCTGTAAGCTTTTTAAATCAATAACACAATTAATACACTAACTAAAATGTATTGCGATTTTCGATATCACGAATTTTTGGTATCCAGAGTTTCGTGTGTGACACCCTTCAAGTTTTAGATATTGAAGTTTGACTGTAGAGTAGAACAATAAAAGAACCGCTTTATCTGAGGAGAATTAAAACAAAATTTTTGAAAAAAAAAATCTTTGATTAAGAAAACATCTGTACTATTATTTAAACTCGAAATTTTATTATCTCTTCCTTAAATGTTTATCACTAAATTAACTGATGGCATCATGTTAATTGCAATATGTTTGTAATAAGCTTTGCCTCATATTTTCAGTTTGTAACATTTTTTATTTTCATAAGTCCTAAATAATAACGTGTGTTACAAATGCATAACTCAAAAAGGTTGAAAAATTTAGTAAGTTCTTAAATATTCTTTTATAAAAAGAATATGCAAAATTACACACTCGTGATCTTTCATTTGTTTTACTAAAGTAAATAATGTGATCATAAATTAGACACTTTATGGTATTTGCGTAAGAGGAAACCGACATGAGGAATAAGAAAAAAGTAATATCATTTCTCATCGGCCATTTTGCGGTTCTTACAGATATTTTTGCTCTTGAATCAATCTCGTGTATCTTGGAAAGGCCTTGCGTGTGAACAAATCTGATGCGGTCATCTCACGTCCAAGAATCTGGTCTCCCAACTGTAGTAACTCGAAAAGAATGGAATGATTTCCGACGCCTGTCTTTGTAATGACTTCAAAACGTGAGATAATATTAAAACTAGTATAAACTTTCTATTCTTCAATCCAGTAATTTATTCTTTTCGGAATTTTTTTAATTTTGAAATTGCTTATGTAAGTCTTGCAAATATATTAATGGCTATAGGTGAAAAATACAAAATTTCAGAGCATTATTGAAAACTTAATTTAATTAAGATATTAAAATATTCATGATATTAAATGTAAGGTTGATTTGCATCAAATGAATGTGAAAATGGGATTTTCCACTTTTATTCTTTGTTTTTGTATGATTTTCCGTTTTGTTAAGAAATGAATACGAAGTACTCTTATAAGTGATGTGTGTTTGAATTAAGGTTGCTAAATTTTGAAATATTATATGGAATAAAATACACTATTCAACAATGATTTTTTAACAAATGCAAGAAAAAAATTCCTTTAAAGATTTTTCTACGCTGAACACGAAAATAACTATAAGAATCCTTTTTTTAGCTATGATTTTGGTTTAAGGCTCCTGTTCCTGGCGAAGGCGCTCACGAGCTAATGCTAGTCCTATAGGGAGGGATTTTTCTAATATCTCATTTGCATTTCGACATTTTTAAATAATTGTTTTTGCATGGTTTTGAAAGTGAAAGTAACTTTATAAAAAATATCTGCGACCAAAATCGAAAAAGTAAAAAAGATGCGATATAGAGACGGATCTCGGCTATCCAATGCAAAAAATAAAATAAAATAAAATAAAATATTGAAAAATGTCGAAATGCAAACGAGATATTAGACAAATCCCTCCCCATAGGATTAGCATTAGCTCGTGAGCGCCTTCACCGGCAGGGACAGGAGACTTAATTTAGTCATCTATATTTTACATATATATATATATATATATATTGCCTATTTTAACGTATTGTTAATTTGCTACACGGATTTACGAGCGTTGCTATTATAAAATGCCATTGGAATACATATTAAACACAAACGGCTGCTTTACTCAAAAACTTTAACCTAGAAGGGTATTTTGGCCGTGGTAAAACATAATCTATAAAGAAATTTTATTTTTATTTTTGGTCGAAAAGAAAATCAGAGGTGCACCGGTTTCGAAACGCGCAGGAATGCCGTTCCAGTACTGCTCTTTGGAAAAAATTAAAAAATGTCCTTTAACGTGAAATTTGCTTTAATTCATTGCTTAATATTAAGTATTCACTGTTTTGATATTCTTAATAAAAGTTATTATTGCTTCCGTAAATCATGTAATAACCGAGGGATACTGTCGTTGCTTAAAATATCCTACAATACTGAGCAAGCGTGATGAGTCAATGCTCCGGTACTTTACACATGCATGGTTACACTATACATTACATTTTTTTTATAGATGTATAAATACTTTGATTTGTTTCTAACCCGCATTTCACTTCTGATGATATTTCATTTGCAAATTATGAGCCAGTAAAAATACAACGTAAATTATAAAAATCCGACAATACAAAAATTGTTCCTGTTTTCAGATATGCGTAGAAAAATCGGCGGCAGAGAAATTCGTTAAAATTCTAATTAACGAAGAAAAAATATATATTCCAGTTAATTGAAACTCCGTTTAGTTGGAACAAAATACTAAGAAAAAAATCGGTAAATATTATAAACTTTATTTCTGATAATCGGGGCAGCCGCTTCATCGGGACAATTTGTGATGATGTGGCCAAGATAACCGAAATCTACTGTATTTAATATAGGAAATATAACTTTTCCTTCTTATAAGCGTAAACTTAAGAATGAATGGGAATTTTTGTTGTAAATATATAATAGTGCCATGTAACCAGTCACCTATTGATTGCGGACCATATTTTAGCGGTTCCCTGTAATACAAAATAAAAGTTCTGGAACTGGAAAATTTGCGAGTGTTATTCCTGAAAAAAATATTAAAATTTTCTAAGCAATCATATTGGTCACAATGTTTTATTGATAAGTAATGGGACACTTAGGTTTATTGTGGAAGTCGTCATTTCACATGAATTCTCTTGAAAAATTTAAATGCAGATGAGAACCTATGCGTTTTAAAATAAAAATGCTAAGCAGTAAAATAGTTTAAAAAAAAAACATTTATGCTTATATGCATGTTTTAAAAACTATACTAAATAGAATATATTTCTATTACTTAAATACATGCGTTTAAAAATCATAACAAATATAATATATATGCTTTTAAATAGATAATAATACACAAATAACTATTTTCTAATAAAGAGTTAATGAAAAGGAATATTCCAATGAAAAGATTTACGAAAAATATTTGCTTAATGACATATTTCTATGCTAACTGAAATCCGTTTCTAATAATTTAGAATAAGAAGGAAGTAAGGGAATGTTTTTAAATAGTTTTAAAATGAATAAACTTGCATTTTAAAATATAAGGTCATTGTGCTTAAATGTGATGACCTCTAAATGTGACAATGTTCTTCTACTTAATATCTTCCTGCAAGAATCGTAAATGAATGCCATGAAAACATCCGAACTTCAGGAACAAATACCGAAGCATTTCTCTTCATTTAAAATGTTTTCTTTAGAAAAATTTCCCGTTAAAATAGTTACCGTTCATTGTAAAGCGCCCCCACCTTGCCTAAATGAGGCAAAAAATAGGTTTTTCTTTTTAATTTTGAAGATCAAATAACTCTATGGACATGAAGAACTACGACGTTTCATTTACCTGAAGTGTAAGCTTAAGAAAAGGCGACTAATTTTTAAATTAGAGTTATAAAATATCCTACGCTTTTTGATAACTCCATTTTCTTCAGATACTTATTAGTGACAAACTGAAGGTTCTAAATGCGAAGAGACATTTAGGGGATTAACGAGGTAAAGTTATATGGACTTTTTCATATATTGTATTAAAATAATATGTAAAGCAGAAATTGCGTTTAATTAAGCTGTGTTGACTTAGTAAATCAGGAATTTCAGCATGATCCTCCAACAGTGTTTTTTTTTTTTTACAGGGTACTTAAATATTTGTTTAAAATGATGAAAACAGAAAAATACGTGTCTTTAAAATTGTTAATAAAAAATGGCGTAAGAATAGCGGTGTATATTCGAGACAGAAAATATAGATACATGATTACGGGAACCTCAATACTTGTAAATGATGGAAATTCTGAAAAATCTTATATAGATTAAAAACACTTAAATTATATTATTGCGATTAAGTAAGTTAATTTTACAAACATTAAAACTTTCGTTAGCTTAAATGCCGAATCTGATTAAAGCATGATGCAGCTTTATGCAGTTATGCCTGGTTTGGCGGTCTCATTTTTTTTAACACTTTTCTTAAATTTGATATTTTAATT
This sequence comes from Maratus speciosus, assembly GCA_963932465.1. Classification (NCBI taxonomy): domain Eukaryota; kingdom Metazoa; phylum Arthropoda; class Arachnida; order Araneae; family Salticidae; genus Maratus; species Maratus speciosus. Next base: position 286,351,003 of record OZ010787.1, on the reverse strand, counting down.
CTGTTTTCAACTTTTAATCATTTCTACTTTTAGATTAGAATAAGATCAAAAAGGAAACTGTGTATATCTAAATGAGTATTTATGTTTCCATATGTGTATTCTAAATCACAGAAAATGTTCAAATTTTTGTAAAAGGATACGGAAAAGGAGGGGGTGGAGGCAACACAATATAAAGGCTCTGGGCTGTCTTTCGCTTAATCAGTCCTGCTTAAATCGAATTATTAGAAACATTGCACGATTTTATCTGTTTATAAATATAATATTTTTACCATGTGACATTTTATAATATAACTCGAGTTATATGTAATAAATATTTTTGCTAACAATGTTATAAATATCTTATGAATACTCATTTAACTCGTGACCAGCACAGTAATACGAATTCGCACCAATGAAAATTTAAAATGTCGGCGTTATTTAAATCATGCTTTAATTAATTTGTATTTTTCAGTAACAAAATAAGAGCTTTTATAAAAATCAATATCCCATTTCTATTCCTTATTAAATTTCATATAGGAATCGTGTGTTATAATTCATTATCACTATAATGCCAACAAAAGTATACGCAGTTGAAGTTACAGAATGCCAAATACTGTGAAGTTTACGTATATTCACTGGCGAATTGCGCGAATTTTAAACGATGTTTTCCGCGACAAGTGTTTAAACTTTAACTGCATTTAGCGGTCTCACAGACCACTTCCTTTTAAAATTGTCACAGATTAACGTGAACTCACAAACCACTTCCTTTTAAAATTGTCGCAGATTTACGTGAAACTTTCAGATTCTCTATAAATATTTATGAAATTGTGTTTGGAGCCCTAGTACTAATGCTAGAGACTTCTGAATAAGTGATTTTAAATTATAATATTAATATAATATAATAATTGATATAATAATAATAATTATAATAATAATATAATAATATTAATTTATATAATAATTTATATAATATAATTATTATAATTATAATTCTAAACTGCATTACTACTAATCGATGGATTAAATTAATTTTATAACAAGTTGTTTCAATGACTATTATAAGTTCCGTCAGTAGATAAAGGGTTAAAATCCATTTAGACGTCAGTAGTATAGTCTCACGGAGTACAGTAAAGATATAATAATTATAAATATGCGAAAAATGCTTTTCACTCCTTCCATTTTCCGTTAAATGATTCCTTTTAAAATGAGTTGCAATCTTTAAATTCATTTTTCTGATGTTTTGTTTTTTTTTTTCTTTTTCTTTTTTTTTCAATACATCAGTAAGTTCTAAGTGTCAAAACTTCAACAAATATTTTTCAATCCCTTCGATTTTTTTTTCTTTAATCATTATCAAGCGCTCTTCAACACCTTTGCTGAATGCCTGCAAATTGAAATTTGTGTGTAACGGAAAAATGCGCTTTTCTCAAACACCATGTGACTTAGGGCAATCGCTATACTTTTCCTGCAAGGTTTAAATTAATGTCTACTAACACTAATTTTTTTTAAAATTTTAGTTTCACTATTTTCGGAAATACAGGGGGGGGGGGGAGATATTTTTGCACTACATTTTCGACGATATCTCTGAAAATATAATACCTAAAATTAAAATAAATGTATTTTTGAGTTCAGCGTTACGAAAGCTTATACAAGATATACAAAAATAAAAGGATTATTTTTTAAGTAGTTTAATTAACCCATACGTTTTCCTAAATATATTTGTGAATGTTTAATAATCTGTAAATATGTGGGTCAATAGTCTTTATTACTTCCCCAATTTGAACTTTCCATGTTCCATAATTTTCGAGTAAAATGGCTGTTACAGACACAGACACAGGAGTAATCTTATAATGGTTCCGTTTTTACTGTTAAATACGGAACCCTAAAAATGAAAATAAATCTAGTTACGATAATAAATCTGTAAATGATGTGAATATCTATATTGTCATCATGTCTATATTATAAAGCAAAATTATGTCCGTAAGTAACGCTAATATTATTTTCATGGTGGTAAGGAATTGACTAATAAATTTTGCTTTTACTGCAATTTTTTCGGCTATAGCTCAAAAATTTAGTTTTTACACCATCGAATAGGGGGGAAAATGATCTTTCAAATGCAATTAGCTAGAAAACTGTATCTCAATTTACTAAGTTTTTATGGATTTTAAAATAACTTTCAAGCTAAAAAAAATCTTTCTCTACCGCGTGCAGCTCGGTTACGGAAGGTTAACCCGCTTGCAATTAAAACCTTATTACGTATGCATAAAACAATATAAAATATATATATATATATTCAGCATTTGTTTCCAAATAATATTCCATTCCGAAATTATAAGAATTTAAGTTGATGTCTTTGGTTTCTTTATTACTCAAATTTCAAACAAGAAGGATTCTTAAATTTGGTAAAAAAAAAAAAAAAAAAAACTGAACAAAATAAAAAATAAACACCTCTTTTGTAAATATTGGTTTAATGAGTTATCATTACATTTTCGACGATATCTCTGAAAATATGATGCCTACACTTAAAATAAATGTATTTTTGAGTTTAGCGTTACAAAAGCTTTCACACGATGCGCCACACGATATACAAAGAAAAGATTAATTTTTTTAAGTAGTTTAATTAGCCCCTCTACGTTTTCCTAAATATATTTGTGAATGTTTAATAATCTGTAACTATAAGAATTTAAGTTGATGTCTTTGGTTTATTTATTACTCAAATTTCAAACAAGAAGGATTCTTAAATTTGGTCAAACTAAAATGCGACTAAAAAGAAATATCTGAACAAAATAAAAAATAAACACCTCTTTTTTAAATATTGGTTTAATGATTTAGCACTACATTTTCGACGATATCTCTGAAAATATAATACCTAAAATTAAAATAAATGTATTTGTTTGGATACATTTAAATTAATTAAAATTTAATACATTTCAATTTGATAAAACAGTTTTGATAAAACTGAATTTTTAATTAAAATTTAATACATTTAAATTTAAAATTAAAATTCGTTTTAATATCAAGTAAACGAAATTTGGGCTTTCTACGACCGCTATCTTGGATTTACCACGGTGGAAATCAAAATTTATTGGAAGTCAGTTCTTTTTTCTTGAAATATATTAACTGTAATGCGTTTCTCTGAATGATATTCTACTTCTCTTTTTGAATTGTTTCTCATATTTAAATAAGCTATCTGCATTATTGCATCTCCACACAATCTATATATTTAAAACGTAAGATTTTTTTTTTTTTTTTTTTTTTTTTGTCCTTTCTACCGCACTAGTTTTAATAATATTTTTTTTTAATTAAAAGCTGTTCATTTGTAGATGAGTCCGCACTAGCTATTTTTTTCTTAATATTTTCATTTGTATATTTGAATTTTAAACGTGTTAATGTAATTTCTTTAGAATGATGTCAATCAGGTTACTTTCATTGTTACAAAGAAAATGGAAATAAACATAACATATGGGCAAATAAGCTCAAATGTTCCAGTACGAAAGTCTCGAACGAATCCACTGGTATTTCGAAAGCACTAACATATACTAGCTTTTGTTTCACTTTTAAATCTTGCCATGTGTTTTTATATTTCTATTTTACGATATTTATCAACAGATATTTTATTGGTCATGAATTGGTAGATTAAAATATTGAAAAACTGAAAGGTTTAATTACAGGGAGAGAATATTGAGGGAATATATTTATCAGTCTTTTTTTTTTTCCTTATTTGCAAAACATGATATAGTATTTTATGTCTAACTACAACAAAAGATCCCGTTAAAAGATTATGTACCTAACCCGGCTCATTTTTTTTCCTGAGGAAATCCCTTGACACATCAAGATGCTCCCAAACCGACAGACAGTCATCTATAATGATGAAAATAAATTGAACGCTGTGTTTCAATTTGATAAAAATTGAATAAACAAAGAATTACACAAAATATATTTTTCACCACATGAATAATGAATCCTATCTTCACATCAATCAAGTAGTACCTGAAGCCATTTAATTCTTAACACTGCGATGTGATTTCTGGAATCGAAAAGAAAATATCCGGCATATACAATGTGATGAACCGTTTAAACGAAGTAAGGAAAGAAACAAAATCATTATAAATATATCTTACGCCTTTTTGAACTTGCGTTGATGAATTGATCACCCACTTTGTTCTTCGCAAGGAGAACATAAAGAATACCTCGAAAGAAGTAGTGTTTTATTGAATTGGAAGAGCTAATTGATAGAAGAATTGAAATGAATTGAAATCAAGTTGAAATAATATTTCCTGACTGAATGGCTAGAAATCAATTTAAGGCTCTTTTACGTAATGGTGCCGTAGGTTTTATTGTAATAATAAATATAGAAATAGTACAACTGTCCTTGAAATTGAATCAATTATTAAAGGAAAGTTACATTAAACTTTAAATTAGAAAATGTGCGCACATCCATCGAAAAACTTGTCACCAATTTACACACACATGGAAACATATCATCGGTATCATGTCAAACTATTCAATATGAAAACAGTGTTGCCAGTGGTCTACTTTTTTTAAATTCAGATTTCTTGATTGGCACCACTTTTCTGAAACGGTAAAATTCTCCTTTTTTTAACCTTAATTAATATGTCATTAAATAAGGCGAATTTTACTATTTCAAAAAAGTGATTCCAATCAAAAAATGTAAATTAAAAAAAAAGTAGTGCACTGGCAACACTGTTTACATATTCGATATTTTGACATGGTACCGCCTATATATGTATGTGCATATAGAGAGTGCCTCGTTTAAACATTGACCAATAGCTAATTCCTAAACCGTTTGTTTAAAGATATAGTTCCTTTTCCAAAAATGTTTCAAATGTTGTCCTCCATTATATGAAAATCTATTTACTTCAAACAAGTTATGTTTTAAAAAATTACGAAATTAAAGTTTTTATACGACACCTGAGACCTATAAGTTACATAAGAAAAACATCACTACGTTACTCTGATAAGTAAAACCCTAAAAAGTCCAATTTTGTCCGGCCGAAACTTATCGAATTATGATATATTGACTTTTATGAATTTTCAGAATCTTTTGAGGCAAGAAACGAAACAACGCGTTTTCAGAGCCGAAAAACGCTGAAAATTCATAAAATTCAAGCTATTATAATTCAGTAAATTTTGGTCGTAGAAGAAAGGAATTTTTACTGTTTTACTTGTTAGGGAATGGAGAAAGAAGTTTTGGTCGTTGAAGAATGGAATTTTTGAAGTGAAAACTTCTTTAGGCGCGTTGAGCTTTTTTTGAGATGAGGAAAAACCACTCATTTCGAGACACTGTAACGTAACCGACATGCTGGCATTTTGACACATAGACACTAGCGCGCCAAGCGGTGAATGACAGGAACTTTTCCCTCTTTAGCTCAATCCGCAAAAGAAGAAGGAAGCTAAAACTCACTTTTTCTCCCGGCGTATTGCTAAAACAAATTATTATTTTGTTTTTCGTCAGTTAAAATGAATTATACCGTATTCGTGACCTACCTATTTCGTGTAACTAAAAACCGATAACGCTGTATTTTATCGTGTTGATGGTCTGTTCAATGACCAACAGTATTGGCGGGAATTTCGATTACGGAAGATAAAATACGAGGCACAGATGTCAGATACGCACTTGGGTACCTAATTGACAGCAAAATGGCGTTACTTTATTTTACAAGGTAACCCGGCTACTGTTGCTTAGTTATTAATAAATTGTTCATTTACTTTTATTTTATTTTTTTTAATTGTACAATTGTTTTGTTCTATAGTTATTAATGAAATTACCGTTTATTTATTGTTGTTTACTTTTTAAAACAATAGAAAATAATTAAAAAATATATATTGTAACTGGTATTGGAAAACGGGCTTTCGCCAAATTGACGTTAAAAAATCGCGCCAAAACTGGTTCGTATATCACATCTCTGCTAAATTCTCGGTTTTTTGATTTTTCGACTTTTTATCCAAATTTTCCGGATTTTTTAAATTTTCCCTTTCATTGTATCCCAAACACTACCTTCATACCAAATTTCAAGATTCTAGGGATACAGGACGTACCTCTGAGTTTTGATGATCGGTGAATCAGTGTTGAAAAGGCGAAAGTTTAAGTTCATATATCTTCTGAAATAAAAAAGATAGAAACATGAAATTTCAGCATTTAGTTCCATTTCCACATTACTTTAGATTTACGAAGTTTCAAGTTTCTGGGAATCACCAACACAAAGATATTGGGGGGTCAAAAGTACCCTGAGTTGCTTCCAGAAAAAGATGCTTACGGCTGTGCTTTCAAGACTTGGCAGGGGCACTGCCGTGTCCCCAGATGCTTTCATTAGTGCTGCTACACAATTCAACGCATAAAACATTTCCTGACGATTAAAAAAACACACACGTAATTGTTGAAGTTTTCACTTCTATTGGCACTCCCGGAGTGCCACTGTTTTTTTTTTTTTACCGTTTTACTTGTTATAGAGAACGGATAAAGTTTTTCTAAATATAATATATAGGGCCCAAGGACAGTACAAAAATTTTAATTTCCTACTTATAAATTAATAATTACTGTTTTGACGTAAATGGATTACATGATATGATGAAGAACAACATTTGAAATATTTTTGCAATTGGAACCTCTAAATTTAATGGTTTAACAAGTAGCTATTAGTCGGAGATAAGAAGAGATATCGTATGTGCGTGTGTGCATGCACATGCAAGCACTCACACATGTGTTTAGAAATTGAAATGCAACTATAAAAATAAATCAAAATAATATTTAAAAAATATACAAACAATGTGCAGACATATAGTATTTCTGTTTTAATAGGATTTTTAAGGATACGCAAAATTTCAAAATGGACCAAAATCGAGCAAATTTCTGCGGTTAAAATAAAAAATAAAAAAGCCGCAAAAATGAGTATTTGGATTAAAATTTCATTTGATGAATTATTCGTATTCGCTTTAAGTTGGTTTGAATCCATTTAACATCCGATGAAAGATTAAAATAAAATTTCTATGTGATGAATAGGGGGGATGGGTGGCAAAATACTCTGCGTTAATTTTAAAACAGCAATAATGCGCAAAGTATTCTGTCTGTTTTTGCAATTTTTTTCAAGTTTTCGCTTCTCTATATTTAACAAAGATCATGTAAACTTAAGAAATAAAAATGAAGGAAAAAACGACGATAGCCCATTTTTGTCAAATTTGTGGTGAGTACCATCTAATAGACTGGGATTTAACTATCGCTTTTTAACACTGTATCGATGAAAAAAATGAAGGTAGCAAAACACAGTTGAAAATAGCTCGATGAACAGCTGAAGATGGGACGTCTGCCGTTTGTAAAGGAAATAACTCAGAAGAACTAGTTTGTGACTATAATCAAATTTTCTCTTTTGCCCTTTAAATGTATTTTTATGTTTTGTTATTTTGGGTCGTTTGTTTATTTAAACAAATTTACTAAATAGTACCAATTACTTTCTGCCAGAACTGAATAACGACACATTAGAACATCTACATAAAGTCTAGTTTTTATTAAATTGCATATGTAATTAATACTTTCTAACTGATTTTTTAGATAATTGCAATCATTTCGTAACGTCATTCTGAATGCAGCAAGACCCTTAATGACCTTGGTGAAACTGAACAATCTTGCCGAGCGGGTTTTTTTTCAGAAAAAAAAAAAAAAAAAAAAAAAAGGGTGTAAATAATGGGCTATTTGTTAGACATAACTACGGAAATCGTGACGCAATAATGCGTTCAAGAGCAATGATACGGATAGGAACAATTTTGTTGTATGACTGCACTTCCATAGTACATAATTTAATCACTTAAACATTTTCGGTAATGCTGTGTATAAAATTCAGTTTAATTTATTATTATTATTTAATAATAATTTTTTGACCAAAGTAATTTTAAATGTTTCATACAAAACCAGATTAATAATTAAACTTCTTCCACATAATGTAAAAAATTACTCTAAAGCTCTAATAAATATATTTTTTTCTGGAATTATTTTCAGTTACAAAAAGAGGAATTTTTTTTTTATCCTGTTTTTACAATGCTGATTTACATGTTACACAGGCACAGATTTAATGGGAGATGTGTATGTCACATCTGTTATTGTTGACATCACAGTTACATTAAACGTCTTATGAAAAGAAAATTTGCTGGTTTTTATGAACTTTTTTTAAAATTCTGATAATTCTGCGGGATGTGAAGCTAAAAAAGAGAGAGAGAGAGAGATTTTGGTAAGACTCTGGCGGTTGTTAATTTTAATCTTTTACAATACTGACTAACCCTATCAGAATCCATCTTATAGTAGCCACTATTTAAATTAGCCAAAGTTAAGGAGTCCAACAATTTGTTTTAGAATAAATGTTTAACAGAATTTGCATCATATTATAAAATTTGTAACTTATAGTATGCTTATTCTTTAAAAACGTCCCTATGTGATACAGACTGCTTTGCATACTTTATCACTGCATACTTAAATAATGGTTACATGCCAAATTATAGATACCTGCAGAATGAAATATAGAGTGAAAAGCGCAAAAGTTTTTGGCTGGGGAGTTTTGTAATAGGCCGAAACACTTAAAAAATACCTGTTCTTTTATCAGCTACTCTACTACATTTTTAACAGAATGTCTCTATTTCATGTGAAGCATAGATTTTCTCTGTTATTCAGCATTGATATCGTGTTTATCCACTAGCGGAAAATTTTAAATTCATAAAGTTCTTCACTTTTAATTGGATAACAAATTCGAAAATACTAGAAATATTGTGAAGGAAAATAAAAGTGATCTCGGACAAAAACAACTTTCTTTGAATTGTTTTAATTATAACGGAAAGTCTGTAAAGATAAAAAGAAAGTGATCTCATACAAAGAGTTGTTTATGGTTAAACAAGATTCTTGTTATGTAACACAGAAAAATTCGGTTTAATAGAAAAACTCTGTTAATGTTGAACAAGATTAGTTTTTTTAAATAAGATAAAGAAATTTTATTTCAACAACGAAACCCTGCTTGAATTTAACAGCAAATAACTTTCAATCACCCTACAGGGTTGCCAGTTTATACCATCTTATTTATTCAGAAATTCAGAATTCATACCAGAAATTCCGAAAAGTATTTTTTGCTTTATGCAAGGACAGTCATTTCGTGAATAAATAAACTAAAAATTCTCTTTTTTCTTTTAAATTTCAGAATAAAAAATGAGGCTGAACTGTCAACCCTGTTACCCTGTCTGTAACAATGGAGATCTGTAACATGAAAATCACAAGTACAGTCATAATCTGTAACATGGAGAAATTCTGTTTCATATAGAAAAAATCTGTACGAATTTAACAGGATTTATCTGTGCAAATTACTGTAGAAAACTGGTAGCTTTGTAGCTTTGCTAACAGGATTTTACTGTAACATTTATAAGATTATTTTCATAGATATAATAGAATATGCATAGAATTGTATGCATTATTATGATAAACATACCGTCAATCATGTTTTCTTTTCTCTTCATGTTAATTATTTTACTACTTTATGTGTATAAATATTTTTTTTCTCTAATTATGAAAGCTAAAGAAAGATTTGATAAAATTTCAAAATCCAAATGGGCTGGCCCATAACACTTTTTGCACACACTTTCCAGCGCTCATGTATTAAGTAATAATTTTGGTTTTCAAATTCAGAATACAGTATTTCATTAGCAAGATAAGAAGTACTTGGTACTTTGTATGCTTTTATTTTAAATGTAATGTTATTTATGTCATAAGAAGAGGCATTATTCTCACGAAACAATTGAGAAAGTGAGAATAACATTTCTTTTTTCCTCATATTATTACCAATTTTCTATAAAGTATTTTAATTTTAAGTCTACGTACTGATATCTGTTTAAATTTTTGAAACAAATATCAAAAACATTTTTTACTCTTTTGTAGTTTAATCATATTTATTATTATTATTATTATTATTATTATTATTATTATAACGTTGAAATTGCGGTTAGTACAAAATTTGACTACTAATCGCTAAGTAAAAAACACTATTGTGTTTAAAGTCTCCTTCAAAGGTAATATTTGAAAAAATAAAATTTGCATAGTGTTTAGAGTTCTAAAATTATCGCATATATAATTGCTGAAAGTATCAGCAAAATTTTCGAGGTATTAAAACTTCAATATTTTCTCTATTATTATTATTTAACTTGAACTGAACTGAAATGGTTTCTTTTCGCTTTTGCAATGTAGAGCAAAGATGAATGGGATTTTTTAATACTTAATTGGAACCGTAATCATAAATGAATATCATTTCGAAGTTTGTCTAAATGCATTGGGTTACCAGCTAGTTTGGATGAAAAGCAGCGAAATCAATGTAATATCCATGCTTTCAGCCTAAAAATTATACCCTTCCAGTAAAATGACGAGTCTAGTTTGTCATTTTTCCTGCCAAATGGTAAAATTAGTCATACAACTGAGTTACTCAACCGTCATGACAATAAAATTTTAAAAATATTTCTACTAGGACAAAATTTCTACAATTCCTAATTGAAAATGAATTTCCGTAAATGTATGATTTATGAAATAAAACATATTTTTTTTTCCTCAGTGGGAAAATTGCTTTTTTCGTGCGCAATCTTTCACGATTAAATCTTACCCGAAAGAGTCAATTACAAAACACCCTTTTAAAACTTTAAAATGTTTCATACGTACCTTACGTTACCTGTAATATAGAAACATAAATCAGTCAAAGAGACGAAAAAACTTGACTATACAATTCATTACCTAGACTAGACAACTAAAAAAAAATTCCTGATTGTAGAACCAGACACCAGCTGGCCAAAACTTTTCTGATCAGATATCACGAATTTAACTCGTGCTTTACCTGAGGCATAATTTATCCCATATGGATAATGCTGCAGCTGTGTTAAGGTAAAATGTTCCCTTAAAACGTGATAACTGTACTTTCTCTACAAACAAAGGCAATAAGAAACAATTAAATATACCTAAAAATTATTTTCATTTGTTCTAAGAATCTACGTAATTATAGTGGAATAGACAGATCTTAAAAACTAATATAAAATATGACAGGTTTGAATACGACGGATATAAAAGAGTTCAGGGCGACTGGCAGAAAATACACAAAGTGCTTCTTTAATGCTTAATAGTTTTGTTGCAACTATTATTCGTAAGGGCAACAAAATCATGACCAGGACAACATGGCTACCAAAGTCGCTTCTGTATGTAAATTACACGAAAAGTTAAAAATAAAAATAAATAAAACATAATTCTAGCTCTAATTAATGCAAAAATAAGCGAAAAATACCGTTTTAATTTGTATAAAGTTTTTTTATAATCGTATATGATTTATTCCTCACAAGGAGTCTTCTACAAATTAAATATTACACCAACTTTGATTTTTTAAATGGCAACACCCACTTTTGGCACCATACTTGTTCCAAGGAGTTCCTTGGAACAAGGATGCTCGGGAAAATGTATATACAAGTAAAGTTATATAATGCTAGAAAAATCTTCAAAGAATAGAAGAGGTCAGACTTTGAGGATGCTAAAGTTAACTCTATGTGATAAACTGTAATTTATTACTTCCCAAGCCAATTTTCCTTTTTTTTTTTTTTAAGAGTTACAATGAATAGACCCAAACACATTCCAAGCATTTTTTCGATTCGAAAACGTATATTTAATTATGAAAATTATCGATGAATTCATATTAAAAATTTATGAATTATGACCTATATTAATTTTGAACCACAATCGGAAAAAAAATGTGAGTGTGAAAATTTATAGCACTTTCAATTATTAGTTTTCTATATATGTAGAGAATTTTTTTCTTTTCGATGGCCTAAAGGGTCTGTTATCAAAGCATCTGCAGAAAAAAAAAATCTTAGAAAGTTAAAAGAAAAAAAAATTATGGTGTTTTCTTACAAATGAAGTGATATAGTTTTATGCCTAAAAATTCTATATATTTTTTTCTAGTAACTTATTGTGTGTTGCAGGTACTTTTCATTTTAAGATCTTAATTTTATTTTTCCAAATTTATGGAAAAATCCTTAACGAATTTTCTTTTATACTTCTATGAAGATTTAAGACAAAAATATACATATAAACTATACCCTTTTCCTAGCTGTGTTGATCAAAAGGAATTCAAGGGTGTTACGATTTGAAAAATCAAAGTTTATGCAATTTTTAATATGTAAATCATTCCTTATGATAAAATAAACCGCACATGATTATAAAGAATTTCTTTTCAATTAAAACGGCACTTTCTTTTGCACTAATTAGAACTGAAATTAAAACAATAGTTCTATTTTTTATTATTATTATTATTAATATTATTATTTAATTTATTTTGACGCAGCAAAATATTGCCTCTAATAATATTCTTTATCCTCTCTGCTCCGTTCAGTTTAAATATAGTATTTATCTCAGAGTATGTTTGATCTTCTTTTTTATATTGGTTGATAAACAATAAGGGGTCCTGAACTTATGTGTTTCTAACAAATATAATGTAAAATTATTCACTTTTACCCTGAATTTTTTTTTCAGTTGTCACCATAACTAGATCCACTTAAATTGGCTGGAATAGACCAGATGTTAAAAAATAAGTTAGACTATAACAGTTATTACCCAAAATATTCCGCCTTGTATTTCTTGTATAACCCGTTTGTTTCGATCAGCGTAAATATGTCAGTTTCCGAATATGATAGTTTTTTTTTTTTTTTTTTTTTTCTCTGGATGATTTAGAAAAGGAAAAGGAGTTTCTAATCTTATTCTTTGCAAACAAATGGAATTAAAAGCAATTTTTATTTATCTAAAGCGAAATAACAAAAATTAATTCTATAAAAATTAACTACAATAGGTATATTTTAAAAATATAAGCAATAATATATTCCGTCTCATAACTTTTTTAAAAAAATCTCTATTTCGATCGGTTTAACCCTTTATCTACTGACGGAACTTATAAGTACACTTAAAATAACTTGTTATAAAATTCATTTAATACATCGATTAGTAGTAATACAGTTTAGAATAAGTTATAGATGCATTACTTTATCTTGTTTCACAAGCATTATTGGTTACACAAAACAAAAATATTTTTAAAAGGGAGATTACTTTAGCCTTTGCATCTTTTCAGATTTCTGAACTTTATATCAGATTGTAAGAACATTATATTTGTACATTTCCTAATTCTGCAAAATATTAAGAAAAATATTTAAAATAAAAGATTTGAGTGGGGTTATAAGTATTCCGAAAAATCCCTATAATTCAAATGTAATTAATCCTCCTAAATTCTTCAATACTTCTAAAATCCTTTTAAAATTTATTAAATGATTATGTAAATCTTCTAATGTAGTTTCAAGAATTCACGAAAAATGTTTTAGACGATAAAATTTTCATTAATTCATAATTCAGTACATAAAGGGACACACAGCTATTTCGAAATACATTCGATTTCTGGGAGGTGGGGGTTGAGGGGAGGGGGGTGGAGGGGATCTGGATGTATTTAAAATCTAAAAGAGGTTGTGACCTTATTCGTCAGGAAAGCTTTTTAGTTCCTGTATGAAGACATTACAGCAACATTACAGCTGATATACATAACAACATTTGAATTAATTTCATTCCACAAGACAACGTGTAAACAACTTTTGATCCCGTCTCTTTTGCTAGATTCTCAAATATAGACAACCCATAATTCAAATAACACAAATATCTATTATTTTAAATTTTCATTCCCTCTTCAAAAATACTTCACAATAATGATGTGATTCTTACGTATAAATTTAGAAGGAATATAAAGGGATAAGTAAGTATTTAAGGAGAAGTCGAAGAGGATTTTTTAAATTTTAGAAATAAAGTGAGGAAATATGAATGCGCCATTAGGAAATTATACCAAATTTTAGACAAAATAAGTAAGTAAACAATCGCACAGCAAAATAAATGCCAGAAACAATTTTGGGAATCTCTGAGCGTGTAATACAGTGCAAAGAGAATGTATAATCTGCATTTAAAAATGAAGATATAATGCACGATCAGGTTTTTATTCTTTTTTCTTTATTTTTTTTTTTTTTTAATTGAGTATTAAAAGTGTCTTGATCAATTTAAATACTGTAAATATATTTATTTGCGGTATAATTTTAGCATACATTATTTTAGAGTAATATACCTATTTTTTCTTTCATTTTTATTCTAAAAGTAGATAAAACTTGATTTGGTGCATCGGAAGATTATCAACAATGTAAAAAGCTAAGAAAATAAAATAATACATATTCTACGTTTTATGATGCAAACATTTAAAAAAAGTATAAAATGGTATTTAAAAAAATATATTCAAATACCGATTTTGAAAGTGCTTCATATTTTCAGAAAAATAAAACGTTTCCAAAAATTAAAACGTTAAAATTACCAAAGAAATTCACTTAAATAGACGAATAAGACAATCAATCATTTTCAAAGGATTCATTATATATTTTTCAAATTTTTCAAATATAATATTTCAATTTATTTTTTTATTATTATTCAGTCATATCACCTCTTTCAATCGCAGTTTAAAATTGTATTTACACTTTATTATAAATTAATGCATTTCTGAAAAAAGTATTGCATCACTTTGTCTAAAGAATAAAGCATTTATATCAACTTTAAATTTACTTTCATATAATGATGTTCAAGAATGAATATGAATTGGAGAGAGTATCGCGTTAAACGTTTATACTACAATACAAATGAATATTAAATATGACTGCGAAATGAATTAATATGCAAATCAACTCCATTTTCTATAATGGATTGAGAGAATGCTGTTTATTTGAAAACTTTCATTTCATCTTCTATATTTCGGTTTACTTGTTATTGAACTCAATTTATTTCAAAAGTTGATAGAATATATGTATTTTTTTTGTGTCTTAAACTGTATCAGAATTTTAATATATTGATTTTTATCGAAATTAAATATTTCTGAATTAATATATTTTTGTGGTGTTATTAAAAATTGTCTTTACTTTTACTTCTGAAAAGAAGCTCTTTATTAATTATACGAACAACAGAAGTTGGGTTCAAATGATCAATCTAAAAAATTGTCAGGGGAAAAAAATGAAGTAGAGCTGTATAAGAATGATTTTTTTTTCTCTTTTAATAAAATCTGTCTTTTTAGATATAATTTTGATAATAAATTCTTGACATCATTGTATTTAGATATAATAATAAAGAAAAGAATTAAGTTATCGTTTTCTATGAATGTATATTATATATATATATATATAATGTGTGTGCGCGCAAGAACAGTATCAATTTAAGCCAACATCTAGTTTTATATATCTTTGCAAAACTATAATGCTAGTCTGATCATAATTCCATTACACACGTTTTGGAAAAAATCAACCCAGTTCCAAACAAAGAATAAGATTTTTGTTTAATCTACCATTTTCTGTCTTGTTGGTTTCTAAGTAATCACCATCTAAAAGCACCTTAAAATATTTGCGTAGAGAAAAATATAATTGACACTAGACTTTGTCATAAACATTTAAAAATATAAGAATTTAAAAATATTTAATTTGGTAAACCTAAAAGAAATCCTTTAGTCCTTTTACCTTTACCTTTTAAAAGCTTTTTTTTTCTGCAGAAAATATACATTTTTAAGAAAATAACCAAAACTCGACTGCCGCAAGTTGTTGCACATGTGCACAACAGAAAGCAGCGAGCCTTACCCGCATAGCTTAAATTTCGATTATTTACAATAAAAGCCTGTTTTCTTGGTAAAATGCAAATCTGTCATTGAAAATCCACTTCTCAAATCGCGACTTGTAAGCTAGACAGATTGAAAGTTTAACAGGGGCATTGGAGACACGAGGGAATGTCTATTTTGAAGTGCAGTCAATCAATCAAATTTTGAAAAGTCTAAAACATAAAACAAAAGTTAGTAGAAACGCTTTATATTACGAAAAATAAATATTCTTCTCTTTTTTTTTTTTTTTTTTTTGATAATTTTAAATTTTAGACTAATAAAATGCACGACCAGTTCTTTTTATTGTTTGCTGACATGTTTTATTGTTCTCTAGCACAAAATTAGTTTTAAAAAAAGAAATCGAAATCGTTTATAGAATTACTTTTTTATTTTGTAAAAAATATCAGTAAAATATGTGATTTTTTTATTGGATTACTCTTTAATTCCCCTCATCTTTATCTTATAAGACTATGCAAGGTTATTTTTTATAAGTAGAATCCTAGTTTTAACAATCAAATCAAATACACATATTAGCAATCAAAGTTAAATAAACAAATTAACAATCAAAGGCAAATCTACATATTTTCACAATGATCTATCCAGTCAGTTTTATATTTAGAGTCATTTTTTATTTGAACAGCATAAAATATAGAGAAAATAACCGCAAGAGGCGTGAAAATAAAATGAATTCACTAAAAGCATTGATGTGTGTTTTTTAAATAATTAAAAAATATATATTTCTACATACAATTCAGAATCACTAATTTTTTACTATATACCTATAAAGCTATACGTATTTTTATTTTCTGAAGACATGTACGAAAAAAGTTATAGAAAGAAAGAAATACAAATATAAATCTTCCGTGCAATTTATTATTATATTTCTGGTTTCTTGTAAAAATCTTCTTTTGTTAATGAAGGTCTTTTTTAAACGGTTTACTTCCATTTAGTTCTTTAACTTTCTTGGATGAAATAGTTATGCTGAGAGCTAACAACAAATTTGCACAGTTGTACAGCCAGACTACCAGTCGGTTTTAAATCAGTGTCATTTTTCACTTTATTTGCATTAAAAACAACGCACGTAATCGTGATTTCCCTGAAGATTAACAAGAATTCATGAAGAAACTAGCATTTTTTTAAATAATTTTAAAAATTATCTTTATAATAAATAGAAATTTGACTTTGTCCTACTAATGTGCTTGCATGCATTTCTCACGTTCTTCTTCACGTAACAAAAAGCAGAAATTGTAAGTAAAAACCTCCTGTATGACTTATTTTTTACGTCATGTGCATGTATAACTCATTTTACGATATTTATAATCATTGTATAAAAATTCATATCCACTGTCTTTTATTGCTTCCTTATTTATTCTTACAACTAAAGTAAAATTTGCATATTTTTCACTGTGATAGTTTTGATTCAGACTTATTTAAAACATAGCTAAAAACGATATAAGTAAACACGATTGGTTTGAATATCGTGAAAACTTGATTTCGAGACATTTTCCCTCCAAAAGTCCTCCCCAAAAGCATTTCCTCCATGGACGTTGGCAGAACTAATCGATATCTTCTACTAAAATTCACTTACACATTTGAATTATTGACGAACATTAATAAAGCTTTCTCTTTTTCTTTCCAGTTATTTTGAAAAAACAGTTACGAAATTAGTTGTTTTTTACGTACTATTATTATTTTTTTTATTCATAGTTAAAAAAAAAACAATAATTCTAAATAAAATTTCACTATATAAAATATCTTATTATGTGAAAGATTACAAAAAAGTCGTCTTCTACTATTGTCGCATTTTTAAATATACAACTCACTTTTACCTCCTCCGGTCACGTGCTTGGATCGACTATTTATACTAACAGCTAAAAGCAAATTTACATATTTCAGCACTCAATCTATCACGGTTTTCATTTAGTCCCATTTTTCACTTTAATCACATTAAAAACAATGCAAGTAACCGTGATTGGCTTGAATATTGATAAGAATTCACTAAGAAATCAGCACATACTCTAGATATTTTGGGGGCATGCGATATATTGATAAGATGCACGCGAAGTTATCGATTTTGAAATCAACTTCGGCGCTCATTACAGCGCCTTATATCAAAGCCATCAAATCATTTATTCATTCTTAAAAATACACTTAGAAATCACATTCTTAAGCTTTTCGTATTTATGATTTTTTTCTATACATCTTATGTCGGAATAAATTTATATACATTAAATAGTCGCAGTTGTTTCAGTCACGATGAAATATGTTTCGGGAATTAGGGAAAATGTCGGATTAAACTGAATTGAAGACATATATATGATTATTTATTTATTCTTTAATTTTTTTATTCCTATTTTAGTTTTCCATTTTTAAATATCAATGTCTTAAAGGTACTCGAAAGTCTAATAGCACATGGGACAAATAGTTGATGTAAGACTTCAAATGCATCATGCATTTCATGTATTACTAGCATTATAAACAAGAAATGGTTTGAAAGAGAAGAAAAAAGAATTTCAGAAGCATTTTTTTTTAATATTATTATGCAATAAATTCTTGGGATTATCTTATTTTTCAATAATTTATATTAATACAGAGTTGAACAAAAATCTGTTTAAGGAATAATTTCCTTATTAATGTCAGCATAAGCAGATAGATGATTAGCAATTTAAGCCAGAGCTCTCAGGTTCGACTCCTGTCGACATCCTTTTCACTCAGAAAATTTTCAACTCGTATGATTTCTTTATCAATCAGTATGATTGTGTAAAAATAACAATAAAAAGTCAGCGTAAGGTTCAGTTCAGAAGTCTCATTTGTTTTAGGAACAATTAGCAATAGATTAAATCTGTTTGTCCTCATTAATGGAAACATAATTCAAATTTTCCTTTATAGATTTCTGCTTGAAGTAAAATTATGTATATTTAAGGCTAGTCAGTCAGATCTCAAATTACTCTCTCCAATGTTAATCCTATGCATTCGTAATATTTTTAAAAAATTCGTACAATAAACGATTGCATTCAAAATTGGAGAAAACGTCTTTTAAAAAATTAGAAATTGGATTTGGCGGAGAAAAATGCTACTTAATTTATATTAAAATATAATACACTTTTCTGATTGTTATTTTTATATAAATAACACCACAGACTTTTGCATAATATATTGATAACAAATTTTCGCGTTCCATATTTGAATTAATTTCGATTCTACAAAAACTTTTCTCTGCAAAACCAGTTGAATATAGACATTTTTTTTTTAAACAACTGAATACCAATGCATTGATCAAATTTTAACAAAAATGTTTCAATTATTAGTATTCGGATAGTAAACGTGACATGAAGATTACGAAAAACATTTTTAGTAGAAATAACGTCTTCAAAAACAAAAAAAGAAATATTGCAGTTACGGAAAGTGAGGGATGTTTTTCAGTTATTTGAATATACTAATACTATGATTATTGGCAGAAAGGCACTATTATACATGGACTCAAAGCAAGTGTCTGATTAGATAATACTCTAAATAATCCAAGATCTGTTTGTGTTTTTGTTACACACTAAAAAAACCACCCAAAACTGTAGATAAATCATCTTCTAACCGCAAAAATGTCAGTTGTTTTATGAATTTATCATTTTCATAACTTTTATATTCAATATGTGTAGTGTTATTATTTAAACACAAGAACTTTGTTTTGTGCAACGCACATTAAAAATTAAAGTATCACTTTGGATATTGAAATGGAAGATTAAAAAGTAAATTCAACTCAGTTGTAAAATAGTAAAGATTTTAAGTTTTCCCTTAATTTCTTGCATTTGCCCTTTTTTCTGTTTTTCATTTCTAAACATTATCAAAGACGCAGCATATATAGCAAAATATGAATGAGAAATTTCATTTTTATCAACTCGTAACCATTTATAACAAACTAACACATTTAATTTAATACTTCAACTGATGTTATATCAAGTGAAATGCTTTGTACAATGTCGAAAAAAAATTACCTGCTGTATCACAAATCTGTAGCATTGCACACTTTATGCGCAAACTAGAAAAAAAAAGAGAGAGATTTAAATGTTAAATAAAAATTAATGATAAATTCTTAAACAATATATTTTTTTAATGCCATACAGTTTACATTATCTATTATTTGAAAAATATATTGTAAAGCGATTCATTATATACTTCCTTTGAAAGATATTTCTATTAATTATTATTATTATCATTATTATTATTAACAGACAACTCAGAGTAACTGGAAATTATATGGCTATCTCTATCATTAAATCCTATCCATACACTAAATAATAATATATAAAAAAAAACAGCAGTTAAGAATATAGATTCATCCATGACAATAAAAAATGTTAAATACAAGGTACACTCCAGAGAAAAGTTATCGTATTGTTTACATAAAAACTTTTATTTTTACTGATAATATTAAATGATTGGGTAATAAAAAATGTTTGTCCATTAAAATGATTGCTTATATGTTCTTTAAAGTTTCAGAAACAGATATAAACTTCCCACTTTTGCAGTAAAAAAAAAAGCTTTTTTTAATTTTGAGAAGTTTTCTAGCTCCATATGCTTAAATAAAATAATTACTATCCATGATCGAGCTAAAAATTCTTTCAGATATCTTGTAATTATTTAAAAATCAAATTCATTGATATATTACTTTCTTAAAATAAATATGTAGAGATGAACAGAGACAGATCAACTGAAAAATTTGGATAATACTCAAGAGACAAGACAGAAAAAGAAAGAAAAGTGCTTTTTTTTTTTTTTTTTTTTTTTTTTTTTTCCAAAAGTTGAAAGGTTATTTAAAAAAAAAAAAAAAAAATAAGATTAGCAAATATAGCAAAAAAATTTTTTTAGGGAATTAAAAGTAAAACGCATATTTAAAAAGAAAAAGAATCCCTATTCAAAAGAGAAATAAAGAAAGGGAGAAATGAGTAAGAAATTGTAGATCAAATAATTACTTACCGATAATTTGTAACATTTTTACTGTTCACTCAACGTATAAAAAATACACAAATAAATAAATAATATCAGCGGATTTGTATAAATGTCAACACTGTGCTTCTTAATCCGATTTTTTCTTTCCTTTTTTTTCTAATATTATTGAGAGAATTAAGTACAATAGAAATACTTCCGTATCATTACATCAAACGGAGATAAAATATGACACCTCCTATTCGACAGACAAATCCGTCATTCATCTTTTCTGTCCCCCCACACCCTCTTCTGTTTGAGATAATTAAAGAGAACGTCTCCACTCCTCAAGGTGAATTTCAGTTCATCTCAGAGATTTAGTGGGAGCAAACAACTCTAAAATGCGGTGTTGTCTGGGATGCCAGCGTTGAAATGTGAGAGGCCGTGGTTTAGGATCAACCCGTCGAGACACCTTATGTAAAGGCATGGGAGGGACCCCTCGGCCCTCACAACCCTAAACGGATCCCTTGCGGAAGAAAAGAACTTTTGTGCATAATTTTATTCCAGCTGCATGTTCAAATATTTCCTGTTTCGAGTCCGTTGAACTTTTGCGCGAGAAAAGCAATATGTCTTAGAGTAAATCGCAACACGGTTTATTATCGGTTCTATTTTATTTCGATTAACTATCAATGAGTGTAGCAATTAAAACGCCGATTTTTTTTTCATTTTTTTTTTCACTTTTTAAGAGCAGATGAGCGTAATAAAACGTTGATAAAACACACCAAATAACATTCTGGTCTTTCAAGCTTCTGAATCTGTATCACTTACATTTACCATTTCTTTTATTATTTTTTTTTCCACGAAAAAAAAAAAAAAAAAAAAAAAAAAAAAAAAAAGAGCACAGTAATCGTAACTTTCACTAGCGTAATATCTTAATATTATAAGTTGGGAATAAATATAATTATTATTTAATCCCATTTAAATAAAGTAGATCTTTGGAGGGGGGGGGGGGGGGGTAGGGT
Organism: Maratus speciosus; assembly: GCA_963932465.1. NCBI lineage: Eukaryota > Metazoa > Arthropoda > Arachnida > Araneae > Salticidae > Maratus > Maratus speciosus. The sequence goes on along the minus strand of OZ010787.1, from coordinate 286,329,366 downwards.
CCCCCTCACTTATTTTTTTTTCTTTACAAAGAAAATTGTTCTCTTACTAAATTTTGTACTAGAAAGTGTTTTGTTCACGGATATAAAATATTTACTTTATTTAGATGCGTTTTATATGTAAAACTTAAATTATAAAATTACAGATATAATTACATATGTGTGCATGTATGTGCTAATGCATGTTATATGCACACGGTTATCGATTAATTATGAATTATTAGAACTTAATATATTATCCGCAACGTAACATATCTTTGTACAGATGAAAATAATAATTAAATTTGCATAACAACTATTGATAAGATTTATTAATAAGATTTATTTATCAGACCAATATAAGATTAAGCGTTATCAATAAACTGAGTGTTAAGACAATGTGGCCTATCTTACTGTTAGTCCTGACGAAAACTGTCATGTTAATTTAGAAAAAATTCAGTTGAGTGTTCTTCAAAATTAGTGATTTTTGCTCTGGGTATATTAGCTTAAGATATAAATTTCAAATTGACTTTTTTTTTAAGAAAAATACCTTTGACAAAACACTAAAGTATTAAAGACATACTGAAGTATTTATTCTGTTAGCTGTCGTTTTCTTTTTGAATATAAAATCTCTCTCTGCCCCCCTCCTTTTTTTTTTTTTTTTTTTTTTTTTTTTTTTTGGTTAAATCTCCAAGCTTTAACTCACGTGATTTTTACGAGTACATTGCAATATTTCTCTTTGTACTGTTTTCAAAATTTATTTATTTATTTGACAATTTGATTTTATAAACCATACATTCAATACATATTATTGTGCAGCAGATGGAGAAATGTATTACTCATATTATGACAAATATTTTCATAGTCAGTGCCATTAAATAAAAATTCTGACCCTAATTTATGATTTTAAGATTGCCAATCCAGCTAAGGGAAAATGATCGTGAACTGGTGTCATTTTTTAGATATTCATTTATATGTATATAATTAAATTATTTAATTAAAATATCGCATTTCCTAACACACATAGCATTTTCCCACCTTCCTACTGTATTTAATAATTTTAAAAAAATACTCTTTATTTTTATTTTGTATGATGTTCTATTTCATTAGTTTAAAAAACATTTCTAATACAATTGTTGAGAATAAAAATAATATTAATAATAAAACGATTATATCGTAAATAAATATCTGTAATTCTCAATACTGCCATTTTCATCAAATCTTAAAATTTCATGCCTGTATTTTATAACTAATCCAGATTAATTTAAATGCATTCTGCAAATCTTTATCTAAAATTAATTCTTCATTGTAAAAAAACAAAAAAAACTGCTGATTTTGCAGAAAAAACTAGTAGCCAGGAAATAACTTTTTATTTTATGAAAATAATCTGTATTTATTACGAACTTTCTGTTATTTTAACAGGTTTTTCCCCAAAGCTCATAATAAATGCAGATTATTTTCGTACAATAAGCATTTGTTTAGTGGCGACCTGGCTAACGGTTTCTGTAAAATCAACAGATTTTTCTTATAATGTTTAGATAATGACTCCTCTACATCATAAACAATTATATATACAAATTACTTAATTAGTCTTTAATATTTTGCAGGGTTTTTTTGTACGTTTCTCTTTGATCTCTCGTAACATAACTCTAAAATTCGTATCGTACTAATCGTCATATTCCGGTAATATAATTTGTTAGTTTATTTCATATAATACGCAAGTTCCCCTTTTTTCAGCAGATTTTTATTCGAGCTTCTTCACCTCAAAAGTTTTCAAAGAATTATTGAAAGAATTTAAAAGTTATACACAATAACCCAAACAACACTTTGACGAATATTTATAACTGAAACAGCGGCGAAAAATAAAATATTACGCCTCCTTTTGAAGATCATGTGGTCTGAACTGATACCTTCAAAATTTTACACTCAGTCTTATTGGGAAAATGTTCTCGGGGGCTGCATTCCTTTTGTAGGTTCTTTGGTGACACCAAACGTAATCCAGAGGTTAAGGAAAGATTTTTTTTCTCCTTCGTATGGTAATAAAGTGAGATAAAGGGGCATTTATATTTATTTATATAAGATACCAACGGGAAATCCAGATTTCAAAAAAAGTTATGAAATACACTGCTCAAAACAATTAAAGGATATTGCAGTTTTAGGTGGATTTTGTATCTGGTAAACTGTTTAGCTGATTGATACATGGTCGACAGACATAGTAGGTTATATGAGAATAAATTACACATGTTTGGCAGAAAAAAATGCATTTTATTGCGCATTTGTGTACTAAAGGAAAAAAAACAAAATTTGTGCATATGAGAAAAAAAGAATAAGAAAAGGTGTTTTCTTCAAAGAAAATCATTTTCAGTAGGGGGTATGGTTTCCACGGGCGGCCAGCAACGTTGAACACCTTTGAGGCATGGACTCAATGAGGCTATTAATGACGAGTTGGGGTATTCTGCCCCACTCTTCCAGAAGAGCTCTTTCCAGTTCTTGGAGAGTTTGTGGGGGTTGTTGGCGGCCAGAAACTCGTCTTCCTAGAGCGTCCCAAACGTGCTCGATTGGATTCATGTCTGGAGAACACGCTGGCCATTCCATCGAACGATTCCTTCCTCGAAAAGGAAATCCTCCACCAGGTTTGCACGATGTGGCCTGCAGTTATCGTCCATTAAAATGAAGTTATCTCCGATTGCTGCAGCGTAAGGGACTACAATAGGTCTGTGGATCTCATCCCTATATCGGCGACCAGTCAGAGCTCCATCTCGAATGATGTAGAGGTGAGTGCGCCCGTCAATGGAGATGCCACCATACACCAACACTCCTCCACCGCCAAATCTGACACTTTCGTGCACGAACGCAGGATTATTCCTACTACCACGGTCCCTCCAGATGAAAATACGCCTATTATCCAGATGCACAGAAAAACGGGACTCGTCAGAAAACAGAATATTGCTCCATTCATTTCTCCTCCAGTTGACATGCTCGGTTGCCCACTCCCTGCGGTCGCGACGATGCCTTGATGCTAATCTAACACATACCATCGGTCGGCGAGCATACAGACCTACAGCATGGAGCCGGTTTCGGACAGTCTGAGTTGAAATCGTGGTGCCTGTAGCCGAGCGAAGGTGTTGTTGGAGAAGAGTAGCGTTCATGGTTCGGTGTCTCCGAGCTGTTAACGCTAAATACCGATCTTCATTGGGCGTTGTTGCCCGTCTACGACATTGCCCTGGTCTTCGGCCTGCACATCCACTCTCCAAAAAACGGGTCCAGATCCTGGAAATGACACTTTGTGACACTCCAATGGCTTGCGCTACTCCGGCTTGAGTTTGGCCCCCTTCTATCCTACCAACAATTCTCAAAGCTTCTGAATCTGTCAAATGACTTCGCTGAGACATCGTACTCATCGAAATAAACCAATCACTGAATGCCGATCATACTTGTCTTCATTCTCTTTTATCCAGTTGAAAGTCAAATTTTATTCGCTGCCGCTGAATCGACGTTTTTGACGTCGAACTCAAAATTTGCATACTCCACAGTTTGAAAACCAGAAAAATTTGCATTTGTGATTCTCTTCTTCTATTTTCGGCAAAAAAAATTTCGTTTATATCTTTATTTTATATAAAACTTCAAATATCCTTTAATTGTTTTGAGCAGTGTAGATTGTTTTGATGCGCGAATTAAAGTATTCATAAGATATGTATATTTCAAATAGCGAGAGTTCTTGAATGGCAGTATTAAATTAAAAAGAAATTAAAAGTCAGTAAAAGAAATTTGAATAACAATTAAAAAAATGGAAATCGAAGCTATATTGAATTAAATGCAAAAAAATTACATTAATGAGCAAATAAAACTCATTTGACAGATTTATGCAATTATTATTATTATTATTTTATTTATTTATTTATCAGGTAGCTTTCGTTACAAAAAGCTACCTATTGCAGCCGTTCCGAGGAAAGCGATTTCAAAAAATTTTGGTACATTTTCATCGATCATGACCCCCAGACCCCGAAACCACACTCCGTTCAAATGTTGATATATATATATATATTTCAAAATGGCGGCCATTTAAATTTTTTTTTATTTAAATTTTGAAATGTGGTACCTAAAAATTGAAAATTGAAAAATATTTTTTCTTATGTGTTTGACCTTGATACAAAGATTCCGGAGCAGTTTTTGTTTCGTCTATATCTTAAAAAATGGCTGAGTTATAGCACTTTGAATTTCTAGCGTGGCTGACATTTTGAAACGTCCTGATTTTTGTCACGAGATAACAGGCGTATTTATGATGTACGAAGGCGATATGGATGTACCTTGGTGTGTACAAAGTACATACCAATGTCTCGACCGAGTTCGTTGGCCAGCTTCATCCGCCATTTTGTTTCAAAATCGCATCCATTTAAAAAAATTTTACATATTTAAAATTTAAAATGAGGTACCAAAAAATTGGAAAATGAAAAAGATTTTTTCTTATGTGTTTGATCCTAATACAAAGATTCTGGAACAGTTTTTGTTTCGTCTATATCTAAAAAAATGGCTGAGTTAGAGCATTTTGTATTTCTATAGTGGCTGACATTTTGAAACGACCTGATTTTTGTCACGCGATAACAGGAGTATTTATGAACCGATTTGGATGTAACTTAGTGTGTGCGTAGCACATATCAATATCTCGACGGAGTTCGTTGGCCAGCTTCATTCGACATCTTGTTTCAAAAGGGCTACCAATTAAAAAAAATTTAATTTAAAATTTAGAATGGGGTATCAAAAAATTGAAAAATGAAAAAGATTTTTTTCATGTGTTTGACCTTTATACAAAGATTCCGGAGCAGTTTTTGTTTCGTCTATATCTTAAAAAATGGTTGAATTATAGCACTTTGAATTTCTAGCATGGCTGACATTTTGAAACGATCTAATTTTTGTCACGCGATAACACGCGTATTTATGAACCGATTAGGATGTGAAAAGCGATGTGCATTGTACATAGCAATCTTTCGGCCGATTTCGTTTGCCAACTTCATCTGCAATCTTGTTTCAAAATGGCGGCTATTTAAAAAAATTTTTAATTTAAAATGAGGTACAAAAAATTAGAAATTGAAAAAGATTTTTTTCTTGTGTGTTTCAGCTGGATACAAATATTCCGGAACATTTTTTGTTTTGTCTTTATTTTAAAAAATGGCTGACATACGCAGTTTGAATTTCTAATGTGAGTGACATTTTGAAAAATCTCATTTTTTGCCTGCAACAGCACTCGTATGTATCAACCGATTTAGATGTGAGTGAGCATGTGATTAGGAGTTACTAAGGTTTCGACCAAGTTCATTGATTAGCTTTGTTACACCCATTATATTGTTTTAAAATGGCGGGCACTTCAAGATATCGCCGAATTTGGCAACAAATTTAAATCACTTTAAATAAAACCAGCTTTGATAACGCTGACAAATTTCGCGAAATTCTCATTCATACTCAGTATTGACAAAAATTAGTATTTAATCTTCTATAATTGGGTTCTACTAATTTGAGCTCCGTGTGTTTAAATAATATAAGCTGGCTTTTAAAAAATAAGGAATATGAAAGCTACCTCTTCCTCCCGGCACTGGCCGGAAGGCCTTTTTTTATATTTTACAGTGAATTAATATAACTAATTTTTTATTGAGTTTTTCGCAATACAATATTAAAATTTTATATTACTGTTTTTCTATTAGAAGATTTTAAATTATATACTGAATTTTTTTTTCCTTTAACACTTTTATTGTATCTGTCCTTTTTAAAAGTATTTTTTATTAATATTTTTCTTTTTATTAATAAACAAAAAGAAAGGTGCTTCTGTATATAGTGCGTGTTTTATGAAGATAATCAAAAGAAATATTACATTATTTTATGGTATAGGATTCTTTCATATTTTATTTTTTAATTAAATCAAACAAGTACAGTAGGGCATCATCAAATAAAAAAAAAAAAAACTTTCCATGGAGATTTTTGACTAAGGAATTCTTTTAAAAAACTGATTACTTATCTTATTGAATTACAAAGTTATTATTATTTTTTTTTTCAAGAAGTTTGTTATAAAACCATATTATCTCAAATGAGAGTCTTTCTGGTCTTTTAAAAAGAATATAAATATACTAATACATAGTTTTTTTGAAAATTATAATTATTGATTAACTTGCTGTCGATAGTGAACATGCAGTTAATATGGTGAATAAAACATTCGCATAAAATTGGTGACCATTAAATCGGTGGTATAAATATTGTTGTTAACATTACTTGTGAAAAAAAATGAATTGTGTTGCGAACAAATATTAAACTGATTTTTAAAAGAAAAAGAAATGGACGAAAAATATCAAACAAAAAAGAGAAATAAAATCTTCCTTAATGGCGTTTTTTATTTGTGCACCAGAAATAATAAGATTATTAAATACTTTTAAAATTTTAAATTACTTCAATATTTAATATATATATTTATATATGAGGACGTGAGTTTCAAAACTCGCCTTATTCAGAAAAGCCTCTGACTACGTCCATTGGTTTTCATTGTAAACCAAAATTTTCAATCCCAGAAATATCCAATAAAACTAGTTTTTTTTTTACAGATTGTAGTGTTTTCTCTGTGTGTGTTCACCGATAAAATAGACTGATAGAGAAAACTCGATTTTTAGAATTTTGGATATGGCTAGTTTTGAAACTCACAACCTCATATATATGTATATAAAGAGAGCGAGAGAGAGAAAGAGAGAGAGAAAGATTAAAATATACATATATTATGACATACATACATCTAACACATTTACATCTTCCATTGTATGCAAATATCACACTTAAATAGGTCTTGCATACTTTCATTATCTTACACAAATCTATCTATGCTTACACCTTTCACACACTGTAAAAAAAAAAAAAAAAATCCGACCAGTTTTCCTGTAGGAATCGGAAAAACAGTTGCCCTCATCGTACCGGAAAAATTTCCGATCCAGCTCGGAATAAAATCCGTAAAAAAAAAAAAGGAAATAGTGAATAAAACGGTATTTTACGGATTTTATTCCGAGCTGGGTCGGAAATTTTTCCGGTACGATAAGGGCAACTATTTTTCCGATTCCTGCAGGAAAACTGGTCGTATTTTTTTTAGTGTATACCTTATACATTATAAAATGCATCTAACATAAATCCAACCTGCATCCATAAATATTACAAACTTTCTTGCATCTAAGGAAACATGCAACATGCCTACATATTTACATCCAATCATTTTCAATACATACATGAAAGCATATATAGGGGAAGGGAGGGTATAGTGGCCACTCTAAGGTTTGACAAATTTTATAATAAGCGTTCTCTTTTGTAGTATTCTAAGTATTAAATCTTTACAATATTAAGTAAACAGTAATGCGTATCAATATGACAAAGTGGAGGAATAGAAGTGCCGCAGCAGACATGCAGAGTTCAAATGTTCAGAGTAATAGCCTTTCTCTGCAAAAGTTATTGCCACAAACTGCCTTCTTCCTTTCAAAGAAAATACTTTTGAGTAGTATTTTGTAATGAACAATGAATAAAAAATCATTTAGGGGCAAAGTATCCATCTGGCCGTTTTGCCCGATCTCTTTGTGGCCACTTAGCCCGGAATGATGTCATTACACAAATTGGGGTATAGCGTCTAATCTACGTGACTTAGCGTTTTTAAACACACACAATTTAAAAAGTTATTTCATACTGATCAAACAGCATAAGAGGAAATAATTATATCACTACATATTATTAAGCTATAATAAAAAAATTGCACCACTTGCCTAAAATCAAAAATGCGAAAAAACAATAAATTGAGTTCAGAACTAGAAAAATGTAGCCTTCCGCTTCGAAGTCGCAGACAATACTACCAGCATCTCTGACGACTGTTTTGACCAGTTCCTGCGTGGCGGGGGCACTATACAGCGGAAAAAACTCAAATGGCCACTTTGCCCTCACTAGCCACTTTATTCTTCCTTCCCTACACACAACAAAGATCGCTATCTAGAAGAAATAGCATTCTGTCGCTAATAAACTTGCGTCTAAAAAAATCATTTAAATTGAGGAATCTTCAGCAATTGAAAATTAGAGACAAAGTTTTTAAAATATATATATGAATGGAATAGTGACCAATCTGATGCTAAAAAACGAAAGAAATGCAAATATAATGAAGTCAAACTCAGCTCGAGTCATAGAGATGAACCTCCACGATCACTAAATAATTATTCAGAGGGACATTACTTTTCAAAATAAGAACTTGAAAAACTACATTTTCAAATAAATATAATGAACTCGCCACTGGCTTATGATTTGACTAAGTTTTCTTAACTTTTGTATGTTATCGAGCACCACGGCGAACATCATGATGCAGAAAATTGTGTGAGCTTTTGTAAACTTGTAAAGTAAATCTTCATTTAACTGTAAAATAAATTTTGAAGGCATGTTATGTTTCAATGGCATGAAAAATTTTGCCATTGTTAATTTCTAAATGGTAGGTTCTACTTTATTTTTACGATTTCTTTTTTTTTTTTTTTTTACTCTTACAAAGAAAAGAGATACCACCTTCGGAATTTTACATGTATTACATTTATTGATATTTCACTTATATGTTTAAATGTCTGTGTGTAAAAAAATTAATAATATGTCTTGTGAGACGGGAATATACCTAACAGGTGCGTAAGGTGAACTTTCAATCAGGCGACCGGAGTGTTAAGTCGTATTTCAAATCCAATGGCATGAAAAATTCAAAGCATTTTGTAACGAAAAAATGAAAATCAATAAATTCTAATTATTCTGTTATAAAAATTAATTTTTCCAATGTCTAAATATGTAATTTTTTACCTTTTTTCATTCAGAATTGATTTAGTTTGTTAATTTGTCCCTTCGTCAGACAAATTTTATGATTGATTTAACAAATAAACTTAGTAGGAATAATATGTAAACTTCATTTTACGAGTGACATTTACAGCATACTGGTTTATTTCCGTATTTAGTGGCATAAACCTTAAAATCTAAATTTTGTTTTCAATAGCCCATAGGTTATAAAGTACCTTTATTAAAAAAATAATAATAATAGTAATAATTTAAAAAAATATTTTAAGTTATTTTACTCGGGGATTTTGAAATATCATTATAAATTTTTAAGGAAAAGGAGGATTTTTTTTTTAATCACTAAGTTCATTATATTATCCTTGCTGAAGTTTATAAGGAGATAGCGATGCTAGGAATTCGTTTAACTGTATATATATATGTATGTATATATATATGTGTATATATATGTGTAGTTCTTTGATCTATTTAATGCAATAAAACTTTCAAGGTCATATAAAATTTATAGTCAGCTTAACAAAATCATATGATAACGTTGGAGGCACTTCTATTTTATCTTTTTTTTTCTCAATAAATGATATCTAAATGTCAAATTGTTGAAGTCATGAATATTACACATTTTCACTAGCTATTAAAAGATAAGTTTTTATAATTTTGTGAACAGACAAAGAATGTAAAAATCTAAAATTGCAAGATGTAATGTTTACAATTTAAAAATTATAATCCTTTTTACAATCAGTATTACGATGACATGAAACCGCCCAATAAAGAAACGAAAACTGCAAAGGAATTTATAATCTTATGCATTGATAACGGCAATGTTTATTAGTTAAAGGATGCATTATTTGAAACTTCACTTTTCAAAAAAAAAAAAATCATAGCACTCCCAAACAAACCAAAGCAACCAATTTTCAAGGGCACAAAAATTAAACGCTGTCCCGAGAACAAAAATGTCAGGTCCAGTTTTTGTCTTTTCTTCTTTATGCATAGACATTGCACAACTTATATTCACGCAGTTTGAAAATATAAATTTAATCAATATTTTTATTTTCCGTTATTGTAAGAAAAGTTCATAATGTGAAATACAGTGAAAATATTTTTAGAGATTTTTTTTTTTTTTCAAAAATTTAAAACAATTAGTGAATTTTTCTGAAAAAAAAAGAAAAAATAACTTTAAAAAATATATTTTTCCCTGAAATTTCATGAGAAAAAAAATATTTCATAATTTATGAGAACCATATAACTATATTAATAATACTTTGATTTAGTCATTGTAATAAAAAGTTTTAAATTAAAATAAGTAAATTTAAACTTGATTAGTATGATTTTTGGAAGACCGGTGTACAGTGGTCAGCGCAGCATGCTTCCATGCTACAGGTCCGAGATGTACATTATTTCATTTCTTCGGGTCGATAAAATGAGTACCAAGTTTGCTTGGGAACTAAACACTGGGGGCTCCGCATTAGGTTGAACGTGTGACCAGAACATATTCTTATGGGCCATGGTAAAAAAAAAGCAGAGTTGGGCATTGTGGGTCGTGATTCTGTATGGATTGTAGCGTCGCAAAGTTTTGTAGTATTAGTATGGTTTTTGTTCTTTAATGGATTTTTCTTCACTCTTTTATGACCCTTTTATGCAATTAACGCATTTAATTATTCTTAAAATTAACAAAATGCGAAAATCTCATAAAGGCGAATATTCACAAAACACAATTTTAATATCTTAAATGTAGAAGATTTGGAAAATGTATTTTCGCTTTATTCACCCATTTAAACATACACCGAAAAATGTACTTATTTTATATTTACAGGGCTGACACTGGCGGCTATTTTTATATCGTATTCGCCACCACTATTTAAAAAATAATAATAATTTTGTAGTATTTTTCTTTCCCACATGTTGCCAAAGCGTATGTGAAAAATGTTTGTTTTAAGAAAGTGATGCGAGATAGAATTACAAAAATAGGCGCCAGTGGCAGCCCTGTATGTATGCTATATATTCACTACTCCAATAGTCCATATTGATTGTATTGTTCTTGGAGATAAATTTGAGAAAAAATAATTTTATAGAATTATCGAATCAAGTTTTACTTACATTGTTAAATTAGAACATGTACGTTGAATGAAAACTTGTACTGGAAAAAACAAAACAAAAGACAATCTGATGGCTTTAAAACGATATACATGTGTACATATTATAAATGTTTTTGATAATCCTGCTCAAGATATCCAAGAACTGGATTTTTTAGAAATTAAATTCCCCAAAGAAAATTTTGAAGCTCCATATTCTATTTTCATATGTAGTAAGAGCTATGTGACCATATGCTGTAAATTTTCTAAAATATGCTAAATCGATAAGTAGATGAAAATTTTTTTATTAGAATCAAAGAATTGATTCTAATAAAATTTTCTTTGCTTTTTGTGGAGTTTAGTTCAGCTGCATCATATCAAAAATCTGATTGAGAAAAAAACATATCAAAGCAAAAAAGAAGAAAAAGAAAAGAAAATTTCAAAAAATAAATTATTATTTTTTACCTTTTGCAAATTTCTTGTTTTTACCGTTTTCTATTAGTGTCTGTTGAAATTTTACTGTATAATATGTAATTAAAATTTACTTTTGTTAAATGCATTGTATTAGCTGATAAATACAGTAATTATTCAAGGGTACGGATTTTTAATTGTATTTATATAAAAATTTATATGTTTAAAAAAAATCTTTAGATTAATTAAATGAGATCATCCAAATTCTGTTGAGGAACAATGAATTATTTTATAAATATGCAGTTGATGCAAATTAATGCAGCATTTTTGTTTTAAATTTTGTATTACGTTATAAGTATAATAATTCAAGTTCGTAATTACTTGCATATAATTTTCGACAACTTTTCAACAACAGTTCTTACCTTATTAAGACTTTACACAACTATTTGATAATTTTCAACACAGCATAAAGTCTTATACAATGGGAATTCCCATATTAGAGCTCCCCTTTAGAAGGTTATAATCAGTTATACACACTTTTGCAATAAATTTGAACTGAATGAGGAGATCACATCCTTAAAATTAGAAATTAAAGTAATATCAGTGTCCTGAATATATAGTTTGAGTTCATTTTTGATAGGTTTTCATAGCTTACGGATTAGTGGGCAATATTCTTCTGACAAGCAGTTCAACTGTAGACGTCTTCCTAAGCCCAGAGACTTCGTACCAAAACAACAGTTTTTGGAAATTCATAGTTATTGTTTCTATTTTTATAGTCTAATAATTTTTTTCGTAACAATAATGACAATAATAATTCTACATAACATAGTTGGTATGTATATGTACATATAATTATAGTTATTCACTTTGAAATGTAATGCCAATTTTGCATATATTAATTCCAGGTAGGAATTTCTGCGTGTTTATTCAAAATCTATATATATTCTGATAAAATACAAGAATACTAAATAATTAACAAAATCTGAAAGGATCAACATTCTCGATTTAAAATTAATTATAAAAAAAATTCCATATCTATTTTCAAGAAAATGCTGACAAAATAAGTTGCTTGTTCTGTATTTTTTCTGAGTAAACCGTCTACACTTATATAAACCTCCAAAGGTAATCTTGCGACAAAAAGAGCACTAGTAATCTAAGAATGGAGAAAACAAAACTGTATGCTTGTACCATTTGTACTCAAGCCTCAAGTAATATAGAATTAACTTGGTTATGAAAATGATAAACAATTGGCTCTCTCAAAAGAAAAAAAAAATCATCCTACCAAAAATACTACAAACATTGGAAATTTTTTATAAAATAATATATGTCCTTTATCTTTGTATGTGGGTATATATATATATATCTGATGTATAAAATATTTCTTTTTCATAGATATATGTATTATTTTCAGATATGCTGAATGATAAAAGAATTGATTGAATATAGATATATAGTTGATAGAATTTATTGAATGAATTATCCCCAAGAAAAATTCCCCAAAGAAAATTAATGACGAGAAGTCGGTGTGTGCGTGTGTGTGTGTGGGGGGGGGGGGGGATTATCAAAATCGGGAAGAGATCAATAATCTCGATTTAAAATTGATTATAAAAAAAATCATTTCTATTTTCAAGATAATGCTGAGTAAAAAAGTTACTTGTTCTGTCATTTTTCTGAGAACACCATCTACATTTAAATAAGCCTACAAAGTTGTTCTTGTGACAAAAAGAGAAGCGGTAACCTAAGAACAGGACAAACAAACAAAACTGCATATTTGTAACATTTGTACCCAAGTAATATATACTGAATTTGATTATGAAAATTATAAAAGTTGGCATTCTCTCAAATGAAAAAAAAATCATCCTGCCAAAAATACTTCAAACTTTGGAAAAAAAAAATATAAAAAATGTATTTTATCTTTGTATGTGAGTATACGTATTAGATGCATAATTTTTTTTTCATAAATATATGTATTATTTTCTGATATGCTGAACGATAAAAGAATTGATTGAATGTAGCTATATTACAGATAGAATTTATTGAATTATCTTCAATCAAGCAAAAATTCTCCAAAGAAAATTAATGATGAGAAGTTGGTGTGTGTGGGTGTGTATGTGTGTGTGGCAGCGGGGAGGAAGGGTGTATTATCAAAATCCGAAAGGATCAACATTCTCAATGTAATATTAATTATAAAAAAAAAATTATTTCTATTTTCAAAATAATGCTGAGAAAATAAGTTGTTTATTCTGTATTTTTCCTGAGTAGACCGTCTACATTTAAATAAGCCTCCAAAGTTATTCTTGGGACAAAAAGAGGAGCGGTAATCCCAGAATAGGACAAACAAAACTGTATATTTGTACCATTTGTACCCAAGTAATATAGAGTGAACTTGGTTATGAAAATGATAAACAATTGGCATTTTCTGAAATGAAAAAAAAAGAGATTTCATCCTGCCAAAAAAACTACAAACATTGGAAAATTTTTATAAAATAATATATGTCTTTTATCTTTGTATGTGGGTATACATACATACATACATACATATATATATATATATATGATGTCTAAAACATTTCTTTTTCATAGATATATTTATTATTTTCTGATATGCTGAATGATGAAAGAATTAATTGAATATAGATATATTGCTGATAGAATTTATTGAATGAATTCGACCAGGCGAAAATTCCCCAAAGAAAATGAATGACGAGAAGTCGGTGTGTGTATGTGTGTGTGTGTGGGGGGGGGGGGGGTATCAAAATCGAGAAAGAATCAATAATCTCGATTTAAAATTGATTATAAAAAATTTCATTTCTATTTTCAAGATAATGCTGAGGAAAAAAGTTTCTTTTTCTGTGATTTTTCTGAGTACACCATCTACATTTAAATAACCCTACAAAGTTATTCTTAGGACAAAAAGAGAAGCTATAACCTAAGAATAGGACAAACAAATAAAACTGCATATTTGTAGTATTTGTACCTAAGTAATATAGAGTGAATTTGGTTATGAAAATTATAAACAATTGGCATTATCTCAAATGAAAAAAAAAAAAAAAAAAAAAAGAATCACCCTGCGAAAATACTACAAACATTGGAAAAAAAATATATAAAAAATGTATTTTATCTTTGTATTTGAGTATACATATTATATGCTTAAATATTTTTTAATAGATATATGTATTATTTTCTGATATGTTGAGCGATAAAAGAATTAATTGAATGTAGCTATATTACAGATAGAATTTATTGAATGAATTATCTTCGACTAAGAAAAAATTCCCCAAAGAAAATGAATGACGAGAAGTTGGCTGGGAGGAGGGGATATCATCAAAATTGAGAAAGGATGAATATTTTTGATTTACAATAGATTATTTTAAAAAAAAATTCATTTCTATTTTCAAGATAATTCTGAGGAATAAAGTTACTTATTCTGTCATTTTTCTGAGTACACCATCTACCTTTAAATAAGCCTACAAAGTTATTCTTAGTACAAAAAAGAGAATCGGTAACCTAGGAATGAGATAAACAAACAAAACTGCATATTTGTACCATTTGTTCCCAAGTAATATAGAGTGAACTTGGTTATGAAAATTATAAACATATTTTGTATATCATAGAAACTCTTAAATGAAAAAAAAAAATTAATCCTGCCAAAAATCCTACAAACATCGGAAAAAAATATAAAAAATGTATTTTATCTTTGTATATGAGTATACATATTAAATGCATACTTTTTTTTCATATTTATATGTATTATTTTCTGACATGTTGAATTATAAAAGAATTAATTGAATATAGCTGTATTGCAGATAGAATTTATTGAATTATGACCAAGCAAAAATTCCCCAAAGAAAATCAATGACAAGAAGTTGGTGTGTGTGTCTGTGTTTTTTTTTTTTGGGGGGGGGGGGGGTGCGGGGGGGTATGATAGTATCAAAATCCGAAAGGATCAACATTCTCAATTTAAAATTAATTATATAAAAAAAATTCATTTCTATTTTCAAAAAATGCTGAGAAAATAAGTTACTTGTTCTGTATTTTTCCTGAATAGACCATCTACATTTAAATAAACCTCCAAAGTTATTCTTAGAGCAAAAACAGAAGCGGTAATCTAAGAATAGGACAGTATATTTGCACCATTTGTTCCCAAGTAATATAGGGTGAACTTGGTTATGAAAATGATAAACAGTTGGCATTCTCTTAAATGAAACAAAGAAATTTCATCCTGCCAAAAATACTACAAACATTGGAAAAATTATGTAAAAAATATATGTCTTTTATCTTTGTACGTGAGTATACAAATTTGATATATAAAATATATATATATATATTTTTTCATTTCATGCTTATATAAAGTGTTACTCGTCGCACAGTCTGACCTTGATATATTTACTGTCAGATTTTCAGTACTGGAAAGACATATGGAAAAACGAATTTCATATTCTTGTGGAATGAAATCTATTGAAAACTATTTTTTAAAGAACTCCCATGGCTCAAATTTACTAAAGTTTGTGAGATTGATGATAGATGTTTTAAAAGCTCCTTACATACCTAAACATATCCATTCCAATTTATTTATCTTTACGCCTGAAAAAAATAAAAAGAAGATGTCAAAAACAACAATTTTTTCAATAAATGTAAAGTATTTAATTACTCATAAGCACAAAAAATAGAAAAGAAGAAAAGAGTGGTAAACTGGAAAAGAAATGATGCATCTTTAAAAGAGAAAAAATGAAAGAAAACAAAGAAAATCTTTATTGGAAAACAGTAGTGAGTGTTTTTTGTCAGTGTTTTACACCCAATGAAGCAAAAATGCTTTGGTTCGTAAAGTAATGTATTATCAAATGTGCCAGTTATATGAGGAAAATTTTGATGACAAATTATACTAAACTGTGAAATTATATTAGAAAATCCGACTGTTTTTCTTTTAAAAAAAGGGGGGGGGGAGGGTTGGCTTTGTTTATTATTTTCCTTAGCACTTTCTAAAATGAAAAATAAATATTCAAATTCGATGCTCCTCTCGACAATCATCTCTATGAAAACTTTTATTTCCTAGACTGAAAAAAAAAAATGAATAAATAAGTGTTAACTGACAACTTCAAACACACTTGTTAAAATATTAATGATAAAGTAAAATATTTTAAATTTGCGATATTTAGTGCTACATTTTTTCCAGAAAAATGCAAGTTACAAAAAGTTAATATGCATTGTTTTATTTGGTTACTAATTCTTCTGATCAGAATATGTATGATATTTTTATTTTAAAAAATAATATTTAATTAAATGAACTGAAGTATAGTTTAATGAAATGAAAAATTTTTAAACAAGGTGTTTTTTTACTGAAACGATTAAAATTTAACGATGTAAAATTTTCTTAAAGTGAGAAAGTAAAATTTGTTTGGTACACAAATTTTTACAACTATTTCAAAAACGTTACTGATAAATGTAAGTTATAATTTAATAAGATGAAGAATATAAATAGCAAGCTGCTTATTTACTGTAGATATTAAAATTTGACAAGATATTCAGAAACAGAGAGAAGCCAAGAGAAAGTGATTTTTCAGTACACAAATTTTTACAAATGCTCCAAAAACAGTGCTTAGAAAATTCTATCACATTCTTAGAAATCTGCAAATTTCAGAAAAAAAATGCAGGTTATTCAAAGATTTGTTAAGCAGGGTGGGGAATTTTTCTTACGACAAAATTTACGCTACTGCAAAAAAAATTCACTTACTACAATGCAGTAACATTAGTAACATTTACATCCTACTAACATTTCCCTATATTTTTTTATATAAAAATGAGAAACATATGCAACAGATGAAAGTTTAGTGTAGAATTAGTGCTAACTTCGTGAAACTGAGCAATTTTTACAATAAAACAAGTGCGAGATATGGCAAAATATGGCTAACAAATAAAAATATTAAAAAGTTTTGGTATTTTTTTATAGCCTATAGTTTTTAAAAGACTGCCTAAAAATTCACTCGTCCTGTCAAACAATCCACTCGCCAAGGATGTAGTTCCCCACTATATCATGGTGTCTAATTTAAATATTTTGCACATTTCACCGAAGTATTTAATTAAACATATAAGATAATTGTTATTAAGTAAGTAAAATACAACTAAGTAAAAAAAATACAGAATATAACATCTAATCCTTTATCTAAAATTAGAATTAAGAAGATACACAAATTTCAAACAAGAACTAAAAATAAGCAGAATTAAATTAAAATGTGCAAATTTAAAAAAGTTTTAAATGAATTTTTCTAAACTTCTTAAAATTGATGAAAACATACTTAGCAATTTTAAATATACACAACATTGCTCAAAATTTTCAAAGAAATCTTTTACAAATATTGCTCTTAATTTAAACTCGTTTATTGAGAAGAAATATTAAGAAATGTTTAATTTTCTGTATGAAAAATGAAATATTGACACTTTATGCTAAAAAATGAAATGTATTTTTGATTGACAGAAAAGTATTGTTTTATTGTGTCACTGCATTTGCTGACACGAATTTTTAAATGAAATAATAATTCACTTTTGAAAATTAAAAGTTTTAATGCTTATAAGGCATTTTCTAGAAATATATAGAAGTCCATTTTACTTTTTTATAAATTCCATTTGGAATTACTTATATATATATATAAAAAATCATTTTAGATATTTATGTCAAAATAAGAGATATTTTGCAAAAATATCTTTGTTGAAAATGCAAAATTAAAAACAAATTTAAAATGCATCATAAAATATAAAAAGAGTCTGCCTAATTTTTCCATATACTAAACAAAATATAAGTTTGAAAGGACATTTCAACCTAGCAATCTTATTGGAATCTAAACGTAAAAGTGAGATCTAACTGCATAAATGCAAAACTATAAATAAACAGAAATATGGCGTTAAAATAAAAATTTAGAAATGGAGAAAAATTCTGACTAAAAATGTGAACAATATAAAAATGGATATTGCAACAAAACAGCAAAACACTTATCTTTAAAATATTCATTGAGTATAAAAGGAAGAATTTCACGTAATAAAAAAAACTATCCGCCCATGTTTTACTATAAAATTCATATCTCTTATGTAAAATGTGTGTTAAAGCTAGTAATAATAATTATAATTAAAAATGTTTTCTTAATATATATATATGCTTCAAATCAAAGTAATGTTTATCTAATAAACAATCTAACTGTTAAAAACCAAGTATTTCATTAAGTTTAATCTAAAAACATTAGGGATTGTCTTTTTTTTTTTTTTTAAGTACAGATTTTAAATAAGATTGCGGTATATGTATAAGTACAAGTTATCCAGAATTTCAAAGTTCAGGGCTTCCACTGATCCATTTTTTGAAAACCAGTATTTTAAGAAATTTCGTGGTAAGTAATTGCAGCGAAAACGCCCATCTGGGTAAGTTTCTGCGAAATTTATAAAAAAGATTTTTCTTGAAGAAAAAAGTGGTGTTCAAAAAACGGACCGAGTGGGACGCATGAAAGTTAGAAGTATTCAAGAAAAACAAAATAAGCTGTATGATCATCATTATGCTATTTTATTTTATATGCAGTCTATAAAATTCAATTCCGTGTATGAAAACCTTCCAAAATAATGAAAAACTATTAAAAGTGCAATCATATTTTGTAGTGAATGAGAAAATATTTTTCCAAGAAATAATGTTTTGCCTAAAACAAACATAACGCATATGGAAGTAAAACTTTGTTGGAATAGTTATAACTAAATTATTCGGATCTGTCTATCTAACTGCAATCGGAGAAAAAAATAAGATTATTCTAACATAATGAAAAACTATTAAAATTACAAAAAGAAAATATTTTCCCAACAAATAATGCGTTGTAAAAAGCAAACATGACGCGCGATCGCCGAAACGATTTCCAGGAACGATGACCGAAAGTATCCGCGGCGGAATGGTCAGGCGTATTCGGGGCTTTCCTGCCGTGTCCATCGGATGAGGAAATGAAGCCTCCTCATCGCATCCCTTCTCCGTTCGCCGTTTTCCCCGGCCGCGGTCAGTAACACGCCAACCGTGCCGCTTTCCCTTTCTCGCGCTGCGGAGCGGTACTCGCTTTCGTGAAGGGGGCTTCTCCAATGTGGGGCGAGGAGGGCAAGTTTCCCCGATACCCCGTGGTTTAGAAAAAAATCATACTCAAAAAAATGCCATGCTTTTGGATCGATGGGTGCCGAAAAATGGGCTGGCTTCTTGCGCGCCGTGTTCTTTCGGGAGTGCGCGCATGGGGGCCCCCGCCCCTCTACCACATGAACGTCACTGGGATTTGGTGGCCAATAGTGGGTGCGAGCTGCTGAAACATCGGCGCCCTCTCTCGGCGTGCACAGTATCCGATACCTACCCTATCTTCTTTCCTTCCACCGAGAATTATTCGACTTTCAGTGTGCACGCGCCACTTGGAGTCTGTCTTTTGCCGGCAGCGGTTGTGTGTTGCCGCGCTCTTCGTTTGTCGCCAGTGGACACTCCACACCGCTGACCTCTTCGAATCCAGATTGCCCAAGTGTTTGGTGAATGGAGCCGCTGCTATGATCGTCAACAAAAGTAGGTCTTCCTGCACTTAGTGCGTCCCTTGTTTGCGCTTGCTTTGCGTTAGGAAGACACAGATACTTTTTTTTAAAACTGACCAAATGAAAAACTTCGCACCGGACTTGTGGAATTAGAATCCCTGCCTGATGACTTGGTGTCTTATAGTGGACTGGTCGCATGTGCTTGGAAGTGGAGCATAACTGGAATGGAGCATTTTCGTTATAAGCATGCAGTCATCGATAAAAAACGTGGTGTGTGTCATCCTCTATTTTGCATTGGATTTTTTTATTTGTTTGCATTACAATAGTGCTCGTCAGACTTTGCCATGGATTCTGCATTATTTTGCTTAAGTATAGACTTTATGTGCTACACACTACCTTCAAACTAATTTTCTTTCATAGCATATTCATTTATTTATCATTTTATCCCTTCCACATTTTAAGAACTTCCTTGGTGTTTTACATCCTCTTTTACTTTGGCATCTGTAAGTATTGGGTGTTTAAAGCATGTTTTTATGCATTTCTTAGCAGTAGAAAGTGTTTTAGTTGCATTTATCTTATTAAAGTGTTAAATGGCTCTATATTAACGCATGTGGCACCTGCTTTTGCTAAATTTTCCCTTTAATTTTTTTTAAACTTTAATTTAAACAAACAAAAAAAAAAATACGGCTTATTTACTAACATTCAATCACAATCAATTCCCTTACCATATATTTTAGAATAAACAAGTAGAACAGGTAAATTTTATTTTAATCATATTTTTAAAGTTTTATCTTGCATGTAAGCATTATTGTTTAAACGTATTTACTGTTTATGGTTTTCTTGCGAAACAACAACCTGCACACGGAAAACGTTATACAGTGAAATTTCTACTTAGCGGAAGTGTTTTCCATAACAAAGATACTCTAGAGAAGCGGGCGGATCTGTTTACCTCCGGAATGAAAGGAGAAACGCACTACGAGCGCCCTCTATCGACAGCACTTAACAATAAAGTTTTTTCTCCGAGTAAATATTTAGAGCGCGCGCGCGCGCCAAGATACTTTTCTCTGACAGGCAGGATGACAGGATATGATGTTTGATATTAATCACTGTGTTAATGCGACTCGTCGACTCGTTAAGACGAACCGGGGTTTTCTTTTTCTAATTGGAATTTCCGCCATTCAGTCTTGTTTTGTTGAGACGCGCGAATATTGAAGCACATATTTCATGCAGTACAAATATTATCAAACACCAATGAATAATTTATCGGTGGGTTTTATGATAGTGTAAAGTATGTGTTTATATATACGGTATATATATATATTTGAGGAAGTTATCTTTTTTTTTTTTTTTTAAAGAAATTAATGTGAAACTTTTATTTGATGTGTTAAAATATATATATATATATATATTTGTTATATAAACATATATATATATATTAAATCTGTTGAAGCTTCTTTGCACAAAAACACCATCCGGTTTCAAAATGAAAATTATGTACACTGCATTTTTATTATTAAAAGAATTATTACTTCTACATAAATAGCTGCAACTATATTATGCATTCTATTTTTATTGTCGCAGTGATAGAATGTTAAACATGTTTTAAATATTTAATAAAAAAAAAAAAAAAATGCTGCTATGCCGTAATTAACACTTTTAAAAATATTTCCAGTATATCGCCAATAAATTTATTAATAACTATGAAAGTTAGAAGTATTTTTCTTTTAAAAATTTGCAAAAATGACAGAAGTTACTTAAAAGTTTGTTGTTAATCTAGTTTTTAAAATAGGGACATTTTTAGACTAGGGACTAGTTGGAGTTTCACGATCATGTAAAGTGTAGATACACGAACTCCATGGGAGGATCAAACAATCGTTGATATGAAACTTTGCAATGTCTATCTATGGCTTATAATATGTTAGAATTTACTTTATCGATTTTCAAATGTGATAAAAGTAATTTGTAATGTTGAATGGAGCACAGTTAAAATCAAAATTTAGCTATTTCGTTCAAATCCACAAAAATTCAGATTTATTTATATACTTAAAGTTCTTAAATTATGTCAAACTGCAAAATTCGGTAACAAATTTTGTTTTTCATTTCTAGATTGTATTTAAAAATTTATCTTTAATTCATAGCTGAAATATATTTAAATCATGTAGTTGGAATGTTGGTTCTCTAAACTGCAACTGCTGTGCAGTTGCTGTGCCATCATTAAAACCATAGTCTTTATTTAAAAAAAAACCCTAAATAGCGCTTTTGTTAAATGACTTCTATTTAATTTATTCACTGTTCGCAATTTTCAATAGCAAGTATGTTTAGTAAGTGCAGTTTATGATAAAATAACACAGTGTACTAACCAAAAAAAGTTCACCGTAATATATGCATCAAAGTAATATTTCCATTTTACACTGAAAAAGCAATATATACATATATATTAACTGGCTTATATTTATTCATAATATCCATTTTCTCTCCAAAACAAATAAATAATGAGTTGAATTTATGAAAACTTTTCAGATATAAAGAAAGTTATAACATTTTTTTTAAGTGCATTTATTATTTAAATCTATATTGAATAGACGAGTATAAGGAATTAAATTATCTTTTTCGTATCATTCAGTGAAGTGCTATTTGCATATATCTCTTCTGTTTTTCTAAACTAAATTCAAGTAAACGTGGAACATTTCTTAATTTTGGTTTTGATGTATACGGTGTTTATGCGTATCATTGGTACATCTACCTCATTGTTTTTCCAAAAAGTCTACGATAAATGTTGAAACACGGCAATTAGGATGACAAAATAATCACTTGATATAATAAGTTAAAGTTAGGTCAAAGTGGGGATGATGTAGCAGATTTTAATGTCGGTTACTGCTGGTGTGGGATAGAGTAAGTTCGTTTGATTATATTCAGTAAGTTAGATAAAAAAAAAAAAAAAAAAAAAATACGGCTCTTACAAAGGAATAATTTTTAACTTGCATCATTTAAGGAAATGTATATTCCCACTTTTTATATTCTCATGTTGAAAATTGGAGTGGGGATATGATATAATTATTTATATCATATCCCCACCCATATCCATCACCATTTATATCATTCCCCTAGACTTTTTCGCTATACTCTAATGAGTATAGCGAAAAACTCTGGCTCAAGAAATTGGATGCTGTAATTTTGTTACCTGAAAATATGAGAAATTAAACATCCAAAAATGAATCATAAAAAATATCAGTTTTAAAATATTTTTTTCTTTCACAGATATCTTCTGTTAGTCAGGTATATGGTGGACGGAAAGCTTTGTCTTTGAGAGATTATAGAATACCTGTCTTGATCAGGTTAAATATGTTTGTGAACGATGAGCTTCTAATTATCCGTTAAAACAGAAAGAAATACGTCTGCAGATATTACAAAGACAACGTTATTATTAGTTATAAAAAATTGTCACCTTAACAAGTTGCTTACAGTTCTAAGCTTATTTTCAATGAAAACTAAGTACTGCTTACAAATTTTTTAAAAAACTGGGGCAAAACACAAGTATATACAATAAAAACAACTTCTCATGTACACCATAAAAATTTTAAAACTCAAGGCATTCCTGGAGATTTAATCTACTTTTGTCTCGTTTAATGAATCTTGCTTCTGCTCTCGTAGTGGTAGAAATATTAAATTATTCGAACGTTTTTCTAATTATTCATGGTGTATTTGAGTTGATTTTGTTGATCCTAACAGTATCTTATCTATAAGTAGAAAATTTACTTGTTTATGTTCTTTTCTGGGGAAAAAAATAGAATGGCATAATAAGTTTAAAGTGTAATAACAGAGGAATTTTTAACCCTTCGTTTCATTTTTTACATCATGACTCTCACCTTTAGAATACTTCATTAGCAAACTGTTAGTCACTTCTAAGTATTTTCTTCAAATACACCTTCTCTTAAAGAAAAGGGATAAAAGTTAAGTCCTCAGCATAATGTAATCAAAGTTAAATGCTATTTTTCTATAGATAATTTGAAAATATGAACTCATTACTTTAGTGAGCCTGTATCAGAATGTTATTTTTTATTTGAAATTATTTTCTCTTCGTACAATTACTCAGCATAATAATTAAAAAGAAGACTTGAAGTATATGCGTTTCATGCCGCCCCAAAATATCACCTTGCTATCCCACTAACTAAATACTTATGCATATATATGTATATATACAAACATAGTTGGAGGTATACGAAATCGCGAAATACCTTATAATGTACGCGCTTTAAATATACATTTATCATGCATGTGTAATTTTCAGATAAAAAAAGTTAGCTATAAGAGCAAGCCTAATTAGCATGTAACAGCTCGAAATCACAAACGAACTAAATAACATTCGCGTTACGAATAAAATGGAAAATGACTGAATTGATATTGTTGAAGGAAAATATGTTGTACTATTTTAGTAAATTCATCCAAATCCGTTTTCATTTTCAATTAACTAATATTTGAAACTACAAGCTTTCTCTAAAATTAATTAATCGTAATGTAAAAAGTTATCTGATAGGTGATGGATATTCTACTTAATTCATTGCAGCCTCTCTCTACCTGAGATTTGATACATTTATTTATTTATTTTAAAAAATATAAAACTCGGGGATAATTGGGCTGATTATATGATTACATAATGTTTGGTACCTTGGAGTTCAACTATAATATGCAAAAATACAATAAATAACCAACTAGTTTGACATTTAAAAATGTGACGTCTGATCCATATTTGATTTCACGCTAAACATTTACAGTATGAAAGAATTATTTTTGTACTACACCATCAATATTTCTTCTGTTTCTAATCCTTCTACAAGCAATTAATTATGACAATTTAAATATTATACATGTTACATATACAATTTTTTAAATAGTACAATTCAAAGAAAAATAATTAAATTAGAATTGGGATTAAATAACAAGATTCATAATTTAAATAACATGCATACTAACTTATTATATTTTGTCCAATTTTTTTCTTGGAGATTTAGACGCTGAAAACTAAAATTTAAAAGTGATCATATCATTTGTTGCCAGTATGTTAATGTTAGGCGAATAACATAAATTTCAATTAATGCACATTTTTTTAGCTCTGCTATATCTGACCAAATGAGTTTGTGAAAAATTTTTCAAAAAGTTAGTATTACAACATTTTTAAACATTGCGTAAGTTCTTTTATAAATATAATTTATTCTATGTCTGAATTATTGACACAGATAATTATACCGCGGTCATCGGTAAAAAGTTTCAATAGAACTCGTGAAAACTGTTTTGCTTCATCAACGAAAAAGTTATTTTTTTGAAAACGTTGAAATTTATGAATGATTTATTTTTAATTTTTATTAATAAAAGAAAAAATTGTCGGTCTCTTTGTGATTAAAAAGGCCACCGCTACGAAATTTGATCCAATATGATTTCAAAAATTGTCTTAGATATATACATTTTTTTTTTTTTTTTTTTTTACTTTAGAAGCAATTTTTGGACGGTTATTCCGTCTCACACAACCGGAATAACCGACAAGTACCGAGATTTTTTTTTCACTTTTCCATAAACGAAGTGAAATTTTCTTTAATTAATATTCCAGAGATTCTTGTTCTATAATCTTATGCGAACGAAGTCACAGAGAAAAACTATATTGTAAATAACTAAATTTTTGACATATAAAAATGCAGTCACAAAATTTTATTGACGGAATAATTTATTAGCGTGTCTGTTATTCTACGTGGTGTTAGTTAAAACTACAAAGGCTTAATTGACCATTTATTTTATTATTGAATTACATGTTCTTGATAAATATTTTCTAGAAAAATGTGTTTTATTCAGAAGAAAACAGCATAAAAATAATGTGATGCAATTTTATTTTACTGAATAAGTTTTTCAGAGAAAACTGTTAATGACATCTGAGATCTACAAAATATCCTGTAAGATGATATATTCTTTTAACTTTTGATCATATTGCTTTAAAGTGTTGCTTTCAAAAGGGACATTTTAAAGAAAGGGACCT
The DNA here is from genome assembly GCA_963932465.1 of Maratus speciosus. Classification (NCBI taxonomy): domain Eukaryota; kingdom Metazoa; phylum Arthropoda; class Arachnida; order Araneae; family Salticidae; genus Maratus; species Maratus speciosus. Next base: position 286,303,545 of record OZ010787.1, on the reverse strand, counting down.
TGCTTTCAAGAAATTGAAGCCCTAAGAAACTTATATAACCGCACCAAGAATTTGAAGTCAAAAGTTTGATCTCGAATTCTGCATATTCATTAAAAATTTTGTTTTGAGGTATTTCACACTCCTTTTTGGATTGAACGAGCCCACAAAAAATATTTAAGACGTTTCAAGTTATTAATGTCATGGAATAAGAAGAGAACTGATTGGGGGATAAAAACTGACCAAGGAAAATGTCCCCGTTCGTCTATAAATGATTTAACCACTTACCTAGTTATACCTAATTCAGACAATTTATCAAAAATAATTATCCAGATTTAATTCATACCTTCAGATCACATGATAGAATTTTTCTTATCCCAAAATTTTTATTTATGTGTTTTTAAAATTGTTTTTCTTTTTACTTGTCATTCATACTAAGCTGCAGTGAAAAAAAATGAATTAAATCTAGTTGTTTAGCATTGATTTTTTTCTTTAAAAATATAAAATATATGCAAATATTGGTAGAATATTTATTTATTGATGCGTTTATTAAAAATACATAATGAAAATAATAAATTTTGTTAAGAAACTACTAGAAAAAGTATATGGAGTACGAAAATATGAAATTATATTCTATTAAAAAAAAAAAAAAAAAAAAAAAACCTTTCCTTTACTCAGTTATGAAAATGAATTACATCTATAATTATATCTTGAGAATAAAAAAGTATGCAGGGCATACATTAAGCCGAAATTTAAATTCTTCTTCTTCAGCATGCATTTTTTTTTTCATGAAAATGTTTAGCCTTTTACTTCATTATATTTAATGATTGCCCCCAAGCATTTCTGGGGCTTTCTTTGATTAGCTAGTTAGCTGTTGAAGAATATTACACCCAAATAGTGTCAAAATCAGGTTCCGTATTTACATTTATTCTTTGATTCTGTATTATTTTAATTCCATCTGTCTCTCATCTTAGTTATTTGTTTAGCATAATTTTAGTATGCTGGTCGATACACTCATTGAATTCAATTATCGACCTTTGTCTGAACTTGATTGATCGAAATGCTTTCACCTTGTGAATTAATAAATTGATATTCATTGAATTAATAACTAAAATTAATTCTAAATTAGACTATTATAGCCTGATTAAGGCTGTATTAAACTTATTAATGTATAAAGATAAATTATCTAAGCTATGTGCACCGTTTTGATAGCATTCATTTATATCTTCTACTCTGCTGATTATCTATTCATATACTGGACGAAGTGGCATTTTGAAAAGCTATAAATTCTTAGTTAAGAAATGTTTTTCAAAAGTCACTTATTTCAAAAACTGTAAGACAATTCCTGTGCAGCAACGAGTTAAAATAGTTTTTAATGCCTCTTCCCACTCAAAAAATCCTTTGCGGAATACTCATCTTTAACCCTTTCCGGCACAGAAAAATTCTATTCGTAAAATGATGAAATGATTGATTGACAGCAGAATTTACAAACGAGCTTCTTAGAAAGTAAAAAATTAGATTTTCTAAACTTTCATTATAAAAGCAAAATTTTAAAAAAATATTCTTGGTGCCGTTTGCAAGTTTGGAATTAAAATTAGATGGTCCCGCCGTGGTATCACCGCGCTTGAAAGATAACACTATCAAATTTTGATTTTCATCCTTCCACTATATCAGAAATTGGAATTTTAATAATGTTTATGTATTTTTTTCCCACAAATGTATTAAAATATGTTGCGATCTAATAAAATGAAAAAAATCTCTATTATTGTCATGTGCAAACATGTTACGTTACTAAATTACAGTTGGTAATCTTTTCATATTAATCAGATGTATGATTATAATTAACATAAGATTTTTCTTCTAATACGTTCACTTGATAAAATCAACGACATAATATTTTTTAAAGCAAGGGTGAGGGTGGGGGGGGGGGGAGAAAGATAAGAAGATGAGTGGGAGATACTCAAAACAGAAGAAGGGTGGGTGCTAAAATTCAAAATTAGAACTTGTTTTATGTTTTCTGATTTTATGAACAAGAAAAATTACCTAGTTAATTGCTTTTAATTAACTATTATTTGGCATAAAAATTTGTATTTTCTTAAATTAGTAATTAAAAATTTCTTCATTCAATATAAATTTAGTAATCCTTAGTGCAATTAAATCTTTAGCATATCAGATGTTCAGTTATAGTTTCAAATATTTTGGTTATGAAATATTGTAATTTTTTTTTTTATCGTCTGTTTTTACGCCTGATGCTTGTCAGTTCTATATGTATTCATTATCATTTTCCCAAGCATGCTTTTTTGTTCAGTTTGATGTGATGTCCTTCGTCATTTCCTTTTTCATTGTTTCACATCCAAAATTATGCATACTTGTTTGAGTTATTATTTTTTTTAAACTATTTTCTTCGACAGATCGGAGGTGGATGCTTCCGACTGCCATCTGTTACATGCCCTGTGGGCTTCATAAATCGACTTTCATGGCTAGAAAATAATTTTCATCGGCCAATCTAAACTCAGCAACTTCAATACATTGGGGCAACGCAAGCAGTAGTTTATCTTGTCTACCATATAATTATATTTCCTTTATCCAACTAAACGATAAAAGTTTGCAGCATATTGTTGGTAACCCCTTTACCTAAACCAGTTTATATCCATTGCTTGTCAGATCCATCAGAAACTTTTTTTTCTTTTCTTTATTTTTAAGATATAAGAGAAATGCAGTTGTATTTGAGAAGCGTTTATCTTATTTATTATAAATATGATTTTTTTTTCTTTCTTTTTTAAGTTAAAGAAGAAACGCTGTTGTGTTTGGGAAAGTTTTAAGTTCCGTTTTTTAAAATGTGAATGTTTTGTTTAGATATTTTTTTGTTTCTGGAGTTAAAAAAGAATTGCAGTTGTATTCAAAAAACGCTAACTTCAATTATTTTAAAAATGCATTTTTTGTTTAGTCATTTTTATTTCTGTTTTGAAAAAAGAGACGTAGTTGTATTTAAGAAACGTTTAATTCAATTATTTTAAAAATGTATCTTTTGCTTAGTCATTTTGATTGCATGCATATTTCAAATAGGAGAAAATAGAATTTGAAAAAACAGAGCAAATTTAGTTAATCGTGAACTGTACGACTGATTACCTATATATGAGCCCTTAAACTTCTTTTGTAGTATTTTGGGGGAATTTAAATTCCTTTGATGTCTTCAACTGAAAATTGTGCAATAATGTGGATGCGTAATTAATCTTTGTTGCTTAGAAACAAATAATGCATTGTTCTTAATCAATTGGATTGTTCTTAATAATTTTCTTCTACTAATTATATTTGGCCATTATATCTAATTGCAATGTAAAATACAATAAGTCAAGATAGCCACAGTTTCAGATCGACACTTTTTCACCTTTCTTTTTCAAGAATATACTTATTGATGAAATACATACTCTTTTATTAAGGAACACATTAATAGAATATAATTATAAAATGAAAATGTATAGTTCTGTTTGTAAATATAACAATAATATTTTAAGTGCTATCTTTTAAAATGGACATTGATGTATATATATGTATATATATATATATATATATTAAGTATTTTTATAAAACGACACTGGCAATAATGGATTCGAAATTATTTTATGAAATAAATTTGTCTCAATTTTGATTTTGTATGCAAAACATACTTATTAGCTATATAATTTAAAACCTAATAATTAATGAAATTTTTCTTGATGTCATATCTATTTGTAAATTTCTTCACACCTATACCTCATTTTATTTAATCATTCTCTCGTTTTAATTTCAGATTTAAACTCAAACTAGAAATATACTGAAGAAAATACTATGTAACAATTCACTATATAAAATCCATTAATTAATAAATCTTTTAGAATACGTTACTTTTTAAATATCAAAGAATATCTTTTGTTTTAGGATTTTTTTTCTTCCTTGATTACTATACTAAGAACTGGGTATAAAATTATTTTGAAACAACCTGTACTACTCATACATATATGCCTATACACCGATGAATTTTTTTTTCATTTAATTTTTGAGTTATAATTAAATGTGGGAATACATATTTTTAAAATTCTGAATGTTTCTTTATCTATTATTTTTATTCTGGCTGTGAAAATTTATTTGAAAATTATTAATCTAAATTTCCATATCAAATTCTAGATTTTTTCCCTCAACCATCTATTACACGTTTAATGAAGACGTTCCTTTTAATGTTTTAATAATATGTAATATTGTTATATATAGTAATAGTTATTATAAAATTGTTTTCATCTAAATTCTAGAAAAAAAAAAATATTAACTCTATATCTATTAGTCTACCCATTTTTAAAATATTTCGAATGCCATTGTGTAACTAATAGGTTTATATATTTCAATACACCAATACACACACACACACTATATATATATATATATATATATATATATATATATATATATATATATATATTAGGGGAAATCGTAATGAACATGGTGAATTTTTTTATATATAATTCGATAATATATTTGACAATTTAAATACTACGTACGTCTTTAAAAGCTTTTAGAAAGTTTAATAAAAGAAAGCTTTATGCGTGTTAAACATAAAGTTCTATGTCTTAAATAACTATGTCCTTTTCGTTAATCAAATAGATTCGTAATCTTCAAAGGTTCAGTAATAATGTGCACAGTAAAAAAGCTTTTTTTTATTTTTTAGTATCTTCGAAACTTGTATTATTTAGTAAAATATATGTTCTTAAAATCACAGAATGGTATCAATGAAATAAAGAACAAGTGAAGAGAATATGATAAAAAAGAGCATTTTAAATAAACTACGAGTAAAAAACTATACCTTCTTCAGCAAGTAAAAAGAAATGCTGCTATCTTCTCGGTTTATACATGAGCCAATGACGCACGTAGACCTCGATGATCGTGATGCTGTTTGGTTTTACGATCCGAACGTGATCATAACGTTTATGAAGGCAATTTCGTATTAAAAAGAATGGATCTGCCTATTTTGAACCATTTTTAACACTTTAATTTTTTATGGCTGTGAATGCATAATTCTTGAATGCATTAAGCGTAAATATATATATATATATATATTTTTTTTTTTTTTTTTTTTTTTTTTTTTGCTGAGAAATTTAAACGGTTATTTCCATCTGCTAAGCACCAAAATACCCTTCTTTTAATACCCTTTAATTCAACTGTTTACGTGCAACTTGGAATTCTTTTTATAAGTTAGTGTCGCTGCTTCTTATGGCACTTTAAATTTTTATTTCACTAAAAATTCTCTAAGTTAAGAATTGTTTTAATCTTAATCTTAAACTGACGCTTGTATTTCTATTTCCTTATTTTTCTTTTTAGGAAATCACGAAAAATGGTCCAAGATTATTACCACATGATTTTTAGTTTATAATTTTCTGCTTAAAATGAATTGCACTGAAATCGTAACAAATCTGCATGCATTATTTGCATATGCAATATTTAGAATATTCTAATTCAGAAATATTGTTTAATTCTTATTGAATGTTTTAAGTTATCTTTCGGCAGTTTTCTCTGGTCATTAAGATGAATTAAATTTTAAATTAAATTAGGAGATATAGATACATCAAAACGTTTATATTTATCACACAAGTGCAATGTAAGTTCATTACGTGATTTTTCTTGAAGTTAAATACTTTACTCAGTGTATAATAATATGCAGCAAACAAAATCTAAATGATTCAAAAAGTTCTGCAACAAGAAAGCTGTTAATTAAAGCATCATGCAAAAATTACACTCCATGCTGTTCTGATATCAAGGATTTAAATTGTAACAGATGCTGGTTCAATAGACCAGTAATCAGTCATCTAACCTGTGTCACACTTTGTAGCTTTAATAATTTTTTTAAAAAGTACTGTACTGAATCAAAATTCAGCGATAAATATTCAGGTAATATTTCACACTAAAGGGCAAGTATTGGGATAAATATTTAGTGTGAACCTAATTATTCGAGGAAAACTATTTAGTGTGAATCTAATTATTCGAGGAATTTTAATTTATCATAGCAAAACATTACAAGGAACAAGGATTTTTCAACTAAAATATAACGCAAGAAAGTGGCCGATTTCAGCATTCTTCAAGAATGACGACATAATTACCGTTCCCATTTCAGTGGTTTTATGTGTAATATCAATTGGTTTGATTAATTAAGGATCTGTCATTCAACCGGCGATCCCTAATTCAAAAACTAAACTTAGTCAATAAATCACAAAAAGCACAGCATTAATAAGTAAGGTCTTGCTTTTCCAAAGAGTTGCTAACAGTTAGTCATACAGGATCTTAAAAGTATCTATTGCTTAAAGTGTCCCTCCATTTAGAAAGTCTTTTCAGCAAAATTTCATCTATATAAATAATTTTCAATTAATAATTGAATTTTTTCAGAAACTTACCCACGCGAAAAAAATTTAAATTCCGAAGACTTCCAACATTATGTTTATATCCGAGAATTAAAAAAAAAAAATTCTTCTATAATTTTAAATTTGTAGGAATTTATGCATTACGTTTTTTTTCTATTTACATTTTTTGTGAGTTGATTTAATTCTTATTTTACATGGCATTAGATGGTACATTTAAGTATTATTCGACTGTTATTGTCTAGAAATAAAAGTAAAGATTAGTGGGATTATTATGAGAAATATTTCCCTCATACTGCCTGTTTTATCTTCCTGTTTGTCCGAAATCTAATAATCAGAAAAATATGACGGATATTATAATAAAATTTTTCTTTTACAGAAATTACTTCCCACTTGGCTTTCAATACAAAAAGAAAGCTTGACTATCTTTCTTCTCAGTCATTTCCAACTTCTTTAATCTTTAGCGATGGATTAAAGTATTTGCTCATTAGAAAAATTAAACCGTAAACTATTTTATTTGTTAAAAAGGCTTCTTAATATCCTGCTATTACTTTTCTTGTAATCCTTTGCATTTTTTAACTAGTAAAAATATTCATGAAAAAATAATGCTAAAATTATTCAGCTTTTCTTCAATACGTTAATCTTTAGTTTATCCTTATATGCAAATTTTTAGTTTATGATACGTTGGAAAATATAATTTTATTATGGTCTCTAGTAACGATTATTTTGTAATTTAATGTAGTCAAAGAATCTTTTTATCAGTTGTTTTCTCCAAGGTTTTAGGAGAATATGAAACGAACCTAAGCAATGGCAATAATTAACTTTATTCTAATTTTAAATGGAGAATTAGCTTACAGTCATGAATATAACGTTCATGAGTATAACGATATCTCTATAACACTCTGTGTTATAGTATAATTTTATCAGAATTTTTTTAAGAATATTACTATGAACTTTAACTTTTTTCTCCAGTTGTATGTCGAGAAATATCTCAGTTAGTGTACACAACAACAGCACTCTATACCTAATGCGTTATGGGAATGACATACTCTTCAAATCACGATGAAATTGGCAAATAAAGATCTATTTGTAAGACAAGTATTTCTTATGGAGACTTTGAAAAGAATACAGAATTTAATTTATAATTAAATACTTCATTAACTTACATCTAATTAATCATTAAATATGTTTTTGATTATTTTAAATTAATATTTATAGAAATCAAAACGTTTTTGCCCTTTAATTTAAAACGGGAATAGATTCGAAGCCGCACCATATAATAAATAATTTCAAGTAAATCAAAATATTGATTTTTTTTTTCTGTTTAAATAAAGTTATAAGCTCTATTTTTATGTAAACCTGAGATGTAAAGAAGTTGCATAAAATTAATTTATTATTATTACTTATGAAATTCTATTTTATAATTCTTAATAATTTTTGTGTTTAGCTCTTGGCTTTGTAATGAAATTTAAAGCATTTATACTATAGAAGTAGCGCAAGGGAAGACTTTGTACTTCGGTCCTACTTTGAAATATTAATTTTTAATTTAATTAAAATATTGAAATATAAAGCTATTTGATAATTATTTATCATGTTCTGATTCTCTCATAATTTTCTTTAACTCTAATTTTAGGACTATCATAGTTTTTCTTTTAATTAAAAAAATAGTAATTTTAGAACCAAGATACAACGTCCATATTGTACCTTGGCCCTAGTCATGTTATACAATGGACCATGCATCTTTTTTTATAAAAAATAAAAATAAAAATGACGAAACTTTTTATGATGTATTTGAAATATTTAAAAGTACATTTAATAACAGATTTGTCATAGATACCTATTTAAACTTGTTTAAAATTAATATAAAACAAAAGGTGTAAATTAGAGGGCGGATGGGGGGGGGGGTATAATTCCAACCACAATATATATATCAATTCCATTTTAACCGTTTTATTGCATTTTTATATAATTTTTATACATGTTTATTTTATCGCGATGCAAAATCACCAAAAAACATCTGCATAAAAAGGTAAGATTATTTTTCAAAAGCTGATACTATACCAGGAAATATATGAAGAATTCTCCCGTCTCTTTAAATAAGATTAGGTTCTGGCAAAATGCTAATGATTTGATCGCAACTGATTGAAAAACATATTTTCCTCAAGTATGAATTGCATTCTAGTGCTATTAAAACGTTTCATGGACACAACAATAATCCATTTTTCAACACTGTCATCATGTATGCATATTTGCTGCACACAAGTGATGTACATATAGAGTTGAGTTTTGAATTCCTTCCATTAGTGATACAAGGACAAACTTTCCTGACAAATTTTCATTTGTTGTCTTTTTTAACAGAATAGCATGTGTTCTACTTTGGACCTGTTCAAGGCACAACACTATTGCTAGGTTCAAGGTACAAAGCTTGGGTGACTTGAAAAATAATATTCTCTTACCATTTTCTAGTTAGACTTAACATGATTTGAAACTCATGTTCATAGTACACTATAAATACTCTTTTATGTATAACTTTGAATTTAAAACAAATAAATATTGATAACGGGATATAATGAAAAGCTGCAGCTTTAAAAAAAATACTTTTTGATGATCAAATCTTCTTTTTTTTTTTTTTTTTTTTTTTTTTTTTAAACAATTGTCTGCAACATGTGCTGACTATATTAAAGAGACCAACTGCTAAGTGACATCTAGCGGTATATCTCAGAACTACATAGATTACCAACATTAAACTACATATTTTTGTGCAAATCCAAACGATAGAGCTAAAAACTTTGTAGTTTCAAGGTACATATACGTTCAAGGTACAACATCGTCCCTTAACTCTACACCCTTTAAATTTTAAATCTCAGTTTTTCAGTTTTAACTGTGGAACTGAAGCATCGATATGATCATAATAACACACACACACACACACACACACACACACACACACACATATATATATATATATATATATATATATATAATATGTCGTCTTTCTATAAGAATTATTGAGGATCGTTAGCTTATTTTAATTTCTCATGAGCAAAATTATCGAATAAGTCTTCGAAAAGTCATTATCTTAATTTATATCATTTTTCCCATAATGTTGCCGTTGTTATATTACGTATCTGATAATTTTCAAGATTGAAATTATTCAATTTTCAAAATGTTATTTAGATATATCTTATTGTTTAATCCAAATAATAAATAGAAGTTTATAGGGGAAAATTAAATAGGCAATCTAATTATTAAAATTATCTAAATTGTATAATAAATATAAATATCAACTTAAAATTAAATTTCTTTATTTAACCTTCAGCCTTTGTGTATAAATAACTTGCTATTATATAGGCTATAATTACAAACGGCTGAAGCTTGAAAATATTTTTTTATAATTAATCAATTACACGAATAAGTATAAATAAGTACACAGTTGTTTAAAATGCTAATGCTATAAATTGATTATAAATGAAATAAAGTTGAAAGACTCATTAAATTTCAGTCTAATTTTGCTTTTTAAAATACTTTTGAAACTATTTCTGTAGGTAATTAAATAATACACAACACAAATGATAAAGAGTTAAATAGTAATGGCAACATAAGTATATAAAATGTGCATGCATTTCGTTAAAAAAGAAATAGAAGCACTGAGTTAAGGAAATTAAAATTCATCTTTTTTTCTGCAATTAGTCTAATAATGCTACCGTTTTTTAAAAGTTTGTTTGATTTAATCCGTTCAAAAATGAAAATAATTAACTGTAATCATACCCAAAGAGAAGTAAGTATTTATGTAAAATATTAGAATTATATTTAATTAAACAAAATTAATTTAATCGCTAGTTTTCACAATAATATGTTAATATTAACATATTGAATATGTTATATATAATTGAATACAACATATTCAATAATGTTAATATTATTGTTTAGAAAAAATTAACTAACTGGATGAAATTTTTAACTAACCGATTTTCCTAGATTTTTAACAAATTTCTCGTGAAATTCCATTACAACTTTTCGTGAGATAATTTATTTTCCTAAATGAATACTTCTTTAACGATTTAAATCTTCTCTTACTAAGAAAAGAAAACACTCATAATTTAAAATTAGTTATTAAATAGCTAGCTACGCAGTATTTCTATTAATTTTTTTCCTGATCAAAAAATTTCCCCGGGCGTAAATAGTGCCAGGGTTCAAAGACTCTTCTATTTCTACCTGCTTAAGTCATATTTATGGGTTGTAGAACATCGAGAGTATCACTATTTGTTTCACCTGCGTAAGGGGGCATCAACCCTTCTAAACGGAAGTTCAAAATCCCTTACATAAGATTTTCAACCAGGGCATTCCCTTCAGAGGAAAGTTTTTCAATTTTATTTTAACTTTTTCAAAGATAAAAAATGAGCATAAGTCTAAGATTGATTTTAGACCATGGAGGTGTTTTTCAGTTTTTTTTTTTTTTTTTTTCAATTTGTGAAATAATTTATTTACATATTAAAAATGTCATTTTAAGCATGTAAAATGCATTACAAAAATTATATAAAAAAGTAAACATTTGTTAATTAATACATTTGTTTTTACAAGAAAAAATGGGCATAATTCTAAGATGACTTTTACCCTTTATATCACAACAGCTGGAATTTGTGATTTAACTTAAATATGAGATATGTCATTTTAAACATGTAAAGGAAAACCAAAAATGTAGAGCTTATTTTTTGTTTTCAACGTATAATGTTCAAATTTAGTTTTCGCTAGGAAAAATACAGGAAGAAGCCTAAGATTGGTTTTAGCTTTTCATATCGAGGCATCTGCAAATTGTGAAATAATTTATTTATACATATGAAATGTCATTTTAAGCATGTAGAAATAAATACAAAAACTAATAATAAAGTATATTTATTTATTAATTCGTTTTGTTTTATAAGAAGTAAAAATGGGCATAAGTCTAATAAGATCGATTTGAATTCTTTTCAGAACAAATGCAGTTTGTAAAAAAATATATACCTAAATATATGTTCATTTTAAACACGTAAAAATAAAATAAAAAATTATAAGATTTTTATTATTATTTATTTTCATTTTTTTTCTTTAACAGAAAAATGAACAGAAATCCAAGAGCGATTAAAACCCTTTATGCCACAACAACTGTAATATGGGAAGCAATTTGTAAACAAAAAATAATAACTAATAACAAAAACTATTTATTTATTATTTAAAGACTAGTTAAATGTCTGAAATTAAGTACTTCCTGCAGGTATTACCAATTTTCTGCCCTCCCCCTACACACACAAAATAATAATAATATTAACTTTTGTATACAGAATTTACACTTAATTGTGTGAGATGTCACTTCTGAACCAAAATTTCTAATCCTCCTATAAACACGTTTTTTTTATTTCAATAATTAAATAGCTCAGATGATAAAGGTGGTATGTGACAAAAAAAAATTGAGTTAATCATATGATTGAAGATAATCAGTGGTCCTTAATCTGTAAATCCTTTCAAGGGCGGTGGTGACACGGCGTGACTATCTAATTTTAATTCCAAAACTGACAAACGGTACTAAGAATATTTTAATAAAATTCTGCTTTTAAAGTGAAAGGGTAGAAAAGCAGGTTTTTATTTTCTAAAAAAATCTTTCTTAGATTCTGGTGTTAGTCAGTTATTGTAACATTTTACGAACAGAATTCGTCTGCCTTTGAAAGGGTTAAATTACTATTGGAAAAATCCAATACTCACAGAGAATTTAATTGATAAAAGAGGTATTTCACAATAAACACAAATAAAGATTTGGAACTTTACAGCTCATTTTCTCAAAATGGTCATTACGTCACTTATCACCTTTATCATATGAGCTCCTCAATTATTGCGTGCAGTTATTGAAGACCCCAAAAAGACATTGATATCAAATAGTAAAATAATAGATTCAGAACTTTATTCTATTCAGATCATTATTCTAACAATTTTAATTGGTTACACTGTAAAGACAACAATGAATAAAGTTGTTTTTGAAAACTCGATTATTGATTTAATAGACCAACTGTATATGCTACATACGTGCAACGCGGATATATAAAGAATTAAAATCATATTATAATTAGTTTAAAAGTACAGTTTATTTGTTATTATTCTCCATTGAAATAGTTTCGGTTTGAAATTTAGAGCATGATTTAGTACTATATTTTAAATCTAACATATTAATAGCACCCCTCCCCCCCAAACAAAAAACAAAAAAACTACAGTAATTCCACACCAAATTAAAATAAATTCAATAAATAAGGAAATTTATTACATTCCTTGTTCCTGAATCTTTTAAAAGAAGTATCAAAGACTCTAGACAGATGTCTGTGTTCCCAAATTAATATTTTTAATTATAAATATTCAAATGTATGTCTCCCTTCTTTAATAGGACATGTATAAATATATTAATATGCATACTATATCAGGATATCTTCCTAAAATTTGAAATTTTCTTTATTCATTTTAGCAAGAATACCTAAAAAAACATTCGCACATGCATTACTATGAGAAACTCCTCATAAATCACTGCTAAACAAAAATTCATAAAGACTAAAATAATTTAAAATTTTGACCAGTGAAATGTTAAGAACTTAAAAATCTTAAGCGGTATAAAATAAAAACATTCAATGAGTAAACGTAAATTTTATCATTTATCATTAATTTTATCAAATTAATATCACTCGAATGAAACTTACTTCGTTGGAAATCTTAAAATTATATTAAAATAAGGTACAAATAAACACCACAACTCTGCTTTTAAAAGGTAACAAAAAGGCATGTAAATACAAAACATTTATTGGAATAAAACCCTTAGAAATAGATGAAACACTGAAAATTCCTCCATAGGTATATCACTGGATTGTGAGGCTCTGCGTTTGGGATAATCACTATTAGATGAAACATCGAAAATTCTTCCATAGGTATCACTGGATTGTGAACTTCCGCTTTCAAGGGGTTAAAGTCCCCTAACACACCTGGGTATTATCAGGTACTTACAGAGCGTGCATTCAACTTCACTTTCTCTTCAGATTTCTCACCTAGGTGGGATATTCTGCCTTTCCTGGGTAAAAGTTCGCAGGAATAAGTGAATATTCCAGGCATATTTTCATTAGTGATTTGTTACTTCTAGCGAATATATCGAGTTTCTTCACCTAGCAAATGAAAATGGATAAGTAAGTCATTTAATTTTTTTTGCTTTTCTAGAATAGTTTTGTTTTGAAAATCTATAACTGCACACATATTAAGATAAATATTGAAATGCCTTTAGCAAATGCACTTCTCAATGAGTAACATATTATAAATTAGTTTTATGGTTTTTGAAATATTTCAGATCTTAAAAGAAAACTAAGATATATTTAAAGAATAAGAAAAAAATTAATAAATATTTTCAAAAGAAACTTATTTAAATTCTCAAATTAAATTATTTATTTGAAGATTTAAAATGTATAGCGCATTAAACTGGTCCTAAAGATACATTTTTCATCTCCGTGCATTAACGATATCGAAAATTAAATTGCATTTCATATCTGATTGACTACGCCTTTTTTTTTCTTTTTGTTATCTGTCAAACGTCCTTAACTTCCACAATTGCCTGCAACTCTCAATTAAACAAAATCCGGATATATAATTTTCAAAATATCTGATGTGGAAGAAAAATATTATTATTTTAACTAGAGTAAAATAATAATATTTCTCTAAATAAATTATTTTAGTTTGTTTATCGGAGGGGGGGGGGGGGAGGAGGGGATTATTTCATAAAATAATGCAGAGTTTTAAATTCTTTTAACGTTTTTAACTATTCAAGATAATAATTTTGATATTTAATTGTTTTAAATGCAAACGATATTGTTATCTTTAATGTAACTATTCATTAACCATTGAAAATATTTTTTATTCTGATTTAATAGAATATTCCAGTTATTTCAATGTTTGAAATATAGATCTGGTTAAAATTGTATATACCAATACTTTACCCCATGTTTTCGTTTCTTTCCTTCTTGTTCATTTTCGCTATAATTCTTATAATCAATCATAGCCCATACAAGTTACACATAATTAACACTATATTTTAAACTTGGTCATACATTCTGATATGTTACTAATTATATTGTGAAACACTTGATTAGATTCTATATTCTAGATTAAATTCGCTTTTTTATGTTCAGTATTTCACAATTATTCATATTATGCCATTTTTTAATTTACACAATTTATCACTAAAACATAAACATATAAAACATTTAAGTGAATAGTTAGGTAATTATTTTAGTTTGTTTATCGGAGGGGGGGGGGAGGAGGGGATTATTTCATAAAATAATGCAGAGTTTTAAATTCTTTTAACGTTTTTAACTATTCAAGATAATAATTTTGATATTTAATTGTTTTAAATGCAAACGATATTGTTATCTTTAATGTAACCATTCATTAACCATTGAAAATATTTTTTATTCTGATTTAATAGAATATTCAAGTTATTTCAATGTTTGAAATATAGATCTGGTTAAAATTGTATATACCAATACTTTACCCCATGTTTTCGTTTCTTTCCTTCTTGTTCATTTTCGCTATAATTCTTATAATCAATCATAGCCCATACAAGTTACACATAATTAACACTATATTTTAAACTTGGTCATACATTCTGATATGTTACTAATTATATTGTGAAACACCTGATTAGATTCTATATTCTAGATTAAATTCGCTTTTTTATGTTCAGTATTTCACAATTATTCATATTATGCCATTTTTTAATTTACACAATTTATCACTAAAACATAAACATATAAAACATTTAAGTGAATAGTTAGGTATTTATTACGTATAATAAATCCAAAAGTCGCTGATAAATGATAAATAAATAAACAGTGCTTATTCTGATATTATTAATTATTAGTTTATTATTATTATTGTATAAAGTTGTTCTTCATATTGGGGATTTAAGTATTTTAGTACCAATTACCTGAGAAATATTTATTTTTACTGCAAAACATTTACCTACCCCCCCCCACACACACACACACACACACACAAATAAATAAATAAAGTTACACTTGGATTTGTTTTGAAACTTCATGACCGGGAAATTTTCGCAAGTGGTTCATCCCTAGAATAACATAAAATTTTGAAGGTTGCTTACTGAATTCAATATACCAAAAATAAATAAATAGAGAGTATATTAATGTATTCATCTTTATCAAATAATTGGAACCACACTAAATCAAATTAAGATTTTTTTTTAATCAAATTCATTTGCATGACCAGAGATATGTTTAGGAAAATTTTAGGTCCTTTAAAGGACCCTTCACAAAATAATTTACCTTAAAACAGGACCCTTCACAAAATTATTTATCCCCAAACAGGACCCTTCACAAAACATTTTATTCCAAAACAGGACCCTTCACAAAATTATTTGTCTCTAAAATAGACCTTTCAGAGAATTTTTTCACTTTCAAATTGAACTTTTCACAAATTTAGTCATTTAAAAATAAAATCTGGCCTGTAAGTAAGAAGTTGAACTCACCAAAGAGCATATTACTTAGCTTTTTATACATAAAGGATAGGACATGAAGACATCGATAATTTAAAATTCACAAAATTGTGACTAGAATTTTCACAAAAATAAGAAAAACTTCACAATTTCACAAAAACAGGACCCTGTGAGAAAAGTCTGGACAGACCCCTGATGACATACAAAATATAGGAAATCTGTTCCTTTTCTTTTAAATTTCAATCAATCAAATTAATTTAAATCTGCGCTTTTTGGTAGTATGTGGCAATCCCTATTATATGTATACCAAACTGATGCATGAGTAATTTATGGGGCACTTTCAAATTTCATAGCCCGTATGTATTTTTATGTAGTTCAGACTATTTTTTCCCTTAGGACATGTATCCCTCCCCCCTTATATATTTCTTATATGGCCGTAAATACAATAAGGTGCAGCATTGAACATCAATTTAAAATCTCCAAAAAAAAAATTATTGCAACCAAAAAATAACATTTAGTTTGGAAATTATAAAGAATCATGCTCTTTTTATTTTACTATCCATAAATAAAATTAAATATATTATTCATAAGTTATTTGTTATTGATTTTTATTATGTAATTTAACAAATATTATGGCTTGCCATTTTGAAAAGAAATCTAATAAGCAGAAGGTATCCACAATGAGTTTTAATTAAACGACATTATTCTCTGATTAACCTTTCAGCTACGGATCGCGTTGTGTTTAACTTGCACTATTGTGTGGTCGACTGTGTGGTCAGTGGTCTACGTCTCGTTTACATTTTAGATTACATATCGTCGTACTAAAAAAGACTTTGCCAAAACCCGCTCTTAATTTTTCTATTCGTTATTTCAGTAAATTATAATATAAATTAAAACATTTTATTTAGAACTTTCCTAAAATTGACAATTTCATTTGGTATTTTTCTCATACAATCCCTATTTCATATCTACAAAATAAAGTTTTCCTGAGAAATTGTCAGGGGAAAATACTACCAGTAGTAGGTTAATTTTTATAATTTTCACTCAAGTTATCCAATTTTTTATTAAAATTTATCTCTATAATATTATATTTATGATGAAAAGAAATTTATAATATTCTAAATCGCCTTTTAGCAGTACATAAAATGTTTAATATTTTCATAAATTAATACTTCCAATTTGTATCATAATTGTGCTATTGTACCCTAGTAATTTAACGAACTACTCATATCACTTAACAACAATGATGTAAAGCAGTGGTTTAAGTGTAGGGAAAAAAGTTGTTACTGCATTCTTTAAACAAGATTGCCCAAACATATTATTGGAAAAAAAGAAGGAAGAGTTACCAGCAGTCATGAAGTTAAATTTTCTCAGTTGTAACTTTCACTCAGATCATGTAGAAATATTAGTTAAAAACCACTTGTTTTATGATGATGCACATATGCTGAAGGAAATTAAAAACAATCTGAATCGTGTAGTAGCATTTGACACTTTCTTGAAGAAACAAGTTGTATCTTTTCTGTAATATAATTTGCTCTAGAAACCCAACGCTAAATTTGTATATTTTCTGTACTATTTGCTCTACTAACCCAACGCCAAATTTGTATCTTTCCTGTACTATAATTTGCTCTAGAAACTCGACGCCAAAAAATCATATCAGTTAACACTATTTATCTAAAACATTGATTTCAATGTCTCATAAAATGTAAAGCCTCCATTTTTATAAAACATTTTTTTATATAATTTTAGTTAAAAATAAGCCATAGTAAACCATAATAGTCATTTTGTAAACTTTGTAACACTTCTGTAAATATAACTGATTTACGATTAGAATAATTTCATGAGAATTAAATAAAAAAAATCTTATTGCCAATAATCTGTTGACAATTAATATCCATATTAGAAATTGCACAGTGTTTAATACATACTGAATTTACTTTTAGTAACCAGGAGTTAGAAACTTGAAATTAAATAAATAACTGTATTTTGATTACTTTTAAGTGACTGGTTTCATTAATTGATAACTTTCGCATTAATAACTAATGTTTTATCCAATGAAGATACTAAACAGTGCATTTTATGTCACAGGATATAGAAATCAAAGTATGTTTCGCGTGTGTGTTGATGAAAATTTAATTCACAAAGTTTTATATAAATGTGTCTCTGCGCAAAAAATTCATTTACTGAAAATTATTGAAACACTTTTCAGAAAGCAATGGTAAAGAAATTTATAACGTGTTTGTACGGTAGTGAGGGAATGCCTTTTGAAATAGTTTTCCTGTCAAAAAATTATTTGCTGATTACGTATAAAAAAACAAAAAAAAAAACAAGATGCTTTGTTTTTTTATACTTTGAGAATTTTTCTTCTCAGATACATTTGTTGGGTTACATCATATTTGCAGAATAGCACTAAAACATACACTGAAATTGGAAAATAAAAAAGAAATTATCTACGAATTAGTAACGAAAATTTAATTCTTCGTAAGGTCGGTCTGGTTCTTGGGAATTTCCGAAAGAGTATCCGCATGAAACATTTTGTCTTCGATATTAATGTGCATATGATATAGATTATATTTAGAAGTATTTGATCTTATGTATCTTTTCCTGGAAAGATACCTCACTTATTTAATTGCCATATTTCAAAAACACTGTATAGACTTTCATTTTTTCTAGGAAGTTTTATTATAGTCCAGTTGTAAACTAAAGAATTCAACTTAGAAATTTAAAAACTCAAGATCAAAGTTTTCTATAACCATGCTCATTACATCCCTGTTCACTAAGTTAGCATACAACGTGACAACTATGTTTATGGAGAAAAAATTGCCAAATTAAATACGGTAATTAACTGCTTCCCTGGTTGTTTGCATAATTTACAGAAGCACTGATTTAATTAATAATTTCTGGAAATGAAATGAATTTGTAGTATTTACCCGTGGATCCCACATTTCGGTTCAGCACCAGCGCACTCCACACTAGTGTGATTTTGGATTCTGTAACTTCAATTGCGTATAACTTTATTAGCAATATAGTGAAAATGAAATATAACACATTATCCCAATATGAAAACTAATGAGGAATCGAACAGTGAAATTTATTTTTATCAATAATTTCAGTTTGTTAAGGAAAAATACAAATTAATGAAAGCATGTTTAAAAAAATGCCGACATTTAAAATTTTAGCCGGTACAAATTTGCACTAGTGTGGAGTTATCGATTAAATTCTTAATTTACAAAAGCAGCTTGGAAAACCATCTCTTCGCAGTTCAATAAATGATTTCCTCGAGAAGGTATTTTTCAGCTAGATAATATACCTTTTCTTATGTTCAGTTTCCTGTAAAATTACTTTACTTCTAGGTTTTTAAATTACTATCATAAATAGGAAATAATCATGAATCTCACCGAGGAAATATGGGATATTTCTCAAAACAAAATCCATGAAATGGCAATATCTAACATAGATAACCGAATAAAAAGAGCATACAGAATACAAGATGTTGATACATATCTAAAGCAGTTGTTTTTTAAAGTCTGTATAGAAGGGAACAATCAAGGCATTGTTAGAAGCTAATTGGAAAGTCATCAAAACATTGTAAAAGCGAGTTGGAAACGAATCAAGACATTTATTAAGAGCAAAATGTCATCATATTACATACTGAAATTGTTTATAATAAGCTTCTTCATCAGCATTTGTTCTTAACTTCATAAACATCATGAAGCGGGTCTTAATTAGCATAATATAAAAATATCTTAATAAGTGTTCAATAAGATTTCATCATTCATAAAACACATTTCAGAAATCTATAATGGACAGAAAAAGGCTGTCTAAATGATCTTCAGAATCAATCTATCTATCATTCTTTATTTATGATTTTACACAAATTCTCGATTTTTAAACAAATAGATTGTGTTTAGTCAACTACGATTTCATTTTCTTTTGCCTTGTTCAGTGCTGAAACCATTTTACATTTAATACTGAAATATCTTGTATGATTGGAAAACAAAAGGTTCTTCTAAATTAAAATTTCATTTAAAAATTTAATAACATTAGCTCTAAAATTTAAGCATAAAAATTACTTTTCAAATTTTTTTCAAGTTATTGCATTTTATAAAATAAAAAAAATGTCAACATTCATGTTGCTATTCTTTAAATATAAACATAAGTTTAAACTTTCTGTTAAACTTTATTGATAAACGTGAAAAAAGTCCAGAATCCTACTTAGAATAACTTAGCTGTATACCTCACTTAAATAATCAAGGATGTTTTACATTTTTTACAATCCTCTAAAAGTTTAAAGGATTTCTTACATTTCCAAAAAACTATTCATAAAATATTAGTTAATTAAAATTTTGCTTGACTATAGGGTGGAAAAATAACTTTTAGTTTTCTTTATCAGAAATGCCAGCTAAAATAACAATTTGTTCGAAAAATGTTTTGTTTACGATAACTTTAATGTGAATTAAATGTGTTAAACTTCATTGTGAATTCAGTTGATTCCGAATGTGAATTGCAACATTATCTGCTTCATTTTTAAACACCACCATATCCAGCATTGTTGATGAATATTACAGAAAAATTTTACAGTGTAAGGAGAGAATGATATGAAAATTATTACAGGAAATAGAAGCATTACCTTACTAATATTATATATTCGAATAGACTATTCTGAAATTTTACCTGCAAATTTTTCTGTCTTTTTAGAGTCGGGCTAAAGAAAACCTCGATTTTACATTAAATTTTACCGATAAGCTATTAATAAGAAATCCTTAATATAGACTGTAAGAATTAAATTTATCAGATAATTCGAATTGTGCTATCAAATGTCTCTCGAAAAATTGTGTGGTTTATCCCCAGATCTCATTTCAAGATACAAAACCAGGCTCTACATTTCTTTGTATATTACAAAGATATGTGTAATTACTGCTTTACAAAGCTGTGTTGATACAAAAACTATTTTTGAAAATATGAAGCAATAGAAAATGCATTTATTATATGAGTAAAAGTATTTATATGGCATGTATAAAACTAATTGCCATATTATTTAAATGATAGACATTAATATGAAACTTTTCATTTTAAGATGAACAGTATTAGCATTTTTATTGCTTATTACTTTCTTTCTCTATCCTTTTAAATGGCTTGAAAGGGAGAAGCAGTTTTAATTTTACTTATCTGAAATGTTTAGTAAAACATAACAGGTCTAATTCTACTTTTTTTTTTAATAGTCCATGAAGTACGTAAAAAATCTTAAAATTTAGGTTTATGGAAAAAAATTCAGTTTTTTTTTTTTTTTTTTTAAAGCAACTTTTCTTTATTATTTCTAAAAAGCTTTCTTCATAGTAAACAAAATTTAATTGACATCACACACTTTTATTTTT
Organism: Maratus speciosus; assembly: GCA_963932465.1. Lineage (NCBI taxonomy): Eukaryota > Metazoa > Arthropoda > Arachnida > Araneae > Salticidae > Maratus > Maratus speciosus. Next base: position 286,282,306 of record OZ010787.1, on the reverse strand, counting down.
TTAATACTTCGATGTTTAGACAAGTTTTGAAATTATTATGTTTATGAAATAATAACTCTGTTCGTGAAAAAATAATAAGTATCCAATTTTGCTTACTATTTGTTTGAAGCAGATAATTAAAGTTCTTACAAAATTACCAATTAATTCATCTTCGGTTACTTTTCAAAATTTCCCTACCAAAACGTTTTAAATGAACATACCGGTCATTACAAAATCAATATTATTTTTAATAGCCAAAGTGACTTAATATACTAATCTTCAAAAGTTTCAATTTTTCGCTTCTTTCTTTCTCATGACAATCCTTTTAAAAATTATTCGTAGCAAGATCAGATCAGATTTATTAGTTTGAAGCAATGACAAATTTTAGACATATATATGTACAAGGCAGCATTTACAAGGATTTAGAAGTAGTAAAGCCATTTAAAACTACGGAAAGCAAAAGGGACTCATCGGTGACTGATTTGGGGTTAAACTCCTTTATTTCCAATATGAGCATGCCACATGAATATTGCCCATTCATATCAAAAAAATTCTAAGATAATGGAGGTTAAATATCTCAAAAACATTAAAACCTTTAAGAGGCTGTCCCACAAATTTCAGTTGATTTGTGAATTCATGTGATTGTGAATTCATTGTGTGCATTGTTCTGTTTGCATGTTGTATTCAATTCATTCTGTTTGTATGTTGTATTCAATTATTTCTGTTCATCTTAAAATGAAAAGTTTCATATTAATGTCTATAATTTAAATAATATGGCAATTAGTTAGTTTTATACATGCCATATAAATACTTTTACTCACATAATAAATGCATTTTCTACTGCTTCATATTTTCAAATATAGTTTTTGTATCTACGCAGCTTTGTAAAACAGTAATTAAACATTCCTTTATAATGTACAAAGAAATTTTAAGCATGATTTTATATCTTGAAATGAGATTTAGGAATTAGCCACACAATTTTCCGCGAGATATTTGATAGCACAATTCGGGTTACCTGTTATATTTAATTCTCACTGTCTATATTAATTATTTCTTATTCATAGCTTATTGGTTTAATTTAATGTAAAATTGGGGTTTTCTTTAATTTCCCTGCTAGTCTAGCCCTACTCTATGAAAAGACAGAAAAATTTGCTGAAAAATTCAGAATAATAGTATTTCCTGTAATAATTTGCATATCATTTTCTGCTACACTATAAAATTTTGTTGTAATATTCATCAACAATGCTGGATCCTGTGATGTTTAAAATTTATGCAGGTAAATGTTGCAATTCACATTTCAAGCACACAGTAAGATTCCTTGTGTGTTGTTTAGGAATGCTATTGATACAAATTCAGATAAATACACAATAAATAGTGACCTTGATGGATTGTAAGACAGCGTAAAATAAAATTAATGTCAAGACGATAGTCACTTATAGCATTGGGTTTTCTTCCGACAAATAAAGTATTTAAAAGAACAATAAACAGTTTTAAGAAAATCGGTAGAAAAAAACTAGTAGACAATCAGAATGCCTATTTCTTCAATCGTTTTTATTATTTTCTTCGGCTCTTTCGTATTTACAGTGTAGTAAAATAACTCAAAAAGATAATTTGCAACACATTTTGGGTAAAAAAAAAAAAAAAAATCTGAAAAATGATTATTCTTATGCGTTTTCTGTACGTAACTTACGCCCAATACAATTTAATGATTTTAACTTGTTTTATTATTGAAATTAACACTAGAACGCCCGGAAATTTTACTCAAGTTCCATAAAAATATTTGACACCAGAATTTTTATTTAAAATTATATGACTGATTTATTTAACGTAAATTAGCGTTGTTTAAATTTAACTTATTTTAAGAAAGAATTTCTGGTCCCAGTTGACATTTAATCATATGGTCGGAGTCGGATCGGCTCATTCCGGGCGTTCTAGTGTTAAATAAAGCATGGACAACTTAAAAGTCAAAACTTTGCATATTTATCCATTAACCGAAAATGAGGATCAACAATCATATACTAGTGCTATATACTTTGACAAATTTGTATTCTGAAATTCTAAATCTTATATTTATATATATATATATATATATATATATATATATATATATATATATATATATATATATATATATATATAACACCATTATAAACCATTACAAATTACCAACAAAAATTGTGAAATTATGAATAAAAAAGGAATTTATTCATTGTCTATAAAATTGATCCCCTTAACAATATCAACATGGATTTTAATTAATATATATAACCCTAATACAATTAGAAATCATCATCTATTTCCAATTACAATAATTAAATTAATAAATTTAGCATCAAATCAAAACAGTAACATTACACAAAATACAGATGGAACCCTACACAAGTAATACAAATTAAGCAAAATCCACTAATTCACTAGCACATTGCATACGATTAATCCATATAAACATATGAAAAACAACCAAATTTTGAAGAAAAAAAATTTGAAAAAATAACCTAATAAAGACAGAAGAAACAAATAACCAGCAAAATAATGACGAACGATTAAAAGACGTAACGTAAACAAATAACAGATCAAATTGATGGATGTAGCTGGAAGCTTATATGGCATTTCACTTTTCAGGGGTATATGAAATACCAATATATATATATATATATATATATATATATATCAGTGGCGTGGCGTGAAAATTATCGGTGGTCATCGCAATTATTTAAGTTTGTGGTGAAAAATTATTAACTCTAAAATTCAATGGTTGAATGTTCAAAAAAGAAACTTTAAATCTTACCTTCACTTATACATGAACTCCAAATGTTCTGCTAAAACTGGATCGTAGAGTTTTAAAAGCTTATTAAGAGTTTTAAAATATTGCTTGGTCATCGCCGCATCCAGCGATGACCGGACGCCACGCCACTGATATATATATATATATATATATATTGTTAAAGTTACAATGTTACATATTTTTAAGTTTAATTCGTGTGATTATTCTTATCTTTTGAAAATGATTGCGATTAGAATGTATAACTTAATGATTGCATGCTGATAAGTTATGATGCCAATAATTTATGATTTTAATTAAAGTACATTTCAACTCCTAGAATAATATTTTGTTAACTTAAAGTTCTAACATTTTTTTTTTTAATCGAACAGACTATTTACAATAATTCTTCATTTAGTAAGTACCCTAAAACTTCAACACTTTAAATTTAGTTCATGAGAACACAGATTGAGGCCTGCTGACCCCGTCAATTTACGGTTGATCTCCCCCCACGAAAATTTAAAATCACTATCGAGCGTGGTCACTACAAGAATCAAAAATATACTAAGATAATTTTTGTGTTCAGGCAAAATCACGTATCAAAATATTTATTCACTTAGTATAGTATAAGCGTTATACACTTGCTATGGCTATGGGCTATAGATTTTCATTTATGAAAACCTTATTAATGGTCATAAGTTAATGAAATTTTCTGCGGAATATATAGGTATATGGAAAGTGTTTGTGAATTCACAGTAATTGTTTGAAATTTCGAATATTCAAGAATTTTTAGCCTGACTGCATTCCATATAATGCATGCAACATAGACAGCCATATGCAAGCAAGGCATGATGATAATAACAACTATACTTCCAAAAATTTCTTTGAATTTACCATGCCTCACGCAAGCTACGTCATATATGTAACAAATATCATTAAGTTATTTCATTAGATTAGTTTGATTTATGGAAGTAAAAATCAAGAAAAAGTGAAATACAATACATTTTCTTTCTTTGGATAATTATGTACTTAATATGAGTAAGTTAACTAACGTCAATAATAATTTTTTGAGGAAAAAGCCTTCCTGTGAATCGGAATAAATCTACATGGTTCTTACTCTTCAAGTCTGTGTACAAATGAAATAGGCAAATCAACCGAAAATTAATAGTCTTCATTTATTTCTGTATTGCTTATTTTTATTATTTTGAGAATTTTTGAAAGGTTGGTAAAAATGTGAGGTGTGTCACAAAAATTTAATATTATTGACGATGACCCTCACTAAATTTTGTAACTGAACTTTTAATCCTGTTTAAAGTACTGTGACCGAATTACTTTGGCTAGGGCGTGGCTTGTAAAACTAAAATACAGTTATTGATTTTGAATAAATTTCATTTATTGATTTTGACTAATGTTCACAGTCATTTAATAGAATTTTCCAACTATTGTTAAAATGCTTTTTTTTATGCGATAAAATTTTTGTTTGGAAATCTGTTTTGATTCTTATCTTCTTCCTTACAAATAAATAAATATTCATAATTTGAGAAAATTCATTTGCAGGAAAATTTGTGTAATTTTTTGGTTATTCAAGATATGTGCTTCTAAGTGCAAATCGTTTTTGTTTTTTGTCTGTTTTTAGGCGGCATTTATTGTGAATATTTCAAATTTAAAAAACCTCAGATTAAGAGTGAATTAAATATTCATTATGAGTGAAATCTTTTCATCATGTTTCAAAAATGTCCCTCCCGCTGATCGAATAGAATATTTTAAACATGTACCGTAATTTTCGGAGTATAGCCCACAGATCAAACAAACATGTACTCAAAACAAACCCAGAAATGGTTTAATAAAATATAATCGCTGTACATATTTGACTTTAATTATTAAAAAAAATTCTGTGTCAAAAAATATTTGTTTGATACTCAGATCATACGCCGGAAATTTCGGTAACTGAAAATTACTTAGAGTATAACGATTTGAATCTTCTGGCACCACATTAGAAAAAATGCATGCATGTTTACATCCATATATACTGGAAGGGAAAATACATGAAAAAGGTTTGCCAGTGAATCTCAAGGGGAATTAAAATTTTATTTATATTAACAGTACTTCATTTTATCAGTAAGTAAATCTTTGTATTAATTTTGATATGGATTGGGAAAATAATTCTTGTTAAGGGGACGCTTTACCAATTCAAGTTATCTCTTCGACGATCGCGAAATTTCATGTTAAACTGTGGGGGAAATTAATTAGGTGATTACTCGCTACCTAATATAAGTTCTTTAATTAAGGAAAAGCCTTTTGTAACTGTTATAGTTTTTATTGGAACAATCCTCTCATTGCCCTCATACGCAAGCAAAAACTATATTCTTTCTTTGGATGCTGATTTAAAAAAAAAGAAAGAAAAGAAACAGAACAGTCGAACCTCGTTAACCCTTCCAAAGGCGGTGGGATATTATTTATACAACTTAATTTTAATCCTTAAATGCCACAATCGTACCAGATTTTCGGAATAAATTTTTCAAATATATTTGTTTGTAAGTTATAGTGTCATTCAAATCATTTAAACAATTTCGTAACAGAAGTACTTTGCAACTGAAAGGTTTAACGCGAATCTCAAGGGGAATTAAAATTTTATTCCTATTAACAGTATTTCATTTTATCATTAAGTAAATCTTTGTATTGATTTTGATATGGATTACGAAAATAATTCATGTTTAGGGGATGCTTTACCAATTCAAGTTTTTTCTTCGATGACCGCGAAATTTCATGTTAAACTTTTGGGAAAATTAATTAGGTGATTACTCACTACCTAATATAATTATCGAAATACGGTTTTCAACATCAAAAAGTAGCCATTCGATGCCGACGTGATGCGATTTTTAAAATATTTTACTACATTTTAAGTATTTAAAAGAAATAACTCTAAACTATGAAATTTTCCCTTGAGCATAATTTTCAAAATTTATTGTCTTCTTAAAAACACTTAAAATTTAAGAAAAGAATGTTTCAAAACGAACCTACTCGAACGTTTACCTTCTGATGGTAAAACTGCATTTCAATAATTATACTTATCATATCATATTAATATAATTATCAAAATACGGTTTTCACTATTAAAAAGTAGCCATTCGATGCCGACGTGATGCGATTTAAAAAATATTTTACTACATTTTAAGCATTTAAAAGAAATAACTATAAACTTTGAAATTTTTACTTGAGCATAATTTTCAAAATTTATTGTCTTCTTAAAAACACTTAAGAAAAGAACGTTTAAAAACTAACCTATTCGAACGTTTAATTTCTGATGGTAAAAACTGTATTTCAATAATTATACTAGGTACTGAGTAATCACTTAAGTTGATTTTAGTATAGGTTAACATAATATTTCAGATTGGCGAGGAACGGCGGAGCAATTCGAATGTATATATATATACTATATGAAATAGAACTCATTCTGCCCTGCCATTAATGTACCGTCCAAAACATAACTGAATCACGCGAGTAAGGTTCCAAGCGACCTATTCTGATGGCACTGTAAGATTTTCAGGTTCTTAATTTTCCAAAGGTAGAATTTGGGTCACTTGAACTTGAAAAGTCCTCATAGAAGACATTTCCCTAATTGCAATTTAATGACTTGAAAGAAATCTTGTTTCAAATCATGTAAATTTTGATTGGTTGTATGGGGTTTAATGACAGAAAGCCACTTTAAGGAAATGCAGCGCCAAAACAGAGTTAAAACAAGCATCAAATTATGTAAAGTTTGAAGAATCGTTAGTATAATCTTTCAGTGTATATGAATACTTGCCAACCTCCCACTTTTTTAAAATTAAAAATGTATAGTTTGATCCAGATATTTGATTTTAAGACTGAAATCAAGTAAATTTCAAATGACTACTACATGAAAGCAAAGCAGATTTAATTATATAAATTTTCTAGTTCAAAGTAGGCTTCTTTTGTTAAAAAGAAAAACTGGGATGTTGGAAAGTATGTATATGTTAACTGGTTGTACTTTAATTATTGGTTAATTATTATTTCCCAAAATGAGTGCGACGATTCAGTATTTCCCCCTGGGGAAAATGAAGATATAAGTAACGAAAAAAATTGTTTCTATATTAATTATTTTTTTCAATTTTAACAGTTTATATTTATATCAAATTTCACTAAGATTATGTGCAATTAAAAGAATCATTTTAAAAACATATAAAAAATTTGTGGATTTTTTTTTTCTTATTATAAAATTATTCGCATATATGGCTTAAAAAGTATTTATTGAGGATGTGTGTGTGTGGGGGGGGGGGGGGGTATAATTACAAATTTTAACTTAACCAGACAATATATGGAATAGCTTATTACTGCATAATTATCATCCATTGAAAACTACGCGTGTGGGTCATAGTTTTTATAATAATTTCGAAATCACATAAATCTTTCAAGTATCAATAATCATTTATTCTGAAACTGGCTCACACACGGACTTCTTGGGAGTTCGCAGAGAGGTTTCTGTATGTTCTCAGGTAGGGTAAAAAAAAAAAAAAGTAAATAAATAAATAAAAACTGGATAGTTATTTATATTTACTTATGTTCATGTACGGGGTAAGTAGCCTTGTTTTGATTGACAAATTGTTGCATTGAACAAAAAAGATTAAGAACACCAGCTATAGCATAATAAATTAAAAAACATCAATTATTATATCGACAACTGCATTATTTTGTTGTTTTAGAGAGGTGAGTGTGTTCCTTTGAGATAATGAAAATGTGTATAACTTAAAAAAAAAAATCAATTAAAATTTCTCTGTTTTATTTCCAAATTGGGGGGGGGGGGGGGATTGTGTGAATATAGTGACTTCTTTTAAATAAAAAAAAAGCATAATGTATTATTACAGTTTTTTTCTGTTGTTGTTGTTGTTTGTTTCAGTTATTGATTATTAAAAAAATACACTTGCGAATCATAGTTTTTATTTGTTTCCCATATAGTGCAAACTTTATAGTATATATTCATTTCGAAATCGTATAAATCTCACTAACATCAATTATGAAATAAAAAAAATGCGCTATTTTGTTAAGTACATTAAAATTATATAATTTAGAAAACTATTTAAATGTAAAGAAAAATACATAAGATAGTAGGCATGGCTTATTCCTTTTCGATTTTTCTTCTTTTCCTTTCCTAATCATTCGGGTTCATTTAAAGCTTTAATTTTCATTCTAATATTTATAATATTCATTAAACCAAGGTCTATGCTAAAATAAACACATCGGGCGATTTTTACAGTCGCAAACTAATTTACAACTGAGTGAGCTGACATGATCGCTATTGAAGGTTTCGATTTGCTAACCGCTAGGAGAAGCCTCAAAACCGCCCGTGGAAGATACAATGATTTCAGATCCACCGCTTATTTCGATGGAAATAATGCTCCTCAGACGAAAATAAGAGAAAAATTGGCTTGCAGCGCCATCTCTAATCAGAAGTAGAAACAAATTCAAAAGTTTCTAATTGCTCCACAACATTCAAACTTTTGATATACTTTTAGCGATTATTGTAATTACCATAAATGCCGGTAATTTAAAACGAATTATTTTTATGCGTGATAAAAAAAAGAATTGTCGTGGATGTTTTTTAATAATTATTACTATTATAAAGTATCTTTTGAAACAATTAAAAATAACTATGTATTTTGTAACCAAATAAATATAATTCTTAATTACTACATTGAATTAATATTTTCTTAATATCTAATCTTTGACCAGTATCAAATAAATTTAAACTTAGAAACAATTCTATAATGATCAAAGTTCAAACAATAACTCATTTTCAATAAAAATTAGAGGCAGTTTCATTTTTCATTTTATTTGTTAAGTTTTTCTTCGGAAAATGCTCATTGTTTGCTAATGCATTAAAAGGTATTTGTTCCAAAATATAAAGGATTTCTATTACCCACTTTTAAAAAATTTTTCGGGTGAAAAGAAAAAATAAGTACTTCTAACTAAAATATTTTATTTCTGTCAAGTATAGACTACAGGGTTCGCAATTTTATTGACTGCAAGTAAAATTCTCTTGCTCGGTACACAATATAGTTTATTTTATTTTACTCTTATTTTCTTTCCTTTTTTTTTTTTTTTTTTTTCATAGATTGCATACGAGATAGATTTCAAAGTCAATTATGAACAGTACTTTCTTTTTTGCCTCTTTCCTTATCTAAATCCAAGAGGTTTTATTAAAATATTTCATGAATAAAATTTCATCAATAAAAATGTATGTATATGAATAAATTATCATATTTGACAACAAAATATTTTTTTCGTATTTCTATTCGGATAGGACAAATGTGTTTGTATTTTTATTGAGATAGTTTCATTGCCGTGCTCTAAATCTTCTAAAGGAAGATTATTTTTTATCGAAAGTTTTATAGATAATCAATTTTATGACAATTTCGCATTCAGCCTATATTGCTCTGTAAAGCGACTAAATAGTAAAAGAAAATTCGCCAAAATCGTTCCCAGGTCGTTCAATTTGTACTATATAAAGATCCATACCATATATGGATATCCATGATTCCTTCCAACCAATGAAAACAACCATAAGTTAATTATGAATCATGCTCTATTGTGAATATAGCCGCACACCCACACTCAAACTGTGTCAGTACTCGTCTCTCACTTTGGTTTGATAGGGTCTTACTCCTAATGCTCTTTAATATATAGGTGTAGAACAGGGATGGCGAACCTGTGGCACGAGGCAATATATTTTCGGTACGCCGTTGATTGAGGTTCTACATTAAAATAGAATTTATACAATCTAACCTTCTCTCTCTGTGTTTATTTATTTATCTATTTGTAACAATTGAATTGCAACTTAATGAATTCCAATCTATTTCAATATAGGTTCTTCAATAATTTATGAAATTAAGAGATTCGGAGAATACCGGAAAGAAGGATTATCAAACATTATAAAGCAAGAATACCAATGATTATAACGACTTAGTATAAAATTTTTCCATTTCGACAAATTTCCCCTCTATCCATACGAGTCTTTATTTCTGGAAATGAATGATGGAAAAACTCGAATGTCGATGTCTGGAACCACTTGTTAGATGACTTCTGCTGAGATTGCATTCCTTTAAAATTAACAAGAACCCATATTAATTATTTGGAATCCAAGATTAAACAGCAAAAAATCGCATTTAATTTTTTTAATTTCTAATATATATATTTTTTTTCTATAATTATTACAGTGCAATACCTACATGCGTACAACCCATATTTTTTAATCGACATAAACAAAAAGTCACGTAATTTTGATTCAATAATGCTCCACTAATTTTTGTTGTTGTTGTTGCCCTCGGCAGGTCATGGTCACATAAAATACTTTTTGAAGAAATTTGGCTCGTGGTGTGAAAAGGTTTACCGCCCCTGGTGTAGGAGATATAATCAAAATAAAAATATCATAAAATATAATGTAAAATCAATCATTAAATCTTTAATATATATTTTTAAATATCAAGGCTATTTTGTAACTCATACCTACATGTATGTGTAATGAAATAAGTAATATTTTTACATTTCGTAGTAAGAATATCTCATTAATTAAAAAAATGTGTAATTAAATTCCTTTTACAGTCAGAAACGATGCATTTATCCTAGACGACGTGATGTATTTACCCCATTCTTACATGAAACACTATAGGGTTTGTTTGGTTTTTTTTTTTAACTCCTAAACCTCTAGCTGTTATATATATCTAACAGTAATCTCTATAGCCAGCTATTTTATATAGAGAGTGAAAATTCCAAATGAGCCTGATATTTTTGTGAACAATCGAAAATAGAATATAACCTAAAAAGTATGAATGAAATACTGATTTAGCCCTGTGCAAAAACAACAATTTTTGGAACTTGTAATTTCACCTGAAGGATTGCCTGCTTTATAAAATGATGGAAAAAGAAAGAAAGAAAAAACGCTCCATAAAAAAATTCTTATTTAGACATATAATCTGTCTCAGAATTTAACCGACAAAAAGTACTTTTATTTGATACGTCTGTAGTTTTTGCTGAACAAGCTTATGTTAAGTGCGTACCATTTTTCGATTTTCTGTTTATTTAAAAAAAAAGGTACCTTTAAGTTTCTAAGATATTTTTTAATGTATAAATTTATAAATAAATTACTCTCTGAAAAATTTCCATTTTCAAGAAAATTTTCATAGTTTTATTTTAGGTGTGTATTTATCAGTTGGGAAATCTAGCTGTGAGAAAAATGTTCTAGGTACAATACATTTTTCAGTTTTTATTTATTTATTTCCTGTTGTTTAAGTCTGCTGATTATGAAATTTAGGCCTATCATCTGGCCTAACAGCTTTTCAGTTATTCTACACGAAGGTTTGGTAAAATACGCAAAATTCTTAGAAACATGTATTAAAAGAAAAGAAAGACTTTAAACACGCACACATAAAAGAAATTGCCTAGTGTTAGCGAAAAGGTTTTTTCTTTGCTTTGAGCAAGATATAAAATAAAATAAAAACTGTCTCGGTGTATATGATACATTTATTACTTTTCAAGCAGTGCATTCAAATATTAAATGGTTACTTTTTTTCATTATTATTTCATCCAAATTTTTCATGCTTCAGTTCTCAAAAATATACTTATAAGTGGTAAGCATCCTGCCACTTAAAAAAGCGAAAATTTTCAAAGATAAAATAATTTCATAAATAATACCTCGATGCTTTCAGACTTTATTTTTATTTTGTAACTATTCCTTTTCATTATATTTTTAATTAATATATATTAAAAAATTCATAAATGGGATTCACTTTGTAAAGAAAGCGAAACAAGAAAAATCACATTCTTTGTACAACAATAATCATGATTTTTCTTGCTCTTAAACCTAAGAAAATTAAAGAGAATTGTGATTCTGATTACTTTTTCAATTATTTCCCGATAAGTATCTCTTTACTCTCTTGTTATTAAATTATTTCTTGAAAATCTAATTATGTATTATCTATTCTGGAAGGTGAACAGTCCCCAGCTACTTATGTTTGTGGTACAACCTCTTGTCTACGCAGATCATTCCTCTCGTATCCATGAATTAGATTTCAAACGAGCAAAATTTGACAGGAAATCAAACATCGTATAAAAATATAATGTGAAAAAATTGTAAATGAGACCTAAGGATAATTTTATTCTGATTTTGAAAAATACTACTATTTTTATTTTATTTTTATTTAGAAAAATATTTGAGAGCGGGGAGGGGGTATGTTTTATATAAAAGAATATTGCTAATTGGGAAGCTTACATTGCATTTGCGACATTCAATTTTAGTAAAACGAGTTTATATTTTATGCGAGAGACAGGTTCTCTTTTTTTTTATTATAAATAAAATAAAAAACTTTTTAATCAATTGGAGTTAAATTGCTCACTTTCTGTATTTCTTGAATATAAATCTTTTTTTTTTTTCAATGTTTTTGCGAATTTTATCGATGGTTTAGTCTTTTTTCTTCCATCTACAATATTCTTAGGGAAATCGCATCTTAACCCATAGAGAAATTTAATAAGAGCTTATTACATAATGCAGTTTTAACGATTCTATTTTTATCATAAGAAAGTGGACATCTGTACTATACTTAAGTAAAAGTTTCAAAATTTATTGTCTTTTTTTTTCTGTTTAAACGTAGTGAATATCTTAAATAAGTTTCACCGGAATTTTCTTAATGAGAGATAGATTTGCTACAAAATATACCGCTCAAAGCACCTCCATTTTATGGTAGATGATTCAGAGTGGAAGGTGACATAATAATAATAATAATAATAATAATAATAATAATACAGAATGATAAAAAAAATCCTGAAAATCGACTGCTTTGTTAAAGTAGCTCTTTATTTTTATACGTAGGTTAGGTTCTCTGTTTGTATTTATCATTCCAATCAAAGGTGACATTTATTATTACTACAGAAAAACTGAATCACAAAGGATCTAAAAAATGTTCCATTTTTGAAAGCTTTCCGTCTTATAATTGCATTGCATTCTTTTGGCTGAGACTATAAAAATGTTCCTTTATCTATTTATGTCCCACTTATACTTTAAAGTACCACATTTCAAAAAAATAAAACAAATGTATTTTTAAATGAATAATTTCTTTGCCAATTATAAACTATCCAGCTTTTTTTATATTCAAAGACATGATGTGGAAAATTTCATTTCTGAAAAAATGCTATAATTGTATGTTAGACCTTTATATGTTTACATTTTTTAATTCTATAAATTACTAAAAAGAGTATTTAAAAAAATGATTTGAGTAGAGTTGTAAATTTTCAACAAAACCCTTATAAATACTATATTTAGTTTATTAATTTTACACTGTAAAAAAAAAAAAAAAAAATCTGTAAAGTTACTAAAATTTGTCTAAGAAACTGGGATTCCAAGAATTTTTTATGTAACGGGAACAACAAAAGTTCATGTAACAGATGCACTTTTGCTCCGTAAATCCAAAAATCTCTAAGGTTATTAAGAATTTTTTAGGAAACTGGGGTGCATAGAACTTTTTACGTAACTGCAACCGTGATTACAGATAAAATTTTAGTAAGATTACTGTAATTTTAGTAGATTCTTTTGTAAAGCTAGAGATTTCTGTAGCTTTACAAAAACTAGTTTTGTAGATTTACATCTTTTTTTTGTACAGTGTACAGATAAAATTTTAGTAAGCATACAGATTCCTGTAGCTTTACATTTGTAGAATTACAGATTTGTTTTTAAAGAGTACTAGACGAGATCTTTCTAAAATGCATTTAATGAAAGCATAAATATTGTAGGGTATTTTCAAAAAGTCAGAAAAAATACTTTGGAAGCTGAAATTTTCATTACTTTATAAATTGGGGCATAAAGGGTTGAAGCGGAAGGTTTAATACAGGCAGGTTCCGTTTTCACGGGTTTTTACTGTAGTAAGAAATTCGATTAACTAAAATAAATTTCTATAGTCCTCCTAATTCAACCTAACTTTTAGGATTCTTATATTTCGGAATTATATCATTATTTTAATAAAGAGCAAATTTGTTTTATGCGTCAGCATTCTTAAAACCTTCTTTTGAAGTTATTAAAATTTTTATCAGCAATTTTTAATATGTTATTAGCAAGCTTATGAAAATTATTTGTTTAGTTATATGAATCATATGAAATATGATTACGTATTATTGTTATTATTATTATTATTATTATTATTATCAGCACAGTTTGTATGTCTCAGCGGATTTGAATATTTGACTTTCCGTAAAGTAATATTTGTCTCATTTAATGAAGAAATTCTGTGTTTGAGTATGGTAACCATTAGGTTACTAAAAATCTGATAGACATGCGAATTATTATTATTATTATTATTTGAAAATATTGACTCTTTCTTGAGTTGAAAAATGCACCAGTTTTTCTTAAAAGTAATTTTTGGTATTAAGTTTCTTTTTCATAAAATCTATATTTAAAATTTTAATGACTTGTTATAAATATAACTTTAATGAAGATTTATACTATTTCTTGATGTTATCAACCTATAGTTTTCGTTGAATATAAAATAGAAGTACTACTTTCAACAGTAATATTTTATACCAAATTTGTCTTTTAATAGGAAATTCCGCTGAAGACTATTTAATTCTCGGAAACTTAACAGGTTCATCTAAAACGAGAGTTCATGTAATAGTCAAATATATATCGAAATGCTATTAAATATACAATTTCCATTAGGAAAAAAAATTTTAATATTTTGTTATACGAACATGTTACATTTTTAGAAAGTTGAATAATAGTAAGTCTATGGATTTTTTTTTTCAAGTTGCAGTTAGCGTGAGACAATTTTTAAATTTTTAAACAATTTATTCCATGAAAGCATGCATCGTTATTGTAAAATAATTTATAAGGAAATCTTTATGTTACGAAAAACGAAATCTACTTCTTCTACCAGACGCTTTGTACACTGTTAAACATTTTGCAGCATTCTGGCAGGTCATTCGACCGTTTTTTGAAAAAACGGTTTCATAACCATAATTTAACTATATTCTGACCATAAAATGGCCAATAATATGGTCAGAATAGTGTTAAAATTACGGTTGTGTAACCGTTTTCGGAAAAAACGGGCAAATGACCTGCCAGAATGCTGCAAATTTTTAACAGTGTAGGGTATAAGTTATACACAAGATTCGTATTATTCGAGAACTACTTTCTCTGAAAAATAATATTGTCCTTATTTAATGACAGAATTTATGAAATTTTAAAAAGGATGAAGGTTACTGTTCGGAAATTCGGATCCATTCGAAACATATATTGCGTGGTGAAACACTCGGTAATTAATAAGTACGAAAACAAAATATTTTTTTATGTTTCGAACGACGAGAACTTCATATTATTTATTTATCGAATACTCATCAAGCTGTTTCAGGAAATTATGTATAGTTATTATATAATAAGAAAATATTTATATATAAAGAACTAACTTTACTTTTTCTGTTTAATGATTACGAGAACAAAATATTTGTATGTGTTTTTCGCAATATTTCTTTCTAATCATATAAAGCTGATAATAAGTGGGTTTTTTTATGTTTCAAAGTTATTTTAAATTTTTGCATGCTACCACAACGCACAAAATTCAGCCTTTATATGTTTACCCATAATTATATCGTTCAAAGTATCAGCTACAAGCAACGAAAACATTTATTTCTAAATTGATAGTAACGTTATTCATTATTTTGCGCTTCAAAAATAAAATCAATATTTTAGAGTATATGTGTTTACCTACAAAACACGTTACATTTTGGGTTTTTAAATGTTAAATTGCATTTTTGGAAAAGAAAATTAAAAAAAATTAAACAAGAATTTAAATTATGAATACTTTTTTAACTTTGTAGTTTTATGATTCTGAAGAAATTAACCATATGTTATGGATTAACTCCATCACATTATGAATAAATTCCTCAGATTCATAACACCAAGTGACAAAAAACCGTCATTTACATTATTTGTTTTTGTTGTTGTTGTTGTTGTTTCTTTGTTTTTCCTTTCCTTTTTGCAAATTTCTCTTTCAGAAATTCAATTGTGATTCTGGAGAATTTAGTCGTAAGATTATGGACAAGATCAATTACACGATTAAATTCGTCATAATTTTAAAAGACCGATACGTACAAGTTAAATAGATAAAATGTTGTGATTTTAGGTAGATTTCGTATGAAATACTACCTATTGGGATCGTTCCTATGTTGGAATTTCTGAAAAAAATTTTGCAGATCTACACCGATCATGACCCCTAGAACCCAAAACCACCCTCAGTAAAAAACTTTATCTATCTATCTATCTATCTATCTATATATATATATAACCATTAATTATATATATATATATATATATATATATATATATATATATATCACTTTCTTCTGGACACGATAACTTTTTAACTAACAAAATTGACACACAAAATCAAGGGGCAGAAAATCTCGGCCAAGTTCGTTAATGGGCAAAATCGGACCAAGGGGGTGGAAATAGGGAGGGGTTTTGTGAAAACCGAAAAAACCCCATAACTCCTTAATTTTTATAGATATCAAATCAGTTTAAAGTTTTTATTACTTCTTAAAATAGGGCCGAAAGTTTATGTGTCACAGAATTTTCATAAAATTAAAAATGGGCTCAAGGGGCGCAAAAAATAGGGTTTTTGGGAGAAAAAAATTCATAACTTCGTCAATTCTCAAGATATCAAATCCAATTAATTTTATTATAAATCTCCTTAATATTACCTACAACTTTTATTTTCACAAGTTTTTGATAGGACCAATTCGTACCGCAAAAAAAATTAAAAACGAAAACAAAAAGAGGGGTTGAAGAAGAAAAAAATCCATAACTCCGTCAATTCACAGTATATAAAATCTTCATGAATTTATCATATATCTTCTTAATATTGTCTATAACATTTATACAGACAAGTTTTAATAGGGCCAATTCTTACAGCAAAAATAAATTAAAAATACATAGCGGTTGAAGAAAAAAATCATCTTATTAAGGGTGTATTCAAATCCAAACTGCTTATTTTCTGACTCATTTTTAAATTCATTTTTGCTCTCAAACGCATCCAATTGGTAGATTCTCTTATTCAGAAACTATATAATGTACCGTAATGATCGATTTTTTGATAGAGGCAGAATATGTTTCAAAAAATGATGTCAAAGTGGACATTTTGAACAGAATTTACCGAAGCGATTTTGTTAGAAATGAAAAATATTGTTCTACTGAGAAAATAATTGTTTATAAATCAAGTTTTAATTAATTGAACAAAAAATAAAAACACAGGTCGCTTATAAATCTCTTCAAAAATCACGTCAGCGAGTTTCATATTTTTCTATTAAAAATGAAAATTTCAAGTTGTTCAGCATGGAAATGTATTTTTTTTTAATACCGCCTAAACATGATTATGATAAAACCAGCTATTATATAAAAATGAAATAAAAACTCGTCAAAAGTGGTAAGATAAAATTATTAAAGTGGGTTTATCTCTAATCATGATTTAGTTTTTGTTGGTGAAAGTAGTATTCTTAACTTCGAAATCTACCTCCGCCTGTAGGTCGGGCCGGCAGGGATTTTTTTTTTTTTTTTAATTTGTGGAGTTGTAAAAAAAAAATAAGAACAATATGGGTCAAAAACTGATGCCCAAACCGACTTGTTAAAATCTTCTTCCTCTCCAATGTATGTTGTAAATGTATAAATGTAATGTTGATTAATTATCTTAATCAAGTTTTATTAGATTACATACTTCCATGTATATAAAGATTTTTTTTTCTGACATGTCTTGATATTATCTACCTAGTTATCTATCTAGTTTTAAGGTCTGTCTCTCTCTCTCTCCACTCCCCCTCTTTCTTTATAGATCAGAAAATTTTTCTTAACAACTTCAGAAAGAAAAGGGGTGAAACGATAATGGTATTGTCATCTCTAAAGTTTTTTTTATTCTAACTCATACATAAATATGTTTACATTATGCGATCCGAAAGTTTCCAGAATGTCCTCTATTTACCATAGCTTGCAGATCAAATAAGCTAATTTTATTCTTGAAATTTTATTTAGTAAATGAATATACACCACAAAGGAATAAGTTACATTTTAATTAATATAATTTTTGGTACAAAATAGGTTTAGTTAATCCCGGAATACTGAATGTATTCCGGGAACTTTGAATCGCGGAATGCATTAGGCTTGAGGATAAGTAACATTTTCGATGTGAAAAGTAAATTAAATAAGTGTGCTAAAGTGAGACAAATGTATAGTAAAAGTTGTACGATTTTATGAGATTTTATTTAAACTGTTGTATAAACTATTATAAGTTTGTTGAGCACTCTTCGTAATCATTCGAATATTATGTATGTATATAATATGTGTTATTGGACATATATTTACTATTCCAAAATATCAAATGCTTCATGTTTGAAACTAGTGAGAGTACGTTAGCATATTTCAATATGCATTTAGTATCAGATAATAAAATCCCCACTTAGTGAAACAATATTTAGGAAACCGACAATAATAATTTAATCGTAGCTAACTTCGTTTTTCATTCAGTTACAAGGATTTTCAGATTATGACAGCATAACTCTTCTAAACAGTTTAATTTTTATTATATTTTGATTAATAAGTTTATTTAATAATAACGAACACAGTTTTGTTCAGGGCAATTAAAATAATTATTCGACAGGCTTTTTTTTTTAATTGAAATAATACATTGTAAATTATATTTTATACATTTATCATATTTTTATATTTAACTTTAATTGAGACTGTTGTTGTTGTTTATTTAGGTTTAGAGCTTAAAAATTTTTGAAACTCGTTATTTGAATTGCTTTAATTCTGCTTAAAAATACAGTAATAGTTATTTTCAGAAAAATATTATATTTCCTTTTTTTTTCGACTAAATTAGTGATTAAAATTAAATGTAATCGTTCTAATTTTGTTTTTAATGCATTTAAATTAAACTTATTGCTTGTTAATTGAAAATAAATATTTAGTTCAAATTAAAATATTTCTAATTATCTGAACAGAGAATTTACTGCCATTTTCCAAAGTTATATTTCACACAATTATCCATTATAATGTATATAACCTCTTATCTAATTTCCTTTTAAACAAAATCGTCTGGAAAATTGTAGCTGTTCATTTTTATGTACATTAAATAGTTCACAGTTTTTAAAGCATCGCAAATCTGTTGTAAATTCGATTATGTCCTTTAACATCCACATGTACTACGATTTAAAAACGTTTTCTAATGCGATGTACAAATATAATATTAGACTACAGCGTAGGAGATAGAAGGGATATTTTTCAACAGGTAAAATAATGAAAATAGTTTTCAATTAGATATAAATTAATGATTTATAAATACAAGAGTACAATACAATACTACAATTTTAAGTAGAATTTATTCATTATTTCAGTTAAACGCTTTACAAAAATATTCTTTTTAATGCCTGATGTTTCCCATCGGTACAGCAATTTGACTGAATGAAATACATGACGGTATTGGGAGGGGGGGGGGAAAGTATGCTTCATTTTAATTATGGTTCACAGGTTAATGAAATTTAGAACAGAATTTCTATTCTATGAATTCTCCACACGAAAATTGTTTACTATGTTAGACATAGATTTTAAGATATATTTTAGCAACCATTACTTAATCGAAATGGCTTTTGAAATTAACATGCATTGGACATATTTGATATCGTATTCAAATGCATTACACGGCTAAAATAATGTACAGAATCAGAAAGATTTTTTTTCTAATAAATAAAATTTTAAAAGTCAGCTATCAAAATATACTTAATTTTTTTTTCTTTCTTTCTTCACAAAAATACCTTAAAAGATATCATAAAATGATTTGTAGCAAATATTTCATGCTGAACAATAAAAAGATAAAGAATTAGGATCTAAATCCATATTAATGCAACAAAAGAAACTGGCACAGGATTATAACATGAATTAAAAATATTGAGTTCTTAAGGAAATTTTCGTACACAAAATTGAAAAAAAAATACATTAATATTTGGTAATTTTTGTAAAATATCCTGTGTAGCATGTATCTTTAAATCCATGCATTAATAATAATGATCAAAACATTAGGAAAAGTTAACCAATAAAACCACTTTTGAAAAAAAAATGTTTTTTCCCCTGATGATGTAGTCTGGCCTTTATACATTTTCTCAACGAGTTACTATTCAAACACTATTCTTTCAAGATTTTTTTGTAATTTTTTATTTTAAAATCTTCAGAAAATTAAGAAGAAAATTATAAAAAAATAGAAACACATAAGAACATTAAAAAACAAAACTATTATTGTGATGGCATTAATTATCAGTTGGTGAACTTTTCTATCGAAACTGTTGAAAATCCGTAAGTTAATACAAAAGAAAAAATGTTAATAAAGTTATAATTCCAAGTATTTAAGGGTTTCCCTTTTTTAAAATATATATTTTGTAAAATGCGAAATGACTTTTAGAGAACTATTCTTCCAATAATTTTCTTCTGTTTGGGATCGTTTTCCTGCGTTGCACCTTTTTAGAAAAATCCTCCCTCACTTCCTGTTTCTTTCATCCATTGTAGTTTTACAAATTTTGGAGTTAATATCATACTAGGTTTATATTACATATAGGATTTTTTTTTTTAAGAAAAAAAGGTTATTTTCCTTCTAAAACTATGAAAAGAATTTTCAGTTAAATTTATTTAAAGAGACAAAAAAATTTGAGTTCTTTGTAAATAGAGTAGAAAAAGAAATGCATCTAGATAAAGATGAAATTCAAACCAGTTATGAAAAATATCCATATAAGGAAAATTAAATAATCGTGGAACCATGATAGAATTACCAATCCCAAATAAGATTCATTATGGAGAGGCTGATATTTGACATAGTATGTGTTATTTAAATATTATTTTTGTGGAAAGCATTTATTTCAAATGCTATTTTTGTACGTGAAAAATGCATCTAAGAAACCTAATAGGATATTTAACTTATAAAAATTAAATTGTTTTGACATGGAAATGATTATCAACTGGCAAACTTTTCTATCAAAAATGTTGGAAGTCCGTAAATTAATGCAAAAGAGCAACAGTTAACCCTTTCAGAGTCAAGTAGTTCTGTTTCTGTAATGTTGAATTCATACCAATATTTTAGAAAAAAAAATTATTTTAAAATAAGAAAATCTTTTTTACTCCAAATTTATAAAAATAAAATTTAGTTAGTCTAGCTGTGATGCAAATTTTGATTAAAATTAAGTGGTATAACGAATATCCCACCATACTCTTCAAGAGCTTCATAATTCTATAATTCCAAGTATTTAACGGGTTCCCCCCCTTTTTAAATACATATATACACACACGCGCGCGCACACACACTCGTGGCGAACACTAAAGTCCTGTTCACCTTTATTTATTAAATTCAAAAACGGCGACAAATATAGTCATAAACAGGGTGTCTAGGTGTAGTAAAGTAGCTATGCGGTAGTTGGGGAATCTGTTAGAGTACCAACTAAAAACAAACTGCGGAGTTAGCGATCCTACCTCGAAAACGATACAAGATACGGACAAAAAGTCAATTTCAGAGTTGTTAAAGCATCCTAGAATTAGTATGAAATAACGTCTTACGTGCAAAAATGAATTTATTTTAGACCTTAAATGTAATTTTTTTTTTAAATATCCAATCATTAGCTTAATACACAATTAATTGCCTGCACAAGTGGAGAATTATAATACAGACGCACATTTACTAACAAACTAGCACATATCAGCATGGAATAAGAAATAAAGTTAAATATGCTCAACATCACAAAATCTACATCAGTGCATAATGAATTTTGTATGTGTTGCGATGGTGGATACACAGCGCATACTTAAGTTGATTTTCTAATTAAAATAGCTATCATGGAGAAAAAAAAATTAAAGATGAAACTCAAACCAGTTATGAAAAATATCCATAAAATGAAAATGAAATAATCGTGGAACCAAGATAGAATTACCAAGCCCAAATTACCAAAACACTGTTAAAAATTTGCAGCAATCTGTAGAGTCATGCAAATATTTTTATAGGTATCAAACAGAAATCGATTCATAAAAAAACAAAATCCTCATTTTTGCGAAAAGGGGACTTTAAAAAACATTCATGAAAAATTCAAAAATCACTTTACTATTTCCGAATACACTTTATTGAAAAGAGGTCAATATTTATTATATTGGATAAAACATTGAATTTGGATTGCTTTAGGAGTGGCTCAAAATCGTGGAAATACGCGATTTTGTCCGTTCATTATAAAATGACAAAATATCTTCTCAAAAAATAAAAAATCTGAGTCTGTTGTACATTTGAACCTGTCTTCGTCTATCCAGAAGCTTGATGGCTGCCATCACCAACAAATGTACAGACACAGAGGCAAGCATATTTTTTTTATTAATCTATATATCACAATTATATATATATATATATGATTAAAATATATATCAAATATATTTGAAATGTATTTGATTAATATATATATTTGATTAAAATATATACCATATAGAAAATGCAAAATGGCTTTTAGAGAAATATTCTTCCAATAATTTTCTCCTTTTTCAGATCGGTTTCCTGAGTTGTACCGTTTTACAAAAATCCTCCCATATTTTCTTCCACGCATTGCAATTTTACAAATTTTTGAGTTAATATCAAATTAGGTTTAAATTACATATAAGAAGTAGTAAGCTGTGAAAAAAATGTTCATTTGTTCCCTTCTAAAACAATGAAAAGCATTTTCAGCTATTTATTTAAAGAGGCAAAAAGCTTCGAGTTCTTAGTAAATAAAGTATAAAAAGAATTGAAGCTCAATATTTTATATTTATCATGGAGAAAGTGAATATTTGCTGTAGTATGTATTATGTAAAATTATTTGCAGGGAATGCATTTATTTCAAATGCTATTTTTGTATGTGATAAATGAATCTGAGAAACATAAGAGGACATTTAACTTAAAGAATGAAAAATTCGTTCAGTTTATGGATATGAAGGTCGAAAGCTTAAAAAACTATGCTTTTAGAAAATAAACAAAATAATTGCCTCATTATGGTTAAAAGTCTGTTTTCATCTTCAAGATTTCTACCTGTAGTTCCTGCTGCTAGCCCGTGGGCGAATGCAAAACAATTGGTCATTTCTGTTAAAGAAAATATTTGCATTCATTTGAAAAGTGAAATAACAGAGGAAATACATTTAACATGAATAAAAAAATATTTTTAAACAAACAGAATAGCTTGTTATACCGTACTTATATATAGCATATGTTTAAATCGGGCAGAATTTCAAATTATAAGAAAGTAGTTTGTTTCAGTGGATAGAAAATTGTTTTTAATCAAAAATGAAAAAATATACGAGCTCATTTGCAACGAAAGAATAATAGAAAAGTACATGCATATTTATATTAAAATATAAATATGATATAGCTATACAATTTGTCTTTTCAAAAACAATGAATTGTTTGTTTTTGAATTTTGTTTGTTATGAATTTTTAAAAAATATATGTATTAGCCTAAAAATAATAATAATAATGAAAAAACTGTTTTGTAATTTTTAACGAAAACATTTGGAAATACACCAATCCCTGCTTCAAGTTTTTTTTTTCCTTTTTTTTTATTTGCATCGCAGATGAATTTTACCAAATTATTTAAGATTTTTAAAAATGCAGTTTTATGTTGATATGTTTAAAAGAAAATTTTAATTGAGACACATTTCACCATCAAAGCATTATTTAGCACGTTTTATTTTATTTATTTATTATTATTATTATTATTTTGAAATCAGAATCGATCTTAGAAACAAATCATAGTTAATCCATATTAACAAAAATCAAATTTCTAGCGATTTGTCTAAATATTTTGCATATCCTAATTGTGTACAAATTGGTACACTGTAATGACTCTCACACCTCTATAAGAATTGCCGTCACTCTATAACTAATTAACTTTTAATGATAAAACTGAAAATACATATTATGAAAGATTTATTTTGACAATTAAAGTTGTTGAAAGATGTATAGCTACATATAATGTTTTTTAATTTATTTTTATGGATTTTACAATTTTTACGAAAAACTTATTCTTGCATGCATGATTTTTTTACATTTGAATGGGTAAAACAAACCAAGATTTTTTTAAATGAGTACAGATATAATGTGTTTTCAAAATGACCTACAATGAAAAAATAAAACTTGTAGATCCCGAGAAAAAATATTTTTGTAAAGAAACTCGAAACATCGAGATTTTTTTAATACAAAAGTAGTCGTGCATGGATTCTAATCTTCTTACCTGAGAAGCATAATAATAGGTCATTTTGTGCCCTATATGTTTACGACATTCACCGAACATTTCGTGAAATTCTAGGAATTCTAGGAATAACCATTTTTCAGAATTTGTGCGCGCAATGATCAAAATCGCTGTTTTGAGAAAATTAACATTAAAGACTAAATCACCCCTTGATTATATAGAAAAAGCTCGAAGTGTTTTAGAGAAAACTTCTCTTCTAATGCAAGTTTTTGTATGGGGTTTATTTTTAATTATGAGCTATTTTTTAAAAAAGCTATTTTTGGTTACTTTAAAGGGTACCTGACCCACAGTTGTCAGATTATTATTATTTTTTTAAGATAATAAAGACGTCAATAGCTTTGCGTTTTCTTTAATTCTGATTTAACTTGATCCGGAAAAAAAAAAATCAATTTTTAACTTAAGTATTTTTTACTCGTTTATATTCTTAGGAAAATGAATTTTAAAATTATTAATTTTAGAAAAAATTGAAAATTGGTATCTTCTGAAAGAATATTGCTTTTTGCGTTACTTCTTTCAACTTCGAGTACAGAAAAGAATCACTATTAATTTATCTTAAAAATTTAGAAAAAGATTTTTTTTTTTTTTTTTTTGAAGGAAAAAGGTAATTTTTTATGAGTACTTAATACTACGAGAATCATATTTTCAAACTTTTCCTGAAGACAATTCAATCAACATAAATTTAAAAAAAAAAGAATTTAAAATATTTAGTACTTCTTAGACAATTGCAGACAGTACTACATAAACAAGAGTTACATCCTTTGTTTTTTTATCTAATTATCGTATTTTCACGTGGTTTGCGCCTTTATATTCTAAAAACCCTAGATATTTTTTAACGCAAAAATATGATATTTTCGAGAATTTTGCATCCCGGACCATAAGCATTTCGATAGCTTATGTTTCCGGAAAAAACAATTGTGAGTTATTTATTTTAAATAATGCGAATGATTTACTGTGAAAATCAGCAAATAATATTTCTTCTCCTACACCTAACTATTAAAGAAAGATAATTGAACTTTAAATATTTAAATAATTGTGTTCTGTTTTCCAGTTTTGCTGCTGGTGTAAACTTTAACATTAAGACATTTCAAAATTCTAGATATATGGTAAATAAAACAACAATTATTTAGTATAATATTTTTTATTTGCTGTTATTAAGTAACTTCAACATAATGTTTTATATATATATTTATATATTTACACAATTACGAGTTGTTTCAAGTAATCAGAACTAAAACAAGTTTTATAGTTTATATTACTTTATTCAATTGTTCTTTATGAAATGATAAATCGTATTCTTAATATTTCATTCATGATATTTTTCCCGTTTATATCTCGGTATATATCGGAAAAGCCTCCTATTTCAAATTCACAATTTTTCGTTTTTCTTACCGACACATACCACTGTTATCCATTTTTCTTTTTCATTTTTTGTTTGTGCATATTAATATTTATATAGCTTAACAGAAGTACCTTGTAAGTTAATCAGAACTGTAAAAAGAGAAGAAAAATCAACCCCTATTTCATCTGTTAACCTTTGCAGGAAAATATATAATAAGATGATCAAAAATGCGACGTTTGCGTAGATTTCTCTCATACTGCGCTGATAAAAAATATTTAATGAGTCCATAAGAACGAAAAGTATTTGAAGGTAGTCCCAAGCTATTCTTTTCGCGCACACTTTTTATTCTTTGTAACAAACCTAACCTGTTTAAACCAACCGCATCTTAAAAAGTAAGAAAGACCTTTACAATATTAAACGATCTAAAATATAAAAATGTCATTTTATAAGGGAAGCGAACTGCATCCCCATCGATGTCTGGAGAATGTGTGTATTATTTATTCTTCTACCTGATAATGTAAGAATAAAATTCTTCGAAACTCAGTTCCACTCTCTTCATGATTGCCTAGTTAAAACTTTTTTTTGCACGCTATACACCAATCTATTTTGTCAAAATGAAACATGTACTATTAATTATATTTTTTCTTCAAGAAACGAAGCAAGCGAAGCTCCAGTTCGATTTCGTCTTTTATCCCCATAAATTTTCTCTTTTGTTTTAATTCCTCGATCCTCACTTTTTCACCAACGCTGTTTCTTTAAGATTCGGAAGGGTTAACGAAAGGGTTAAATTGCCTCATATGGCAACCCTGGTATATTCTCCTGGCTGAAAGGGGTTGCCACTAACCGGAAGCTACTCTTGCAACCCGTCTTAACTGAACAAGAGAGGAGGAGCGGGAGTGGTAGAACAGAAAAAACTCCAATTTCATAAAATATGTCGAAGTCCATATTTCAGGGTGCTTTTGAGAAGCGCCGCTCTTTTTGTAGCTCTGTCCTCCAGAGCTTCGCCCCTCGTCTGCGTTGTATATATATATATATATATAAAGCAACTTTATCGATCTGCAGAAAACTTTTTCTGCATTTTTCCTTTTTTCCCCCCGCTTTAAAACTGCAAAATGGAAGTCTTAGACGCGTTGCATTTGAATACCCCAAAATAACTGGAGCTGGACGCTTTTAAAAGAAGTATCTTTTGTGCTTTTACTTAGATATGAGGAAGATAATATTGTTATGAAGTATATTAAATTTGTGGTCAGTGCTGTAACTTGGGTAAAAAAAGAAAGGGGAAAAGAATTTGAGGCTCCAATCTTCTCTAGTTAAACTTTATAACAGGAATTCGTGTTTGTTTTTGAGAAAATAGAATATTTTGCATTCATGAATATAAATGTGCTTGTATTCAAAAATATTTTGCCATTTTTATTTTCGTCTTAACCTTTTAACCCTTTACGCTACAACTTAATAATGATTGATTTGGTTAGGAAGAATCACTTCTATTTTGTTAACCTTCAATGATACATTGCTAACATTAATTACTTGTTAAGAGCTAGAGTTATTCCTTGATTTTCTCAAACTTCCATTAGATTGAAGTTTTGAATTTTAGAGATACTTCTAAACAGATTTTCACTTGTTGAAGAAAACGGTTTTTTTTTTTTTTTTTAAGTTAAAGAAAAAACATTTTCTTAAACATTTTGAAGCAAATCTTAATACACGTGATACTTTTGCTTGTTTAAAAAACAAAAAACAAAAAAAAAAAAAAAAGGAAAGACACAGATACACACACACAGAGAGAGAGAGATGAATGCTTAGAAGTAGATGGTGAACTATTCAGCATATTACATGAAAGAAAATCAGTAAAAGTCTTATTTGAAAGTTAAAAAAATTATAATGCTTGACAATAGATTACAGCAAATTCATAATGGGGATGTATCTTCTCATATTCTAAAAGTTTCAAACGTTTTTTCATGCTCTTTCAATTTTGAGTATATAAAAGAATCAATGTTAATTTATCTTACGAATTCAATATAAAATATTTTTTTGTTCAAGAATGAAAAAATATTTTTTTATTAGTACTCAGTACTACGATGATATAAAGCATCTTAAAATAACTAGCTTTAGACTTTGTTTCATTATATATTATAACTACATTTGTGTAATAAAGGTTGAAACGTTTCAAAATGATTTTAAATAAATTAAGTATCTCGCTTTCTTGTTCTTTTCATCAAAAAATTATAACATTTACAAAATTCGAAAAATAATAAATTATCAATAATTTGTACTTAAAATGGAACAAATTATTATTTTATGAACCATTTATCACAGTTATGTTTTCTTTTGTTATTTTAATGTGTATAAAACAGAATATTTAATTACAGTAAAATCTTTCATAAATCCAATGACAAAATATATGAATGAATGCGTAGGTTATTTTTCAAAAACACATGGCCTGATTTATATCAGAAATGCTTTTGTTTTCTTTCCAGTAGTTATGCCAATTTTCGTCTGATTTTTTTAACTAATTTTTTTTTAAATAATTGAATATCACTATTTCCCTTTTTTTTTTTTTTTTTTTTCAAATGACACATAAAAAAGGCATGCCCATTTCCCTCTAATTGTTATATAACAGCCGGACTTGCGTCTAGTTAACTTTTCAGCTTTCTACTGTGGAGAAATACTTTACTGATTTTATCCTGTAAAGGTCCAACTGGACTTTAATTTCTCATACATGTTTTATATTTACCGATAGTTTGAACTACTTTCCTCAAAGAAATGCACAGAAAACATTTCTCCTCCGTGTTCTTAAAACTGACCTTTGTGTAATAAATCACTTACTCGTTTACTCAGCTTGTAATATGTTAATGAAAATTTTGAAAACACAAAGTAATTTTAGAAAAGTCGATCAGGGTCAATAATACTAAGCAAGAAAATGGCTGCTTATTCTTTACTTTGAATTTCACAGCGCGGAAGTGTTTTTGACAGTGGATAACGTTTGGAGAGTTATTTTGCGAAAGTAGCTGTCAGGCAAAGCAAATTCGGCCATTTTTAACCTCAGCAAAAAAAGAATAAAGTTTAACCCTTTAGGTCCCAAAATATGAATTCATAGAAATTTTATTTTCTAAAGCATTTTTTCGAGAATGTTTTAAACTATATTAGAAGATTTACACAATCATTTAATAAATTTTAGAAGGCTTTTGCCAATTAAAATTAATTAAAATTGAATTTATAGGGATTTTGTGCAATATTTATAACTCTACTCAAATCTTTTATTTTAAATATTTTTTTAGTATTTTGTAGAATTGGGAAATGTACAGATATGATGTTATTACAATAGAAATATTTCCGAATTGGAACTCCTCCCCCCCCCACCCCCACCCCCCAATTTTTCAATGTCAAGAAAGCTGAAAAGATGCAAATGCAAAAGAAATCCATTTAAAAATGTTTTTGTTTTGTGCAACCAATAATGCTTTTGGAACAAGATAAAGTATTGTATCTGTAACTCATACTAAACTCTATTACTACTAATCGATGTATTAAATTAATTTTATAACAAGTTATTTCAATGGTACTTTAAAGTACCGTCGGGACATAAAGGGTTAAAAAATAATAATACTATGGTTAAGAGGCGAATTTTAATAACTTCCTGTGTTTGGAATATGAAATGCATTCAGAGCGCATGCACAAATATGAAAGGTCATATTTAACAAGGTTATTATTTGCTTCTTGTTTATTTTTATAATTCGCAAAGTTCATTTTTATGGTTAAATATATCTGCATAACAAAAAAATGAACCCCCCTCCCTTTTTTTTTTAAATACATACTTTAATTTTAACAAAAAAGTATGATTTTTTTTTTTTTTTTTTTTTTTTTTTTACTTTCGAAAAAATATTCAAGCTTAATTTATAATTCAAAAAACAATAATTGCTGTTGTAATGATAATAGTAATAAATTATCCTAAGTGGAGACAAAACCAGAATTATTTATCATTACGTTTCCTTTTGAAAATTGTAATATATATATTTTATTGCCGTTCTTATAATATGCTGTACAGAACAGAATTTT
This sequence comes from Maratus speciosus, assembly GCA_963932465.1. NCBI lineage: Eukaryota > Metazoa > Arthropoda > Arachnida > Araneae > Salticidae > Maratus > Maratus speciosus. The sequence continues at coordinate 286,252,841 of OZ010787.1, read as the reverse complement.
GAAATAAATTGAAAGTAATAATGTCAAATGAAACTTCATCAAGATGAAAAAAAAATGTTTAAAAAAATAAAATGTGTATTGATGATATTAAAATCTCTTAATTAACAAGGTAGACAAGCGATCAATCCATCCAAATGTAGAAACACTATTTTTAACCCTTTCGGATCCGATTTTTTTTTTTTTTTCAATTTTGTGAACAAAATTACTTTTACTTTAATAATGTTATTCGTAGCTATCTTAATAGATTAAATGAAGTTTAAAGATTATCTCATTGTCTGAAATCTAACAAATGTACTTATTTCGTTTGCTATCCAATTCATATTTATATGATAATAGGTTAAGGAAGACTTTTTGGAGACGCTTGTAAAATATCGTAGCAGGGTTTAACAGATATTACAACTTTCTAATGTTTTTGCGTTTTATCACGTATGATTCGTTCAGAAACCTGTATTTTAAATTTAAAGAGTGAAATATATAATATATGTAAATTCATTCATACTATCACAATTTTTGTTGGTGGTCAGTAATGTTTAATTAATGGTTATATATATATATATATATATATATATATATATATATAATAAAGGAATCGCACACGGTGCAAAGAGAATTGAGCAAACTTTTATTATTATTGTTATTACTAAATGCCAAAACATAAATGAAGTCATAATAAGTAAGACATAGCCATATACTATCATTACTGTAGATAGTAGCAAAAGTAATTGATACAAAATAACAGTACAAAATAATACCCGATGAAAAGACATGTACACCAGACCCGAAAGGGTTAATTATCAAATTAGCTACTTTAGATAAGATATGTGTCTCAACGTTTTCAAATGTTTACCCCCCCCCCCTCTCCCCCACACACACAAAATTAAAAAATAATTTTAATTTTAATTTTCTTTCTGAAGAAGTTCTCACAGAAAGTTTCGGAGAATATTTATTTTGGTGATTTTCGCTTTGTTTTAACTTAAAAATAATTATTTAATTGACAGATTAACAGTAAATATCATATAAATACAACAGAAAATTTTATTTTCATATCAAATAAATGACTGTCCTGAAAAATGATAAGAATTTAAAAATCAAAGCAAAATGAACATGAATAAAAACGACCGAGAATGACCTTTATGTTGAAAAGAAATAAGACATTTCACATAAACTTTTTCTGTTAAGCAAACATGTTGCACCATCATCCTACCATAAGCATTAGGCTTCCGTCGCCTAATATATGGATCTACATTTTGTGAAAATTATATTTCAGGTTGTATTTTTTATGACTTAAAAAAAAAGAAGAAATTCAGTTTCATGTTAAGCTAAAAAAAAAAAAATAATAATAATAATAACAATTTGAAACTAGTATAAAATGTCATAAGGATTTGGAGCTTAAAGATTAAGCTCGGGGCTGGTCAAGCAAAAGAAAGGCTCATCGCCTGATATTCATTAATCTCTTCTCCTTCTGTAATGTGACAGAACCTTTGCTGTGCCTTAGAATACAGATATAAATATATAAATACACATTCAGCTAAATATATATTTTAGTTACAATCTAATCCTACTGTAAAAGTACAAAATGTTGATTATAATCATTACAAAGTCAAAATAAATTTGAAATATCAGTTGCACAAAAATTGCATACCAAATTTCGTGGCCACCAAAATCAGGGGCTGCAGGGTCATCTCCCAGTGTGATCATTCTTTAATCAGGCCCTAATTAAGCTATCTCCCTTAAGAGAAAATAGACAAACTATTCAGATACATTGTAATGAAATATGGTCCAAATATCTAATCATTTTGAGAGAGCAATACATTCTCTAAATTTGGAAGTGGCACCATATTTGTAGATCTTTCAATCTTAGAAAAAAATCTATATTGTATATAGACAATATACACTGCTCAAAAAAATTAGGGGAGCAAGCAAAAAAGTTAAGAAAACAGTGCAAGACAGCCATGTATGGGCATAAAATGGATACGTGTATCAATGCGCAATACAGAAAAAAAAGATGCAATAAAATTAAGGGAGCTTTTACTCTTCGAAAAGATGGGAAGAACATGAAACGATGGTTTAGGGCAACAATTTGGTTTCATGTAAATGGTAAAAAAAAGTATTGTTTATAAATGATGCAAGATTTTTAATATGGCATGTGGTCTCCTCGAACAACTAATACTGCTGCACACCTGTCTTCCATGGATGCGATGATGTTATCGATAAGAATTTGGGGAATACTGTTCCACTGCTCAAGAATTGCAATCTCCAAGTCCCGGACAGTAAAAAGAGGCCTTGGTCTCGCAGCAATGCATCGTCTGAGTATGTCGCAAACTTGCTCGATCGGATTTAGGTCAGGAGAGCATGCTGGTCATTCCATACGCTGTATTGTTTTAGCTTCAAGCATGTTTTCCACAAGACGAACTGTATGAAGTCTGGCGTTATCATGCATGGAAAAAAAGAAATCACTAATTGCTGCAACATATACGACATGCGGTCTCAGTATCTCGCCTGTATAACTTTGGACCGTCAAAGTGCCATTCCGAATGATATGCAGGTCCATACGTCCACCTATGCTGATTCCAGCCCATAGCATCAACCCACCTCGTCTGTAATGTGATCTTTCACGGACGAATGTGGGATTATTTTGAGTGCCTCTTTCTCTCCATGCCAAAACCCATCAGATGTCACATCTAGACTGAATTGGGACTCGTCTGTAATCAGAATTTGACTCCGTTATACCTCCAAACTTGATGTTCAGTGATCCACCTTCTTTGGGCCGCACGGTTGCTCGAGATCAACGAAATACAGACCATTGGCTTACGTTCATAGAGAGTACCCTGATGAAGCCTATTTCGGACTGTTTGGCTAGACACCTTTCGCCCTGTGGCCAAGAACAACTGTGTTTGCAGCAGAGTAGCATTGTCCGTTCCGTCTTGACGAGCTGTTAACAGGATATATTGGTCATCAGTTTCTGTGGTAGCACACGGCCGACCTTGCCCTTGTCGATGTCTACCATTCCATGTGCCTTGGAATCAATTTCACAGCCTTGCATTGACATTTCTTGAGACTCCAACAGCGTCCGCTACACTTCGTTGTGTTTCCCCAGATTTAACTGTACCGACAACACGCCAAGCCATGGATTTCGTTAAATCACATTGTTGTGACATTTTCAAGTCACCTTTTCTCAAAACACAAGCTGAGCAATTGAATTTTACAACTAAGACAGTGAAACAGACGTTTCTGCAAAATCCCGATTTCTGCACTTATCTCCTTTTTCTACTTTTTGATGTCATAAACTGTAATTTGCATGTGAAGTTTTTTATCTGTTTTCTACTGAGCTTTAAAGTATGGATGTTTTATTTTACGTTACTTATCGGTGTAAGTATTTGCGTAATTTTGTTAAAACCATGTGCTCCCCTAATTGTTTTGAGCAGTGTATATGTTTTCAACAAATATTGAAAACCTCACTGAATTCTTAATCCAAATGTAGATTGACATATTTGCTTTTCTTTTATCAGATCAAAAAAAAAAGAGTCCTGTTTCGGTATTTAAATGAAGGAATTCATAACGCTTTCATCTTGATTAATTATTTTGTTTACCGATTAAGTTGTGAATTAAAATTAGGAATCGACAAATTTTAGCTATGCTGGCTTGGAAAGGATGCCTTCAAAATGTTCTTTTAAAGCATCATGTGAAATTGTGTCATATGTAAGTTTAAACGCTGAAAATCTTACTTAGCTTCTTACTTAAGCCGTAAAAAATTGAACATATAAACTTAGGTTTAGATTTTCTTACGTTTGCAAAAAACGAGCATATTTAAGACGAGCAGTGTGAAGTTCACCGTATCGAGGTGAACTCTTGACTATTGAACTATCCTAAGTTTCATAGTTCCAGCTGTGATGTTGCCCACCATTGTTGTTCGAAATGTTATTTATAGATTTATTTTGAAAGGATTTTGTTGTGTGCGTGCGCAGTGTAACCCGTGTGTAATTTATTTTAATAACTTTTCATTATTATCTATTATTTCCTGCAAAATATTTGTTTATTTGCATAATAAAATGCATTAAAAGTTTTTCAAACATTCAAATACCCTCTATTTAACAGTTATTTAACAATAAAGAAGGAAAATAATTTAATTCTTATATTGTTATGTTTTTGGGATTAAAATTCGTTTTCGTTTACCCATTAATTCATTATTTTGGAATTATTTGCCTCTGAATCTCATTTTAAAGCTACTTTAAATTTAAAACTGTTTTAAATATATCTCAACTTGGGTGGTCTACAAGAACATTTAAGATAAATAAGATTACAACTCTTTCAACAAACTGTACTACAATTTATCTCTTAAGATTGTTTTTAATGTTTGATTTCAATTACTCAGTTTAAGTTTCATAACTGTAAGAAACATCACAACTTGGGAGACCTACATGAAAAGAAATAGTTACCTACATTTTGTAGAAATCAAACTGCACTTTATTTTTCGAAATTATTTTAATGATGCATTTTTCAAAAACCTTTAAATTATTTACATTATTAATTTTTTTAAGTAAAATAGTCAAATGCAATGCATTAAAATATTCGTTACATCAAATTTGGGTTTAATATCAGAAAATCATATATGTAATTAATGAAAAAAAATACAAATAACTAACCAGTTTCTTGTTTGGGAAAGCTCTTTACGACGAAAATTGGAAATAAAAAAAATAATAAAAAAAAACCGTTTTTGCGTATGTAATGTTTTAATGCGTATTCTTAAAATTTAATAAAAATCAAAGGACTATTTTTAAGTAAAATTGTGTAGCTTTGAAGCATGTATAACCATTTTTTCTAATTATTTTTAAATAAAATCGTCAAATTAAAAAATATATATATTCTAAAGAGCACTATCTTGAGTTGCAGAAGAATGTTAGAATGAAAAAGGTAATGACAGACTAAGACATTCATCAAAAAACTTCTTTCGTCAAATTACAAAAAAAAAATGTAATGATGATGCGGATTATTTGTTGTTATTGCTTTCAAATTTATTTTAATGATTGATCTGTCACCAGTAATTTGAGATAGTTAAAGAAACTAGTGATTTCCTTTAAGTGGTTAGATGGTAATCATTTAGCAAATCACCAGTCGTCTTATCTTAAGAATATCGTTAGCCCAGCTTCAGGGTCAATATCTCAAAATTGCAAGAGTTGCCTGTATAATTTATAAACTCAAATGTCAAATATTAATTTTATGTTGGTTTCTTTAACATCTGTAATTAAAGTAAAAAGATATATTTTAATAATTATTTACTATTTATTTTGAATAGTAAATATTCTTTTAGACAACAAAAAAAAAAAAAAAAAAAAAAAAAAGTAAAAGTAAAGCAGTTGAAGACACGAGAGGAAGCTAAAGTGTTACTTAACAAAAATTAAATTTTGGAAAAATTAAAGTGAAATGCTTCTTTTTTTATAACATATGTTTAAAATGTCAATGCAAATGATATTAAACTCTCCCAGAAAACTTTTTAACAGTAATTCGAAGCATATTAAATCTATTTCTTGAATCATGTAACATAACGCCTTCATCCATCCATGTCTTCCATCATGGGTTTATGTAGGAACATATATTCTAAATTAAGAGTCAATTCCAAATTTTCAAGTAATTTTCAAATTAAGTATTTTTATTATTATTTGATTATGCTTTACTGCTTTAAAATTAAATCAGTAAGCAAAAATAAACTTCCTTAGCCTGCGATAAATATGGTATTTCGGGTTTGTGAACGAGCGTATATATAAGAAATGCATTCCAAAATTTGAAGATACGAGTGGGAAAAAAAAAAAAAAAAAAAAAAAAAAAAATTGTGAACATTGAAAGGTTTTTGTTGTAATTATTTTTTATTTATTTATTTTTCTTTTTCTTTGGCAGCGTATATTTAAAATTTTAACAAGTTGTACTAAAGTCTACCACAAAAATTTAACATTTAATTATTACATATTAAAAATTACTATTATTTATATATAAAACTATTAATCATTTAAAAATGCCTTATATCGTCAAGACTAATTAGAATCTTGGTGTTTTAGCTTTACCTCATAACACTTTATTCCATAACATAAAACAATTTTTGAAAAAAAAAAAAAAAAAAAAAAAGAGACATCACACCTTCCTACACTTGTGTATACATTTTTCTGCCTAATATAAAATTAAAAGTAGAATTCTTGAGCAGCTAAATTTTGCTTTGTGTGAAATATGATGAGATTATGGAAGTTCTAGAAGTGCATTGAGAATCGATGATTGACATCATATGTCTGTCTGCTGGTATATTCCGAATTATATATGGAACGTCTTGTATAGTGTTGTATGGTGAACATTTCCAACACTGTCCATAATGTCATAGCATTTTTAGGAAATCAAAGAAAATGTTTTTAAAGGACTTGTTACAAAATCTTCATTTTTGTTTATGTCGTGAACAAAAATCTAGGTTCAACTTGGAATGAGATATCCTGCATGTTTGACTGAATAAGTGGATTGCGAGATTGCGACCCTTTTTTACATTCTTCTATCTTTACAAGAAGAAAGTATTGGATTCGTGAAAATTTTCGACTTCCGGTTTTCGACGGATTTATACGTTTTAGAATGCCCAGAACACGATTTGATGGTTTTTAGAAAATGTCTGTCTGTGAGTCTGTCTGTCACTCTGTCACTCAGTGAGTCTGTATGAGACAAAAATTTTGTGTGCGCTCTATCTCAAGAACTAATGCACGGAATTTCACAAAACTTTATATTTAGTTAGACCTTAATATAAACTGGACCTGATTATTTTTTTGTGAAAATCGCCCAACAGGTGGCGCTGCTATGCTGCATTATTCATGATTATCGCAATAGCTCTAACTCAAGAAAAAATGCACGAATTTTCATCAAACATCAGATTCAGTTAGTCCCTAATACAAATTAGTGCTGTTTAATTGTTGGTGTAAATCGCCCAACAGGTAGCGCTGCTGTGCTGCATTTTTTACGATTCCCGCAAGAGCTGTATCTCAAAAACTATTGCACGGATTTTCATCAAACTTCAGATTTAGTTAGTCCTTGACATGAATTGACGTATAAATTAGTGCTGTTTAATTTTTGGTGTAAATCGCTCAACAGGTGACGCTGTTATGCTAATTTTTTTGCGATTTCCGCAATAGCTTTATCTCAAGAACTAATGCTTGGATTTTCAACAAACTTCAGATTCAGGTATACCTTGATATCATTTAGTGCTGCTTATTTTTGGTGTAAATCGCTCAACAGGTGGCGCTGCTATGCTACATTTTTCAGAATTTCCGCTATAGCTCTATCTCAAGAACTAATGCACGAATTTTCATCCAACTTCAAATTCAGATATACTTTGATATGAATTGGTGCTAAATCGTTGTTATTTCTTGTACTATTTAAATGATTTAATTGACGTGATTTATATAGAAGAAAGTTTTGTGATGGCCACAACATACTAGTTCCCTTTTGCTATACTGTGTTCCACCACCTCTACAAATATGTATTATCGTTACTTTTTAAACACCCTGTATAGTCTTATTTATAGCCTTGTTCTCTCTCTAACATAAAAATATGTTCACATTTCCAATTTCTTTATAGCTGGTTGTTCTACACAAATACAATGAACGATCCTCCAAAAGACTTTCAGCATCATTCTTGATTCAGTTTAATAGGTACTAACAGGAGTTTCCATACAAACTAAAACCTAATTTTACATTGGTTTCAAAGCTAACTATTTGTTTGATTTTTTATTTATTTATTTATTTATTTATTTTTTACTTGAAGTTAAAAAAAAAATTAATGTAGTTGATTCTCCCTACAAGAAATCTGTAATGTGTTAATTAGAGCTAGTCTGATTTTGAGAATGATGCATATCATAATCAATTGTAACACACAATTCTTTGTGTGCTCTCATGTAGATTTGACATGTAAAATATGATATTACTAAAACAATTTTAGCCAAAAACAAATGTTTTAATTGATATAAAATCATTTATTATTCCTCGTATTAAAAGTGTTATTTATATCACAGATGTAATTATAAGTATATGTTACTTATATCACAGCGTGAAATTAACGTCATATTAATTTTATGCTGCGATATAAATAAAAAAAAAATTCGCAATCGTCACTATTAAAAATGCCTAAAAAAGAAATTCTTTCATCAGAGTGTGCATGCAATTTTCTAAATATTTTTTTAGTATTTAAACAAACTAATTTACTCAATTCACTCATTCTCAAGTACCGTTTAATTGATATCCTGTAATTCTCTCCTCTCTCTAAAGAAAGAAAAAAAACCCTCTATTTTTTATGTTTCAGCCTAATTCTTTTGTTCTTTTCAAACTTTTTCCTTCATTTATTTTTCACATCTACAGCTTATTCAAATCTTGGCTTTACAACGCAGGCACAGTCAATACACTCGTAACTATTTATTTTCTCAGCTGCCACGACTACCTAGTTATCTGCGTAGTTAATAGAAATATCACAAGTGCCTTTTATATTTTCCTTAAATAGAAAACATCTTACACGTTTCTCAGCAAGAAATTTGTTGCAAGCATTTATTGTTATTATCGTTTTGATTTGCTGTACCTTTCATTAATGAAGGTGCAAGAAATTTTAAAATGCGATACATTTTTTGTTTCTTTAATAGACACATTTTTGACAGTTTATCAGTGATTTATTCACGATCGTAAGAGTGTTTTTGCTCCTTTGCTGCTTCCTAACATTTAGTATTACCTACTTAGTTTTCATCATTTATGCAACTATACAGTCATTTAAAAAACTATTTTGAAATAAGAATAAGTACTCTTTGGCATATCAGTGCTTGTTTTTTAGAAACGGGGATTCTTTATCTCGCCTGATCTCTTCAAATACAAGAGAAAATATTCTTTTTGAAAACTCTTTTTCATTAACATGAACATTCTTATGCTGCGCACTCGCGCTTTTTGTAATATATCAAACTAATGAAATGGGGGGTTTTAATCTTCTTTTTTTCTGCAAAACCTCTTCATGATGGCTTAAAGGGTAATCATATTTTTCGCCCGCATATTCACTGTGGAATATAGCTTCCATCATGAAAATGCAGAACATCTTTCACAATAAGAAATACCAAGCTATTATAAGTGGAAGAAAAAATAAAAAAACTCTCTCACATTCACAAACAAAGCATTGCATTTTGATGAAAAGAAATCTCCATTATAACCACCTTCTGTTTTATTTTCTTTTCCTTTTTCAGTTTTTTTTTTCTTTTCTTTTCTTTTTTTTTTGTACCCTCTAATCTTTATTCCAGAAGAAGAATTGTTTAAATCATCAGAGAAGGTTGTGCGGTTCTCTCTCTAGATGACCATGACAACAGTGATGCCATATTCAGTACTAGTTTCCTCTTCATTTCCATACTCGTGACTGTTCTCCGACCGCTTACAGTGGGTTATGTCTCAGTCTCACTGTGAGACTGCCATGCAAGATTATTTTCGTCTTCTTCCAGCTGCACAACCGTGTGTTGCCAAGGTCGCCACTTTCGCGTCACTACACCCTTCCCACTTGTCGTTTCACGATTTTCTATTTACTCTTCTTCAAGTAACGTAGAAAATGAAAATGAGACTTCACCATTCACTGAGTATCTTGAGCCGAGAGCGCTTGCAAAGATATTACTCTTCATCCTCCCAATGTAAACAAACGAACGTAAGTGGACATATGAGAGAGACTTGGGGGGAGGGAAATGAAATTTGATTTTCTCATATGATGAAACATAGGGTAATTACTTTGATCTTTGATGATTTTTTTTAACTTTAAAAAATAAATTTCCTTTGATTTTTTAATCAGTGAGAAATTTATTATAGAGATCACTTATTCTCCATACAGCGACATAAGGAATTTCTGTCCTTGATAAAGAAAGAAATTATTAAGATTTTTGAGGTGAATAGCTCGGGCCTTTACCTACACCTAATTTTCATTAAGGAGAAGCACTTGAGACATCTACTTTTAAACTTTCCCACTTATCCAGTAATACCATAGTTTCATATACAATTGTTTGAAAATATTTGTAATATTTTATTGATACCTGAATAGTACAACTGCTCATTTATATTTTTCCAGTGCATTTGTTAATTAAAAGTAAAGCTGTACAGGGTGGTTATAATTAAACTTCCCCTATAAACAGCATCCTACAGCGCAAACGAGTGAACGGAATGCAATGAAATTTTGTATATAGACTACACACGAGATGCGCTCACGGAATTTCGAAAATAAAATTTAGTTCCAAAATGTCCACCAGAGGGCGCCTTTTCTGGAAAAACATTAAATTTAGCACAATAAACGGCCAAAACAGCCGGTTTTACATTTTATTACTCATAATTCTTGTTCTGGATTGTTAATATTGTTTCTGCATTCCGTTTTGGTCGTTTATTGTGTTAAATTTAATGTTTATCCGGAAAAAGCGCCCTCTGGTGGACATTTTGGAACTAATTTTTTTTTTTCGAAATTCCGTGAGCGCATCTCGTGTATAGTCTATATACAAAATGTCATTGTATTCCGTTCACCCGTTTGCGCTGTAGGATGCTGTTTATCGGGGAAGTTTAATTATAACCACCCTGTAGTGTGCTGTGGATAATAAACGCAATAAAAATATTATAAAATACATTAAAGAACAATTCTAAAAAATAAAATGTTACAGTTATTTCAGTGTAATAAATAAACCTGAACGCGAATGCGCGTGCGCGTGTGTGTGGGGGGGGGGGGTTAGGGGGGGGACGAGTAAGTGTGCCGAACGGACTTTTGGGGAACAATATGTATTACATACGTGGCATATAAAAATATTAATTGTGTTATGCAAGTATTATGTAATACATGTCCTGGAGAATAAATTAGAAATAAAGTTAAACGTAAAATTTCAATCGAAAAAAAAAATTTTTTTCAGCAGAAAATTCCGAACCTAAAAAATAACTTTTTCTTCTTGTTCTATGTTGAAACTACTTATTTAGTTTATTTTATAAACAATTTCTTAATGAAAATAAAGCAATACGATGTAAAAATATCAAAAGTTAAAATTGCTCTTCCTGCATTATATACCTGGCTTATTTGTTAAACGAAAAAGCACGAAACAAGCGGAGAAATATCTTTTCAAAAGCAAAGGAAATAGACTAAACTGAAAAAAGAAATTAAATCCACGAGATTTAAATTCAACAGGATTCGTCAAAGAGTGCATACGTGTGAACATTTCGAAATATTTTGATTTTCTTTTTTGAGTCATTTTAGCATCTTCATTCAAAATTTGCACGCATTGTTACTTATTTATGTCTTGTGTTGTCCGGCAGAAGGTGTTTAAAGAGGTTTCAAATATTCTTCTTCATTAAAAATAGTCACTTTAATTAGTAAATCTAATACTCTAAAAACACTTCTAAATTTTATTATCTTGTTGCTTTGTGCAAACACCAGATTGAGTTACTCTTATTTTAACACTAATTTTAAATGCATTAGAGTTTTCTTCTTCACGCTGCTTATTTTAGATCTAATTACAAAGCAAAACCAATTAATCATTGGACGCTATACGCACATTGTATCGTGTTGAAGAAGACGTGGTTTTTGAAGATAAGTGTCACAAATTTGATAATTATGCTTCTTCTTTTCTTTTTGTTTTTATTTCAGCCAAAATTTTATACTATTTTTTGCTACCGTTCTTGAACCTGTACTTTGATTGAGAATTATTGTCTTTTGTTATTATCACATGTGTCTTGTCTTGCCTTTTAAAATCTATCTCAAAATAATTACTTTTAGTTTTAATTTTTATAATATGTCCAGTGCTCTTGAAATTTCTTTGAAATCTCCCTTTTTATTCATATTTCCCGTAACATATCTTTTAGATACATGCTAATATTGTTTCAGGCCTTGTTGAGTATTATATTTTCTCGTAGCTTTTAACGTCTTAAGATTGATTTAATGTTTTCCTTTCCGCGAATCACTATTTCTTTTATACTTTCCTAATGAGGATTAGTTACAATTAACTCTAAACTAACCATTCAACACAAATTGCTTTAAAGAATTTCAATATTAATGGAATTCCATTATTTTTTTTAAAAAGTAACCAAGCAGTCGGTATTTGAAGGTATTATTAGTAATAATCCAATAAAGATTTGCAATTATATTCAAAACACTGCTTAAACATTTAATATTGAAATTTCTTTGAAATCTCTCTTTTATTAATATTTTCTTACAAAGTATATTTCCCGTATTATAAGTTTTAGATACATTATTGTATCTAATATTGTATCAGGCCTCGTTGAGTATTATATTTTCTCGTAGCTTTTAACGTTTTAAACAGTTCTAAATTTTAGTATCTTGTTGCTTTGTGCAACAAGATAATAAAATGAAATCTACATTTCCATTTGAGTGGAAAGGTCCTTATTATTTTCTTATTAATTTCACAATCCTCATACTTCTAATTGTTAAAAATAAGTGCAAGGTTATATATTTTGCAATTTTCGTTCAGCACCTAGTTCCTCTATTCGTATCCCAAATAAGATATGTAATATATATTAAAATCTTTGAAAGTTAATATATTTGTCTGCCAATAATATTTTGTACTCATACGACCTAAATGAGTAAATACAGAAAGGCATCGTTGCCTTATATACATTACGTACTTTAGACACAACAACTGAAGCTTACAAATTTAAAAAAAAAAAAAAAAAATGAAGTAGGAGTTGTGGGATATAAAATTTGAAAACAAAAATGTATTTTTTCTTCGTCAGTTTATTTCATGTAAGATTTTTTTAAACTCTTTTTTTCAGAATCTTCAATGTTTTCTTGCAGTAGGAAATGTTTTAATATATTCCTCTTTCAAATAGAAAATACAGATATTAGACAAATATTTTACTTATGACAGAAACTAGATTTTTAAGGGTTTTTAATGCAAATTAATGTTGAAAAGATCGTTCTTCTTCAGAATTTAAAACTAATACTGGCATGCACATTCTAAGAGCAATTTTCTAATTTCTTATCAAATGCTGCTTTTTTTGAAAAAACAATATTTTTTTATTGTTTGAACTTTGGAAACAATTCTAATGTTTTACAACTCAGGATTTTTAAAATTTTATCCCCAAGCACATCTTTTATGTCTTAATTATACATAGTAAGTGCAAAGCCTTTCCCTGATTATAAAACTTTATTGCGCAAAACTATTACTCTTGGACATATGTTTATTTTTGACGATTTTCGACGATAAAAAAAAAAATAAGAAGAAGAGCAGGCTATGCAGATATATAAATTTTACATTATCATCTTCAATGATAAAAGAGATACCGTTTTGTAATCGGTAAAAGAATTTGAACTCACCCTGTATATTCAAATTAAAAAAAAAAAATTCTTTATACCAGTCACTTTAAATTTCTGACATTATTGTATTAGTAAAGCAGGCAGATATACGATGCATTGAATTCGTGTGTCATGCAAAAAACTTCTCCAGAACATAACACAATTTGTTATTATTTTTTTTAATTTATGTTATGTATTCTGTATTATAATAGTATATTAATTATGAAAAACATTGTAATTATACTATTTCAATTAAAATTCATTAACTTATTTAGAAGCTACTTTAAAACGTTAACATCACATTATTATTTATTTTTATTTATTTATTTATTTTATTTATTTATTTATTTTTTTTAAGAGCCCAAGGGTTGCGAAAACAGCTTCATTGTCGGTAGAGAGGTTTAGAATATTTTTTAATTCTACTAAATTATATTATACAACAACAAACATACGTGAAGAATTTCTCTATAACTGTTCATGTAAAAGCAAAATGTTTACGTTGATCTTAGGAAATCTCATTAACTGATCTGATCAATCAGTCTATTTTTTTATCCCTTTTAGATCGATACATTTATTATCTTTCTTCTCTTTTTTTTTCTTTTTTTTTTTTTATCCATAATGAATTCTCAAGAAAGTTCATATCTTCTGCCATCACTTGTTCTTATGTTGTAGAAAGTAAAATGAGGTTCGATAACCTCGACTGTGGGGAAGAGCATTCCCTTTTAAGTTCCTCCCCCCATCTTCCAATCACTTTTGATGCGATGAAAAAAAACTGAGGAAAAAAAGGGGGAAAAAACTTTCGCTGTGTGTACCGCATTGCAACAGAGGTTCCTTTCCAGTCGGTGTCAGCACAGGTAAGTTGTGTGCCAACCGGTTATTACCCTTTCGATAACGGAAGTTGCGATTTTTCAAAGAGTTTAAGAGAGGGGTCAAAGAATATTCTTAACCCCAGATTTCGATACACTTACAGTAAAACCCCGATAATTCGGATTAATTGGGACCAGACCCAATCCGAATTACCGAAAATCCGGCTTATCCGGACAATGAGAAAAAAGGAAATAACACAAAAAATACTTACAGAAAATCACCTTTATATTAAACATATTGAATATTTACAGACAGTAAAAATGTTTACTGTGTAATTATAAAGTTTGTAATCTTCTGCTGTGCCAGTTTTGCATACCTTTTGCGGGCCGTACGGTCACGCATCCGCTTGAGCATAAGTAGTTCGTTGGGTGTAGTCTCCACCTAACGTTCAAAATAAACCATTAATTGTTCTAAATGAGACGTTGCTTCATTATGGCTAATAACTTTTGGTTGATCACCATTGATAATGGTGTTTTTGTCTGTATCATCTTCATTTTCGTTTTTTTTTTCAGTTGTGCACAAAGCGATTACTTAGTCATGTATAAGTGAGGCGTAACCGTCATTATTTTCTGCTTCTAACCAATTTCTAATGTCGCTGATATCAACATCTGAGCAACCATAATTTTTTTTTAACATGCTCAGAAAATCTTCAGGTGTAATTTCGCTTTCATTTTCGCTTATTCCTCCTTCTGTTTCAAGCTTATTATTCGAGAAATCACAATTTGCAGGCCATAAATTCTTCCACGACTTTCGGAGAGTACTCTCAGCACCCTGATTCCAAGATTCAGCAATCATATAGATCACTTTCTTGATATTGATTGATTTGAGAATCTCTACCATTCCATGCTTTTCATAATCTTAAAAGTTCATTCAGCATTTGTCGTTCATAAACTTTCTTAATGTTCTGAAGAACCCCTTGATCCATTGGCTGTACCAGCGCTGTCACATAAGGTGGTAAAAACTTTACCGTTATGTTTCCTTTTGTCAGTTGACTTTCTTCTGGGTGTGTCGGGGCATTATCAATTAGGAGGACAGCTTTGATGGGTAAGTTGCACGATTTTAAATATTTTGTAACACCCCGAACCATAAAAGTGCCAAACTTAAAGTGATACATTGTTGTTTCTTTGAAGGATAACATCAAACAGTTTAAATAAGAATGCTTGAAAATACTTTTTTATTCAGAATACGTGGATGAAATAAATGAATCTTACAGAAATTTGCCGATCGCGTCTCAAACTTGAAAAAAAAATCGACCAGACCGATCCGGTTTATCCGGAGATCCGAATTAACGGGGTCCGAATTAGCGGGGTTCCACTGTATTTTCTAACTCAAAATGTTTGTGAATAACTGTACAATTTTAATTAATAATCATGTTTTTAATCGCATTATATATTTATGCATATTTAATTTAGGGTTTTGCCGAATTTTTAAAATTTTACAAATGGAAATTATTTTTCTTGTTCTTTATTTAAGGGGTCTCAAGACTCTTAAATTGGAAAAAAAAAGACCATTTTCAACATTTATTATCTTAAAATGTATATGATTTTAAAACACAATTTTTTGCTGGGATGAAAGATATAAGTATGTTCTTTCATTTCACGTATTTAAAAAATGACAAGATGCAGAATTATCGTTTATAGGGGCCTCCAAACTGACAGACATTTGGCGAGCAGAAAATTAGTGCAACAGTTTACGCGCAGGATTACAAAATAAATTTTGCAACTAGAAGGAAAAATTTGCTGCCTACTTAAGATTGTAATAATTACCCTAAACCTAAATAATTTTTTATTTAAAGTATTTTTATATTTTTAATACGAAGTTGTGTTTAGCAAATGCAAAATTTTGAAAATGTCAAGAGTATAACCAGCTAAAAATTATATATATTTTTTAAACAGTAAACAGAAAATTTTAGGTCCAGTTTATACAGAATAACATGAAACTTATGTTTTGAAAATTACATGAAAAAATATTCAGAAGTTTTTGAGATATTTTGCGCGTTATACCTCAAAACGTCATTTGGAAAAAAATGACTTCAAAGTTTCGGAAACTCCACTTCAGCTATTGAGCAGGTATAATTAAAAAAAAAATAATAATTTCTTTTCTAATGGGAATTTCAAGAAAATTATTATCTCAAAATGTTCTGAAAAGATAGGAGTTTAACATACAAAATAATTGAAATTTCGAAATTTTTCAAGCTTTAAGAATCTTGAGACCCCTTAAATATTAAAAAATTATAATACTTTTAATATCGATTTAGATAGTTCACATTTGTGTTGCACATTGAAATTAAGAATTTATATTTTTATACTATACATCGCAGGCTGCATTTTTCTTCCAATATTAATCTTGATAATAATTATGATTTTATAACGTTTAACAAGAAAAGAAAATAATGAATGTTAGCTTAAAATTAGTTTAAATATTTGGTAAAACTTTAAGATGTTAATTATAGTTTAGATATTTTTAAATGTTATAAAAACCATTATACTTGATTTACGCGTATTGCACATCTGTGTTACACACTTACGTCTATTCTATTCATTTTCTGTTTAATGAAATTATCAATTTATTTTTTCTATATACATCGGTGACCTTTTTTATATATACATATATCAATGATAAAAATTATAATTTTATAGTGCTTAATTAAAACAGAAAAAGAATTCCAGCTTACAAAATCTTTAAATATTTAGTAAAACCTTAAATTGAGAATGCATAATTCTTACAAACATAAAATGCATTTAAAATCATTAATTAAAATTGCACTATTATTTACAAACATTTTGGGTTAAGAAATAAATGTATTAAAATCTAGTGTTAAGAGTATTTTTATCATACATATTCATTCTTGCAGTTTTAAGCTACCTTTCATTATAAATCTCATTAACGTAGGTATTCACATTTTTCTTAAATTGAAAGAAAAATATTGAACATTCAAGTTAAAAGCATAAGGAAACATTACTTTACTTTGAAATTTATTAAAGAAACAGCATGTTTTACAGTAAAAATAATGCAAAATAATAATAATAATAATAATAATAATAATAATAATAATTAAAAAAAAATGCGAAACGATGTATCCGTTAAAAAATGATGAAGAAAACTATATAAGTTTTGCATATAAAATAATTTTGGTATATTATGGTATATTTGGCATATATGTAATAAAGGATTTGCTCTGAAAAATAATTAACTATTGAAGATTTAAAAAGTTACAACTTTATTTGAATTTTCTTAGATCATAATATTAGGTGCACTCATAAAAGTCCTTAGATTAACAAATAATTGGTAGAATTTTTTTCAGTACTACGCGTAAAATATTACTTTTTGTTGATATATATATATATATATATATATAAATATATATATATAGATATCTATCTATCTATATACATATATATATATATATATATATACATATATATATATATATATATATATATATATATATATATATATATATATATATAGATAGATATCTATAGATATCTATAGATATCTATATATCTATCTATATATATATATAGATATAGATATATGAGAGAGAAAGAGTTTCTATATATATTATACGCAAATTTCCTAATGTATAATGAATAAAATCAGAATTTGTTTAAACCATCAAGTAATTTTATTTTATTTATTATTATCTTTTTTTTAATGCCATCACATCACCTATCAATTACAAAGTAAAATATAAAGAATAGATTTTCAATTTTATATTCGTATTTTTCAGCACACACGCAAAGAAAAATCGGAAGCACATCCTAAGACATAAACAGACAAGAACCAGGAACTCAGTAATAAAAGAAAAAATTTCCTGTGTTAACATCCTATAAATATCTCAATTAAAAAAATTTTTTTAGTGTTATGGATTCGAAAAGACTGATAAAGTTCAACTCAGCTTTTTAAACGAATGTTTGGAAGTTTGAATATTTTTTGTAGAATTCAAAAACGGGAGATGAGTACTAAAAAACAAACTGACAATGGACGTGGTTTGACATTAAGATATGAAAAGCAATAAAATCAAAATTAATATTTTAACATGATTCTGATTTTATTGCTTAAGATTATTAATTGTGCCAGAGAAAAATGATTGGCTTTTAAGAAAACGTTGCGAATAAAATAATTCAAACATTAAGTTAATAAAGAATTAAGGAAAATTTCAATTAAAAAAATACTTTTGAAACATAGGCTGTGTACATGCTATAGCATATTCGAACATATATGTTCAAAACGGATACTTTCATAATATTATAGGTTTATATTTAAACGAAAATTCACGTGTAAAAAGGGCAACTACAATCAAACATCGTTAACGTGAATATCAAACGGAATTAAAATTCTATTTATGTTAACAGTAGTTTATGTTATCAGTTACTAAATAGAGGATTCATTTTATAATATGGGGGATTATAAGAATTCATGTTAAGCAGGTTCACATTAATGAAGTTCGACTGTACAAAACAAATATAGAAACAATGTTAATTTAAATTTATTTCAGTATATCTAAATTATCCCTGTAATAATAATAATAATGTCAGCCTATAATAATCACTATAAATGTTTGTGTGTCCCTGTCTGCGTGCTGTTTTCTGAAGAGACCGCTACGCGCAGAACTGTAAAATCTGTCAGAAAGGTACCTATGTCTCATGTTATGCGCCTCGAATCACATTTTTGTATTTTTTAAATTCAATTTTAACTGTTTATTTATTTCGTTTTCTGGAATTTTTTTTTCACATTAGTATAAGGAATCCGGTTTCAATCTTTTATCCCGATTACTACATTTTGTCATCTTTCCAATAAAGTTTATTTGAAATTTGTACAGC
Organism: Maratus speciosus; assembly: GCA_963932465.1. NCBI lineage: Eukaryota > Metazoa > Arthropoda > Arachnida > Araneae > Salticidae > Maratus > Maratus speciosus. Next base: position 286,233,840 of record OZ010787.1, on the reverse strand, counting down.
AATTTTTAATTTTTCGTTATTTTTTATTTATTTTATTTTATTTGTAATTTTTCACTTTTTTTTTTTTTTTTTTTTTTTTTTTTTTTTTTTTTTTTTTTGCATTGCGGCGACTTATTGTTATTCTTAAAAGAAATCCGGTTTCAAGTTTTACACCAATATAGAAATTTTTTCACAAACTTTTTATGCGATTTTTAGGGGGTTTTCTTTCTTTTTTTTTCTTCTTTTTTCTTTTTTTGCGGAGGAAGCTTCGCTAGTAATGTAATAATAATAATATCATATAAGTAGCATAATAATATAAATTCACTTTTCAATAATATTAACTATACCCATGATTTATAAACAAATCCAAGTCTAAAAAATGGAAATTAAAAAACAAATACCACAATAGTATTGATTTAAATTTCTTTCAGATATATATTTTATCTGTGTAGTATAATAGTAATGTCATTTAAGTTTTATAATAAAAAAAAAATCCTTCATAAATAAACTTACATTTCTACAAAAATCCATTTCTAAGACATAAAAAGACGATAAAGACAATTACAAAAGCAATACCGAAACAATATTAATTTAAATTTATTTCAAGATATGTAAATTATCTGTGTAGTTTATTAATAATGTCATGTAAATTGTATAATAGTAATGCTAGTTTGTCAGTAATGCATTTTAATGCTTAATGATAAATTTGGTAAGGTTTATTTTTTGTTGCGTTTTATTTATTTATTTATTTATTTATTTTCAAATTATTAAATCCCTTATTTTGCTATTTCATAGATTAGCCCTACATTTACAATCGCTGTCAATTGGATTACTATAAATTATCTTGTTCTAATGATAAAACACTAGAAAAAAACAATTTTTAATTACAACGAAGTATAAAGGCATAAAATATACTTAAAGCTGATAAATGTGTTACAGTAGTAACTAATAAAATACTTATGCGATTTTGATGCAGACTTAAAAGAAAAAAATGCATACCAGAAAATTTAAATTATTATAAAAATTCAAAATAGATATTCCCTGTATTAAAAAAATTCACCAGTTTTACAGATTTGATGAAAAATATTTTTGTTTTAATTTATTTGCCCCCCCCACACACACACACACGCGCACACACAATTATTAAACTCCTTATTCAGTGATTTCATAGATTAGCCACACATTTACAGTCTCTGTTGATGGGATCGCTATAAATTCTGTTGTTCTAATCATAAAGCGCTAGAAAAAACAATTTTTATTTGCAGCAAGTAAAGGCAGAAAATGATGTACCTAAAACGCACCATTTGTTACAGTTGTAATTAATAAAATACTTATGCTGTTTTAAGAAAGACTTAATGACTTAAATGAAAAAGTGCATATCAGAAAATTTCAATTATTATTAAAATCCAAAATATATATTCCCTGCATTAAAAAAAAAAAAAAAAAAAAAATCCTATCACTAAAATGCTCTGTTTTTCTTATTTAAAACACTTTTCTCTTTGTACATTAAAATAGTATGACTGAAAATCATAACAATAACAATGACATCAAGACTAACGGTTATAAGAAGAAGAAATGTAAAAGAAAAATCTCTTTGGCTTCGATGTAAACATACAGTTTTATCCATTTAAGAAATGATGTAACATATTTTGGAATCTAATCAAAATTGTTTAGAGATTAACGTTATTTACAATAATAAATCCAACTTACATTCAATTTATCATTTTGGTAGCAATATAAAGAAATTCCAACAAAATTTATTAAGGATGTTTTTATAAATAGGTACAAAATTTTTAATCCCCCCCCCCGCCGCCCGCATACACGCACACACACGCAGCATTCGATATATACAATTGAAAGACAATAACTATTTATATTTCGAATTCCTATTTAAAAAGAGAAAATAAAAGTAATTCTTTTATAATGCGTATATATTATTTTTTTCCATTTATTTTAAAAATTTGGAATGTTCTCAAGAAAGAAATATATTCTTCAGATAATGATGTAACTGCGGAAGTTTTAGGTATTTTAAAAGTAATTTTGACTAGAAATTTCTCTGAGATTGATAGACTGATGACCCAAATGTTAAAATTGCAAAATTGAATTCAGTAAAAAATCTAGTATTTATTATTTATCTGATTATTTACTTTTACTTGACCGGAAATTAATTTTACTTAAATTAATTTTACCTAAACAAAAGATAAATGTTCTTTTTAACTGCTAGACGCAATTCTAGATCTTTTCAAATTAAATTTTTCATACCGGTTTATGTAAGCAACAATACGATATGCAACCCAAAAATTAAGCCTAAGGGAACTATTTGGCCATAGGAAATTCCAATTGTTAGATACGATAACATAAAAAATGAGGTGTATTTGTAATTAACTATTATAAAACAATGACTGTTTCTTTGGGAAGAAAAATAAAATAAAATCCAATGATTTTTTATTTATTTATTTATTTATTTATTTTATTTTTTGCTTGAATAGATGCAGTAGAAAAACATATGAGGAGCAAGTTAAAATGCATCATTCTTATCAGGGCCTTATTAAAGCCAATTGCGCTATGGCTCTGAGGCCATTGATTTTGGAGCTCTACAAATTTTATATGCAATTTTCGTAAAGTTGATATTTTAAATCTAATTTGTTATAATGCCATGGCTTTAATTAATATATTGTACTTTTAGAGTAGGATAAGATAGAAAAAATAAAAAATATATTTATCTAAATATGTTTTTATATATTCACATCTGTATTTTCAAGAAGAGGAAATGTTTAATTTTTGTGACTGCATAAGAAGGGGGAAATGAATACCAAGCCCTGGACCTCTCTTTGACTTGATCTAACTGTGATTCGAAGAATGTATAAAGAATATTGTTTTAGCAGTCTTAGATTTGAATTTCTACACTTTGTTGAAATTATACACAAAACATCATTTTTCCATGTTTCATTCTCATATAGCTTAGACAATTAAAAAAAAGAAAGAAAGAAAGAAGGAAAAGTTTACGTTTCGAAAAGAAATTTCACTTCTATTCCGAGTATAAATTTTTTAAACATGATGGGTTTTGAAAGCTTCGAACCTATATAGGGTGACTGAGCTAGTAGTTGATCAAATAAGGCCTGTGCTACGGTGTTTTTATAGTATTTCCTTTCTTTTAAATTTTAGAAGTAAATTACCATGATTGCTACAACCCCTAATGAATGTCCTACAATGGGCAAAAATGAAACCTTCTGAAATTAAATGCCAACAAAATTATAAATAAATAGTTTCTTTAATTGCCATTTACCCAGTGGTTGATCAATCGAAGAAATCAGTCAAAAATTCAAAAGATAATCTTTAAAATATCATGCTTAATCTGTGATTAACAATAATTCATGTAAAACTGTTGTTTGAAATAAGCAAGATGGAAGTGGATTACTTTAACTTAGCGTAATGGTCTCCTACTAATCAAAAACTAAATTTTTACATTTTCTAATAAAAGAAAGTCATAAAATGGCTTCTCCTACAGTAGACAGCTGACAAGAATGTAACAAAAGGTGCTCCAACATTCAAACAAAAATATTATGTCTAGTGCCAGGTTTAAAAATCATTTTAGCCTGAAATTGTGCAATATTTCAAAAATTTGATCAACTACTGGAGGGGTATCAACTACTGGAGCAGTCACCCTAGATGACATAATCATAAATTTTAGATTTAAAAAAAAAAAAAAAAAAACTTATTGATAATATCATTTGTTGAAGCATTTTTAGATTATTTTAAGGGAGTGAGTCCATGGTCTTATCTTCAGATGGCATTGTTAATAAATTATAATATTACTAATATTGCTTTGTCTTAATTGTCACATTGCCATTTATGTCTGATATTATTGGATGAAATGTTACGCTACTAATTAAATCAAAAGGCTGTTGTTTTAATTGTGAATTTTTATAACGTACTGATATCGACATTGATAAAGAAAAAGGCTTTTGCTTGTACTTTTGTAGCAAATTTTGTAATTATATATAATTATATATATCTCCAATCTTTTGTTTCCCTTTAAATGTTGTAAAACTAACCGAGAATACATGTGTTCCAGTGGGACTTTAAGGGGAAATCGTGATTTTTTTCCCTTTTTTTTTGCGCCCGCGTTTTCTTCTGCATTTAAAATGTATTTGATTAACGCAAATAATACAGTGACATAATATTTTTGTACTGAAGTCTAAAGCTAATTTAAAATATTTATTAATGTCAGCTTGGATTTAGTCCTTTAGGAGACAACAGACATTATTGTATATGAATTAGTTTCGCTTTGGAGAAGAAGTTTATTTGTTAATGAGATCCAAAAAGAGGAAATACGCATGAACTAAAATAAATTTAATGCTTAATCTTTAATATTTATTTCATAAAATTATATTTTCTTTGGATAGTGAAGCATATGGGATTTTATCTTTTTTTTTTTTTTTTTTTTTTTTTTTAAGTTTTCAATTAGTTTCTAATACATTTACATTATATGAAAGCGCAGTTCTTAAATTTGAATTAGCGCGATAAAGAAATTCAAAATATTATACAATGAATATATATTTATGCATATAAACATTTTAAAACCATCAGATGATAGATTTTTTTTTTTCGCAGACAGTAAAAACATCACTCATTTCTGAAACAGTCAATTTTCTTTTGTTCTCGCGCATTATTTGATATATGCAAATATATTCCATTTCACCAGTGTATTTTGCAGCCATATTCAGCTCCAATGTTTCACAGAAAAATTTGAATACATACGAATTAATTCATGAAATTAACTTGAATCATATTCTATCGTATTATTTTTGATGATTACTTTTGCTGAATATCTTGTAGGTTTGATTTAGATTTATTAAAACCATTTAAACGAAAATAATTTTAGTGATCATTATAGAGGAGGAATTGTGTTTAAAGCAATTAAACACACCTGAATAGCTTTGAAAATACATAAAATAGAAAAAAAAGAAAGAAAATTATTGAAGAAAAAATATAATGAAAGAAAAAAATTGTACAAGGAATCCAGACAAAATAGTAATTTTGATGAACCACTGTAATTTAAATTCTTTCAATTCTTTTGAACCTTACATTCATATATTAGTAACCTTCTATTATTAGATAATTTTATTTCTTATAATTTTAAAAGTTATAATATATATTTTAAAAGTTATAAAAAAAAAATATTTTTTTATATACAGATTGACACTTTTAGAACAATATCCACGCTATTCTAAAACTGTTAATCTAAACTTTTGCATAATATAATAAAAAATATTTATTTAGAAATTCCTTATTCAAGTAAGATTACCATGATTAGTGTGATTCGTTATATATTTACATTATTTTTTATCTGAAACTTTCTATGTACGTCTTGTTTTGTTTTAAATGGGAAATAAACAACAGTAAATTTCTTTTTTTTTTCTTTATCAGATCTTCCGTGGTCTAATTCAATGTAATGTCTGGAGTATAAGAAATATAGGTTTTACTCCATATTATAATACTTATATGAATTAGGTGAATTCTCTATTAACCAATTCAAAAACGGAAAAAAAAATTCCTTATTAGCAATCTGTTATTTTTTTTTAATCGTGATTAATATGTTACCTTTTTATTATATGCACACTTATTATAATAATTTTATAGCTTGAAGCAGTTTTTTCCCTTACACAGTAAAAATTGTGTATTATATTAAAGTATAAATATTGATCTTTAGATTAAAATAATGAGAATAACTGTCTTATAAGCTAAAATAAATTTGTTTTGACATTCCTTAGTATATTTCTGACAAAACAACAAATAAAGATTTTTTTCCCCATAAATCCTCCCAGTATCTGTTACAGTGTATATCTTTCTATTTCAGATATTATACATTATATGCCAAAAGTCACCGAAAACTTTCGATTTTAGACGTTTTGGCGAAATCTACACTGTAAATTAAAATTTCTGAAATTTAGATACTTAAGTGTCTGAAATGGAGTGTTCAATTTTCAGACATTTTAAAATGTCTGAATTTTTTCAGACACTTTTTGCGTCTGAATTTCTGACACATCAAACGTCTGAATCGCATCCATTTTTTGTAAGCATCATACGTAGCCATGTTTGACCACGTTGAATCCTGGAAAAATATTTGGCTGTGGTCCTGCCCCTTCCACCCCCCCCCCCCAATACAGCCTAATTTTTTTGGTGCTCTCAGTTTTGGTATGCAATTTTCGTTACACTGATAATTTAAATCTTTTACGACATTGTACTGATTATAATCAATATCTTGAACTTCAGGAGTAGAACAAGATTAAAAAACAAAAGATATTTATCTAAATATTAGATTTTTTTAATTTATTTTGTTTTTAACCTTATTTTACTTTAAAAGTTCAAAATATTGATTATAATCAGTACAATTTCGAAACAGATTTAAAATATAAGCTTTACAAATATTGCACATCAAATTTGGGGGGTACTACAGTCGTAGGGGGACGGGGCACTTCCCAGTTTGCCCATCCTTTAATCAAGAAGTACTTTTACAAAAAACGCAACCCTGCATTATAGTTGTCTAAATTGAGATGTCCGGTATTCGGGAGTATCCGTTGTGGAGGTTAATGGACATTCCCGAATAGCAAACACCTCTATTTAACGAATACTTTTTTAATCAGCAGACATACATACTTGTATATTTTTACCTCATAAAAGTAGACATCTCCAATTATCGGACAAATTCCGCGGTCCCGAAGTGTTCGTTATTAAGGTCTTTTAAGGTACATAGATAAATATATATATATTTATATATTTAAAATATCAGATGTACGAAAATTGCAAAAATCCCCCCCCCCCAAAAAAATGAAAATTCATAATTTAAAAATTAGATTTTTTAAAAAATATATTGCCACATAGGCAATTTTACATATACATCACTTGATAATAACAACAGCCATTTAACTATGAATAATGAAATTAAGTAAATAAATATTTTACTTTAATAACATTGGGGAAAAAATTATTTTGGTATTTTGTTAAATATATTTGCGTTTTTAATCTTGTCCTACTCTAAAAGTTCAAAACATTCATTATAATCAGTGCAAGATTTAAGATATCAGCTTTACGAAAATTTCATGCAAAATCCACCCCCACTGCCCCCCCCCCCAAAAAAAAAAAATGAAAATACTTATTTAAAAATTACGTTTTTAAAAAATTTATATTTCCACATGGGCAAGTTTTTATGTAGATCAGAGGGTAATCACAAAAGCTATTCAACTATCAATAAAAAGAAATAAGTACATATTCTATATTAAAAACATGAGGAAAAAATAACTTATAGTTTCCAAACTTCTTTCGTCTTAAATATATACAGTAACATCTGTCATTTTTGTATTTTTCGTATAAGTGCATATAAATAAAGTTACCACAATTTTAAATACGAAATCTAGTTATAGGTTTTTACTTTTTCCCATTATAAATTTCAAATTACTTTTTTATTAAAAATAATCAAAAAATCAGTATTAGAGTTGATTGCAAATCAAATACATATGTATATTTTTACAGGCAGCTTCACATAATAGACGAGTTTCATGTACTTTATTTATCTTTTTATATGCCAGGAAGTAAGAAAGAATTAGGTCATCTTTCAAAGTTTTTTTTTTCTTTACTTCCTTGTGGCCGTCGTTTACTGTGAGATAAGAATTATCCATTGAAACTAAGAACTGACATTGAATATATAATTCGTAATAAAAAACAACGTCATAAGTTTAAAAATATATACTTCTAGAATTAGTGGGGTTTTTTGCGAACAGATTCAACACTAATTAAATTTCATGCAGGATTTTGTTTAGTACAATAAATAAGATCATAAAATACACTAATTTTAGTACTATAAACAAATTATTTCACTTACTTCAGTTGCTGCAAGAGGTAAGAAAAATTCCTCGATTTGAAATTTCAAAAACTACCCCAGTGAAGGAGAAAGGCTTGCATTATTTTAGTACGAAATCCCATAATATATCCGACTAGCCATATTTAAAGAATGAAATGTTTCATCCTCAAAATAGGACCCGCCAGACAAAAGTTTCTTTTTTTTTTTGCTAGCTTCGACAGGACGAAGATGAATAATACAATATTATTGATATAAATTAATACGAAATAACACTAAATCCATTGCACACGCTTTGTAGAATTTCCGGGTGTAATCTTCAAGCGTCGTCTACTTCTGTTCTGTGTCTATCCCGCCCTTATATCGACGACAGCTTCTAAGAGACATTTGATGTCAAGCACACACGTCAGATGTATGTATTCAATAAATAAATAATCCAAGTGAATACGAATTTAAATCACAGAACTTCACATTCTGCGAAAAACGAAATAAAATACACGCGTACATAAAAACAAACTTTGTTTGAATTACAACGTATACCAACTTTGAACGAAGACATCTAAAACGCATGCGCGACTGACAGTGCCCCCTGGTGGTTATTGCGTCGGAAGAATCAAAACGTCTTAAATTAAGACACGTTTAAAGTAATGAAGTGTCTTAAAATAAGATGTTTGCGGATATTTTAGACATTATTCTCAGTTCGTTTACACCATGGTCATAGTAAGACGCTTATGTATCTTAAATTAAGACATCTATAATGTCTTAATTTTCAGATTAAGACACTGAAGTGTCTAAAATTCTTTTTCAGTCACATATGTGTCTAAATTTAAGGCGCTTCTATTTGCAGTGTAGAGAAATACTTGAAACTTCTTTTGGAACTTCGGTGATATAAAGAACATATTTGTCAGTAAATTTTTAGTCGTGTGAGCAATTTGGGACCTTATAACAAATTGAATTAAAAAAATTTCTAACCCCCACCCCCTCCAAAAAAAAAAAAAAAAAAAAAAAAAGAAAAGAAAAGAAAAGAAAAGAAAAAAGAAAGAAAGAACAAAGTTTAAGACATTAGAAAAGCCTCTTGAATCTCATTTCGACTTGGTCAGATTCTACATATATTTCTACATTTGTTTTTTATTTCCAAAATTTAGCTTGGACCCCAATAATGTTTACACTATTTCATACAGAACTGAACTATTGGTGAAGCCGACAACTACGAAAATTAATTTTACGGTCATAGTCTATTTACACTTCAATAATATTTTTATTCATTGAATTTCTAATAGTTTATAATATGAATGATTAACAAAATTACATTTACTATGCAATTTAGATTTAAAAAAAAAACACTTCAATGATTCTCAGATTTTTTGTACTTAACCTCTATTTCATCCATATCAGACCCTTTTTTTAGAATTGCTGATAGAATACTCATAAGCAGTAGCCTAATAAGTATATTAAAAGAAGCATTAACATAATAAGTGTATTAAAGAAATTCAATTACATACTATCGTATAATTAGCAATGTAAATGTTTTAGCATTATATTTAATGTAATAATAATAACAGTAACAACATAATTGCTTATATTTATAGACTTGATATTTATTGTTTTTGTAGCAATAAATATTTTTCCAGGCACATATTTATTTCTTTCATGCCGTACTTCATTCATTGTATAGTTTATAGTTACCTTTGCACAGCACGCCATTGGTTGAGAACCGTTGTCAGTGTTTAATTTAGACATTTTCCTCTTGGGGGAATTTTTGCAGTTCCAGGAGGGAGAGTGAGGGGGGCATTTGTAGAGAATTCTTGTTTAGATCAATAGGGAATCAATCTTGTTTAGATCAATAACCCCAAATCTTCAAGAGGAAAAAAAAAATCACACCTTCATCTATCCTTAATTTTTTTCCTTGCCTGAATCCTTTAACTTATGAGGTTTCTAAATTAAAGGATAAAAAGTTGTGTCTTAAAACCAATTTTCGAATTAATTTTATTTTGTATGATGTTTCTTAAACATAAAGGCCTCGTAAATTTTAAAAATATTTTATTATTTATTTAACATGACCTCGAATAGCATTTTAAAATATTTATTTCTTTATTTAGCATGATATTGGATAGCATTTTAATTATGCCAATGCAAATAATGATTTCCGAAAAAAATAATTCGTGAGCAAGAAGGTTAATTAACGCAGTTCAAAATTTGTAGCTTCTTGCCTAGTTTTATAGAATGCAAAAACGGATTTCAAAAGCTTTTTGTTTATTTCTTTTGCCCTGGTTCAAACGCTCGTTTCTTTTTTAAATCAAAAGAATCTATACATCTTTCCTGACTTGATTCCGAGTGGCGATCTTACATTGTGATTAAGAATCTTATTACAATCACTTAAAACTAAAATACAATTCTTTTCTACACGGGGTTTTTGACCTCCTCCTGTCGAACACTTTCAGTATCGGAGTTCCACACCTGCCATAGTTTTAACCCCAACTGTTTCCGTTTCCAACCCTTTCAATCGGGCGCAGGAGATTAAAAAAAATCTTTCCTCGGTGGCTTTGAACTCTTGCTGAGAAAGCTGATTCTAAGTGAGTAATCTTGAAGACACCACAGATAGGGAACATTTTTGTAAGTGTATGAAGAGTACCTTGGGGGTACAATGCACTCTGTGCTGCTCGCGCGCGATCAGATATTAACACATTAAACCTGATGTTGATCTGACCCTTACCTGTGAGGATCTTGAGAGATAAAAATGTTTTGTTATAACTGTTTGGATAATCATGGATCAATATTGTGCCGATATGGGAGGTGAGTAATAAAATGATTAGATAATTATCAATAATATTTTTATTGAGACCATCATTGAGCTAATGTTGTGAAAGATAAATTTAAAAAAATGTTCGATGATTTTTGTAAACATCTACGTAGGTTGTGTATGTAAATATTTAATAATTTTCTTGTTGACACTGAACCCGATCACAAGTTAAATAAATATAAATGACAATAAACTAGAAATGCTGTAATATTTTAATGATTACCAAAATATCTCAAATTTTCCCCCTTTAACTGACGCTTACCTGCGACGATCTTAAAAGATAAAAATGTTTATTTATAACTATCTGGGGATAATTCTGAATCAATAGTGTACCGATATGAGAAGTGAGTAATAAATTTATTAGCTAAATATCAATAAAAAAAAAATTGAGACCATCAAAAATAAACCTAAAAATCTTTTCACTGATTTTTATAAGCATTTATACAGAATGTATATGTATATATATGATATTATTATTATTATAAAAATTGGAACCGTTTAACTAGTTATATAAATATAATTAACAACAAACTAGAATTCTATAATATTTTCAATGTGTTTTCGAGTATCTCTATTTTTTGTATCTAACCTTAACCTGTGAGGATCTTGAAAGATAAAAATGTTTTGTGTTTGCATAATCCTGAATCAATATTGTGCCGATACGGGAGGTGAGTAGTAACATTATTAGATAATTTTCAATAATATTTTTATTGAGACTATCATATGATTAAAGTTATCAAAGATAAACCTCCAATAATTTCCACTGATTTTTATAGCAATTTATACAAAAAGAATATGCAAATGTTTAATATTGTTCTTATTAATTTTGAAGCCGTTTTACAAATTATATAAATAAAAATAACAATAAATTAAAATGCTATAATATTTCCTATGATTTACCGATTCTCTATTTTTAACTTTTAATACAAGCATGCCATTGTATATATTATGCTGACTATGAAACGTATATTATTTAAAATATAATATTCAAAGCAACTTAAAACTGTAATTCTTTTAATGTCATTCACGCAAGTAATTCTTATGACAATAACAGAATATGAGTGTTCAGATCCTGTTCTTCATTAACGAAAACTCTGATAGAATTTGTAAAATTTATTATTATTTTTAACACTATTTAAAAGAGCACTGCATTTAAATTTAAAGTTTTATATTGTACGTAGAATTGCGTGATGAGTGCTTTGCATTTATTGAAAGAAGAAGGTACCTAGCCATTTTCTGGATTAAAGATTTTGTTAAGATATGTAGCCACGTAGTATTTACTGTGTTATCTTGTTTAATAAAGTAGATAATATCACCTTGAGCAAGCACAGCAGTACGAAAACAGTAAATAAAAATGTGCACAAATAAATGTACTAAAATTACTTTCAGGTGCATACGTATAATATAAAATTATTTAAAATCATTAAAAATATATTAAAATACATTAAAAACCATTAAAACGCCAAAACGTTTTCGCCATTACACGGCCGTCATCAGTGGGGATTTAAATCTTGTTATTGTAGCACATGAAAGTAATTTTAGTACAATTATTTGTGCTTTTTATTACAATAACAACATTTAAATCTCCACTGATGACGGCCGTGTAATGGCTGAAAACTTTTTGGGTTTTCAATTGTTTTTAATGTATTTTAAGTTTTTTTAATGTATTTTAAATAATTTTATATTATACGTATCCCCTGAGAGTAATTTTAGTACATTTATTTGTGCTTTTTATAGGAATTTTAATTATTTCACTCAAGGGGAATTTAGTAGTAGAATTTTAGCTTTTATTTATTGTAAAAATTATCATTTAAAAAAAGAAAAATTTAGGTAAAATTTATATTCATTTCAAAATGGTTTAACCCTTTATATCTCGACGGTACTTTACCATAAAAAATTGTTTTAAAATTCATTTAATACATTGATTGTCAGTAATACAAGTTAAAATGAGTTCTAGATGATTTACTTTATCATATTCCAAAAGTATTATTCGTTGCACAAAACAAAATTATTTTTAAATGGGCGATTACTTTTCCATTTATAACTGTTCGGCTTTCTTGATATTGAAAGACATGTAGTAGAAAGTTTCAGTTCTAAAAAGAATCTATGTAACATCATATCTGTAGATTTTCTAATTCTATAAAATATAATAAAAACAATATTTTAAAGAAATAATTCGGGTGGAGTTGTAAATATTCTTCAAAACCTTCATAAATCTGGTATTAATTTTAATATACGAAATCTTTCTAGAATTTGTTTAATGATTGCACAAATTTTCTAAAGCAATTTCAAAAATCAATAAAAATGCTTTGGAAGGGAGCAATTTCGTTAATTCAAAATTTAGGACATAAAGGGTTAATCCAGTCTAGTCACCAAAGTATGAAGTAAAATGTGATTAAATTAATTACATCAGGGGCCGTTTTATTTTAAATATTATGTCCTATATTGTTTTAATATTTGCTACCACTTTTTCGAAAAAAATAATCTTTATAGTAGATTTCTATAGTTTTTTTTTTTTTTAGTTTTATTTATTTATTTATTTATTTATTTTAATGATAGTGGTAGCAAAAAAAAAAAAAAATATATATATATATATAGGACGCTGCGACGCCTGGTAGAGTTTTTCAACGTTTTCACAAAAATAGTTTCCTGTGTCTTTTTGCAGTCGGAAATTTCCGGGATTTACCAACGACTTAAGCATAAATTTGAATACAAAAAAATATATAAGCATGCATATTTACTATGAAGGACAGATAATACACATATTATTTATTTTTAAAATATAATTCTAAAGGATAAACAAATTCTTTCGAAATCTAAAAACACAATGCATTTATCATTTGTATATGGCGGCTTTTTTTTTAGGGGGGGGGGAAGGGGGGGACGCACAATCTGTCAAGAAAACAACATGCATTTTATTCACCAAATTATCTCAGAACAAAAATACCTATTTGCCAGGAAATTATGTCTTTGTTGAAAAAAATATATGAAGACTGAGAAAGTAATCTTCATACTGAAATTGTACCGAACTCTGAAATCTTCAGTGTGAGCACCTAATTTTGACATCATATTTGGCATTTTCGACAATATTAAATATTTTTTGACATATTTTACCTTAGAATACCAAACGAGAAGAAATTTGGTCAAATAGTTTAGAAATTATGAAAGTTTAAATTTTTGAACTTCTAATGTTAAATTCCTTTGCCATCGTTGCAAAAAAGATTGCAATGTGTGTAGTTTTTTTTTTTTTTTTTTTTTTTTTTTTTTTTTTTTTTTCAGTATAACTCGAAAACCACTGGGCGGATTGAGCTGTAATTTAGGATTCACGTATTCGAGCGTCTAGAAATCGATATCTGTTTTTTTTAAATGAATAGGTTAAAATTTATCATTTTTTTCGAAAATATATTTTTTAAAATTAATTTTCGATAAAAATAAGACTAACTTATGAATTTTTTTTAAACAGAAAAAGAATTTTCAGAAGCTTCAAATATGCAAATCCAAAATTAGAGCTCATTCTGATAAGTAGTTTCTGAGTTATGCTTAAAAAAAAAAACTACCCCTATCGCAGTTTGTTTTGCAACTATTAAAAATAAATTTAACGTTAGAATTTCAAAACTTTAAATTCCCATACTTCCTAAATTACTTTACGGAATGACTTCCCATTTAATATCCGAAAGTAAATTTTACCGACACCCCCCCCCCCCCCCAATATATATATATATATATATATATATATATATATATATTGTGAAATTTGGGATTTTGGGAGTTCGTATTAAAATTTCAAAGTATGGTATAATTTGAGTATGAAGTCGACCCCCTAAGCTTATTTTTTTGCCGCAAATTTGTATAAAACACATCATTTCCAGTCGAATGGCTATTTGTGTTTCTGTTTTTTCTTTTCTTTCTTTGAACAATTTAGTGATTAAAATGTATGGAGAATATGGAATGTGAGAAAATGTGGAAATAAAGATGTAAATAATTATCAGTTTTGGGGAAAATATAGTTATTCAACCCTAATATAAGTTTTAATGAATTTCATAATTTTATTTAAGAAATAACGACAGCGCTAATTAAAACATTCTACATGTGTGTTAATGGGTTAGCGAACATTTTATTTTTATTTATTTTTATTTATTTATTTTTGTAAAAGTCAGATTAAGTTGTATCCAAAATTTGATTAAAATGAAAGTAGTCTTTAGTTTCAATCAATTTCTAATTATTTAAATAATTTCCTTTTTCTCTGACCTACTGTACAATTGAAATGTTTTCATTTTTTAGTCAATACCTATTCTAATTTTAATTATTTGGGTGATTTGTTTTGTTTCTTTCCTATTACATTTTGTCTGAGAATTGAGTTTATACTTATGGCGCACGGTTTTATCTTTTATTGTTTAGTTCCTCGAAAAGTATCGCCTAAAATATTAATATAATTCCTATCATAGGTAATTTACTAATTTTAACATGTTTCAATTTAGCATTTAAAAAAAAGTTAAGCTCTCTAATGACATTTTAGAAATAAGGCTAAATTTTGATCGTTAGTTCTAGCAGTATATATCTCAATGTGTCCTTTGGATGTATATTTAGTTTATGATCATAAAAACAAAATCGAAACGATAAATGACTGCGATGATAAGAATATCAAAAGTTTTATCCAAGTAAAAATTACAAGGTCAAATATAATTTATGAGTGGTACTTAATTTAAAAATAACGCCATTTATTTTTGTTCTTGAAGTAAAGCAAAACTGTAAAATTATTAGTTCATTGACATTTTAAATAAGCGCTGCCTTTCCGGAAGGAACTTATTTAAAATATCGATGATTCTTTATCGTTGGCGGAGCTAGAACCAAGCACTTAGTCATCGATCGAACACCATCTTTATTTACCATCGATATTATTGTGATGCACTTAAATAAATCCTTCATTGTTAGCACATTAGTAATCGAATTGATTTGTTGACACGACTTTTTATGTTTCAATTCTAAAAATATTTCGTTTTAGCATACATTATAAATGCTTTATATTTATTTACAAATAAATACAAACTGAAAAGAAAAATGTAGAAATAAAGCTGCAAATAGTTATCATTTTTTTTTTTTTTTTTTTGGTGGGGAGGGGGGGGGGGATATTTATTCAACCCTAATATAAGATTTAACGAATTTTATAATTGTATTTAAGAAATAACAACGGCTCAAATTAAAACATTCCTACATATGTGTTAATGGGTTAGAGAACACTTTTAATTATTTATTTTTATTTATCTATTTTCTAAAAGTCAGTTAAGTTCTATACAAAAATTGATTAAAATGAAAGTGGTCTTTAGTTAAAATTTGTAGAATACGTTAGTGTCTGTATATATTAAAACTTACTTTTGCACAACTGTCTTCATTTTAATTGAAAGATGCACTTTTAGCGAATGGCCGCAAACTGTTAGGAAAAAGTAAAAATTTTAAAATGTTTATATTTAATTTAATTAAATAATTACTTTATCAAAAGCTTAATATCACAATCGATCAAAAATTTGTATATTCTTTTATCTTGTTCATTTTAGAATAGATAATAATAATAATAATAATAATAATAATAATAATACGACAATGAAGAAGTTGCACATAAAAATATGTGAGCAAAAATCAAAATCTTCCGTGCATGTTTATATCTTATTTAAACTAACTGAGCTAAAACAACAAATTCTTCTGTATCTCGGAATGAAATTATATTTTATCTATCTTAATAATCAAATGACATTATTCGTAATTATTTAATACACATGGTTTATATGTGCTGAAAACATTTTCTCGTAATGTTTCAGCTTGTTCAGTTCTGATAGTTTAAATCTAAAACTTCCTTCAAAACCAAACCAAGCTTTTTAATATCCTTATTTCTTGCTGTTTGAAATAATTTAGGTACTTATTTATAATACTTTATTTTTCTTTTTGCAGAGCGCAATATATTTATGAATCAACCTTATCAATATGCGTTATGTTCTGACAGTTTAACTTCAATTGTATAAGATCGCAAACCCTTTAAAAAACACCTCTCATTTAATTGAAATTAACGGCACTGAAAAATGAATTTCGAAATTTATATATTTACACAAAGTTTGATGAAATATAGTTATGGATACTTAATTTTTTTAATGGTGTATATGTATATATATAATATACTTTTGAAATTAAAAAATAATTCGCAAGTTTGTAAACACAAAATTACCGAATTTCTTATTTAAAGACGACATGTAATTACACTTTACAATAAGTGTTATAGTATATAAATCTACAGAAAACATCTTAATAAATAAAACCTACCAAGAAATCTCAAGATATTTAGAATTCTAAGCATATTATTTAAAGGTCGATGAGACCAAATAATAAATTAAATTAAAAAGATTTAATCTCGAACACATGTAGCAAAATAAATTGTATATAATTAGAACAGAAATGGAACATAGATATCAAATGATGATAGAAAAGTGAAAGCAAAGCAACACGTGAGCATTAAATATTCAGTCAGTAAGAACACCCACGTGTCACAATAAATGCATTATTTTATATAACAGACAGCCCTTTTGACAAGTTAGTCTATTATGGCCGATGTAATGCATTGAAGTACATACACACAGCCATATATATATATATATATGTATATATATATATATGTGTGTGTGCGTGTGTGTGTGCATAAACTAAAACATGCTATGTTGATAGCCCTTGCATGTGGTTGCTCTGAACATGAACTAAGTGCTCCAAACATGACTTTCATAAATTTGGCACCAGGTTGTTGCCCACCTGTTAAAAGTTGATCAGAAAATGGTTGCATAGCTGATGGTCAATTATTACTTATATATATGAGAGAGGGGTAGAGGGGGGGGGGGGGAATTCCTTGAAACGTCGTTCTTTGGGTTTGCCGGAAAAAAGGGAAAGTTATAACATAACACTTTCAATCAACAATCTGTGAAAAGCGCGTTTAAATTTTACATTACCACTGAAAAATATTTTTTTCTACAATAAATTTTCAAAAATATATTAATATTAATAGATACTGAAACATGAATTGCGGATTTTAATAATATATTGGTACTTCCGTTACGGCTGTTACAAATGTCACTGCAAATAATATCTTATCAAGAGAATACTGACTGAAAAATAAAATATTTTTAATCACATATGGAGTGGACATTTTCTTGTCAATATAACTACATTACACTGGTAAAATTGAATACGTTCCAGCTAATTTATAAAATTGTTTCAACATAACATAATTGTTTTAACATAACATAATGTATTTCAAAATAAATCAATTTCCGCTTTACTTATCCAACTTATATATGAGATGTAAGTTAGACAAATGAGATACAGTGTATCGAAAAAAAATAACCATAATAAATTTTCCACGGTAACTATTAGTCATCGATTT
Source organism: Maratus speciosus (assembly GCA_963932465.1). Lineage (NCBI taxonomy): Eukaryota > Metazoa > Arthropoda > Arachnida > Araneae > Salticidae > Maratus > Maratus speciosus. The sequence goes on along the minus strand of OZ010787.1, from coordinate 286,215,786 downwards.
ATATTTTCAAACATAGTTATACTTTAAATAAAGCCCATATTTATTTTATAAAACATTTCCAGGAAAATATATATTTTCACAAAAATTACAAAAATAAAATTTAAAACTGTGTCTTAATCCTCCTAATTCAAATTGATAAAATTTTACTGTTACACTAAAATATGAAATATAATAAGTTCTAATAAAGCTAAGCAGAAATACTTTATTTCAAAATTCCGTGGTTTTACTCCCAAAACTGTATAACGTTTACATAAAGCGAATTAGTGAGCAGATAAATTTGACATCATTACAATAAAACAGGTATATGCATATAAAAAGAATAACGAAAATTAAGATTAGCAAACAGAGAAAAGTAATTGAAGCCAAATTTAATTTTTTTTTAGTAATAATTTTAAATGTTTCTTATTTTTCCAATTCCAATTATACATTTTTTATTTGTGTGATTTGGGTTTTACTAATAAGAATTGAAGTATTATAAACGAATTAAACTTTGTAGCGTTTTAAAATTACAATGATGTTTATCACTGTTACAAAACAGGTGCATATCTCGTTTAATTATTTTCTTTTTGTCCGAATAACCATATTTTCTTGAAATAATTAGAAAGTCGTACTTGAAAGCATCTTTCTCGGTGCATTACGGCTAAAAATGATTCATATCTCCTAATTTCTTCCGTTTAACTATCCAAAACATAACTATTTTGCTCAGAGTTAATTTGTGTGATTTGAGTTCTACTCATCAGAATTGAAATGTTACAAATGCATTAAAATTTGTAGAATTTTAAAATGGCCATCGAAATGGACACCTTCGGTGGATGGCGAAGGTGGCCATCTATTTGAAATTGCTTACCTCTTTCGCTACTGGCGTCCTTCATCAAGGACATACTTTTAATAATTTTTTAAAGACATTTAATTTAATTTAAAATAATTTTACAAATTTCGTATGCATTTTTAATTATTTCCCTACCAAAAGCACAAAGTATTTAGAAATCAAATACCAACAGATGAAAGAAATTTTTTTAAGCGAAATTTCAACGAAAAATTTTTGAATCAAGATGGATGATTTCGTCAAGGTATAAGATTTTTTAAAATCCTCTAATTTTGATATAATTTAATATCTGAAGCAGATAAATATATTTTAATTTTGTTAAATAAACTAGAAACCTTGATTTCAGCTTATTGTGATAGTTCTAAGTAATTAATTTTTTCTTAGAACGCGTGTCCAACAAAAATAAGCGTCTAATCGTCTAACAAAAATAATCGTCAAAATAATCGTCAACAAAAATAATTTTTTATTAGATGGTTTTCAGCTTATTGGAAGCATTATTAAAAATGTATGAAAACTTCATAATTTTTGTTTCGGTTTTTTATATGTCGGCAGTAAAAGGGTTAAAGCAAGCTTTTAAGATTGAAAGTATGATATTGAAACTAAATGTCGTAATTTTTTTAGACCTTTTATGTAGCTACAAGTTTTAATTTAAATGAATGCGAGCTGAGCTGCAGGTATTTGAAATAGAGTAGATCACATTTCACTGTTTAAAAATATATTGTTCATGATTTTTTTCTGTTTTTAATACCATCCCATCTTTAATACAATCTGCTAGTTTTAAGAAATTACTTAATACACATGAAACTTTTATTCTGTGTTAACAGTAATTCTGATCTTATTTTGTTAATATTACATCAAATTACAAATCACTGTGTGTAATTCATTTCTTTTTAACTGAAGCATAAAAAAGACTCTTTGAAACATATATTATCCACTGGCTTGCAGTTTGTGGACAATTAATTTTATGGGTAAAATGATTTTCCCCCGAAATTTGTAAAATGTGTGAATACCAGTTTATCAATTGCGCTTTAATGAATTAAACTGCCAGCGATAATGTTGGAATGATTTAAGAGAAATAAAATTTCATTTTTTCATTTCAATAAAATCGGATCAGTTAGTTCCTATGCTTATCTAGAATATTTTCTGTAACAGATGATAGCTCCTATAAAATGCTTATTCTATAGATACATTTACTTAAAAATATGTCAGTAATTGCTTCACTTTTAGATATCAATCAAGACAAATTCACGAATTTGGGTACGTCAGTAAACAAAAAATAAAATAAAATAAAATAAAATAAAATAAAATAAAATAAATAAATAAATAAATAAATAAATAAATAAATAAATAAATAAAAATAAAAATAAAAATAAATAAAATAAATAAATAGATAAATATATATATATATATATATATATATATATATATATATATATTCTCACAATCTTTTGACTTTCATGTCCCTGAATAATACTTTTTATTTTAATACAATTTTTTGTGGGTTTTTTTTTTTATTTCATATACTGGGGAACATCCCATTGCATGATTGCACAACAATATTAATGAGATAAATAAGTTTTGGACGATGTTGGGGGTCCAAACACCTGGAAAACTCCTATACCGTCCCATGTCCCTGATGCTGATTTTTAAGTTTGGAGCTGTCTGGATAAAATTGTTTCAATAAAAATAATTCGATGTAATTTTTTTCTGAAACTTGAACTATTTTTTTATATAAATATGTAGCAAAAAATTAACCTTCACACATTTTTAGGGTTGTTATTATTTTTTAAACTCTGTCCCTGGGTTTCAGATTCCTTACCATCCCTCTTCTAAAATTATACAGAAAATCATTTCAGATGCAGCCACAGAATTTTTTTCAAGTTTTTTCTCATGCAGAAGTATTCTAGAGAAATAATGTCTAAAATTCTTTGGCAGGAAATTTACTGTAGAATTTAAATCAGCATTTAAATATCAGTTTCAAGAATCGTGGCTTTATTGGTAGTCTCACCGTCCCCAAGGTTTATTCCTGCACTTTTCGAGGTAAATTAATAAAAATAATAATTTAATCCAATGTTAACAACTGTTTCTAAAAATCAATGAACATTGTGGCTATCACTTAGTCTTAACATGATTTTCCTAAAAATAGGTGGTAATTTTCCTTACCGTTCCATCCTTACCGTCCTTTTTTTTACCATTTCGTCCATTTTTTTACCTTACCGTCCCTTCTTTAACACCCCTTTAAGACAATGTTATACAAAAATTCTGTATTAAAAGTACTACATTGTTATTATTTCTTATTTGAATGTCCTGTGGGTACTATGGCAAATTCATTATAAGTAAAAATTTAGAAGAAAATAAAAAGTTATATGGTAAAATGGTAAGGAAAATTAAACTCGCAAGTTTAACTTAAACCTCAGTTAAATAAAAAAAATTTCGCTGCTGACCATTTTTTCTTTATTTTGAATCATTAAGACATTCGACTATCAGATTAAAATGTTATTTTAGCAAGTTTAATTTTGTCAGATTTTTTCCCCCTAAAGTCAAAAGATTGTGAGAATGCCCCATATACAGGGTGATTCATAAATATCGAAACAATAGGCTATCTCCTTAAATATTGCCCCTAGGCACATACTTCCAATTACGAAGTTTCATAAAAAGAAAGGTGCCAAATTTAATGACATAAGTTTTAACTGCATGGGGGGTCTGTTTAAGAAAATACAAAAACTAATTTTTTATACGGCCCCCGTTGGGTAAAATTTCCAGTTAGGACATTTTTTCTTATCCCTTCCTAAATTAAACAACAACAACAACAAAAAATCATCTCGTTATCTGCAAAACTCGCAGCGTTATTAAAATTCAAAATTCTCGACTTACACCATTTTCCCATGCCTCTGAGCGACGAGTTTTTGACTCATTTTGAATGCAAGATAAGGATCATCCACAAATTGTACGTTATTAAAAGTCGATTTAAGACAGGGCCTCTACTTTGGACAAAAAATAGCAGCGTATAGATTTTAAGTTAAATCTTCTTTCAAATGATGGAGGCCTTTATTAGGGCGTCTACACGGTTCGAAATATCCAGACCAGGTCTCAAGCCAACCCACAGAAAAAAAGTTCGTTCTGGCCTGGAAAAATGTTTAAATCTTAGCCCGAGTCTTGTCCGGCCTGATTGAATTTCTAGAAAACATAGTTTTTTACGTCGATATGGTTGAAAATTGTTTCGTATGAAAGAGTTCTGACCAAAAATAGCTTTATAGCTTTATAATAGCTTATAGATTTTCTTTTTATATGTTTATAATCTTCATTTTTAAAGAAGCGTCAAAGGCTGTGATATTTATTTTTTTTAATGAATCTCTTTTTGTATGTAAATGATTCACTTACCATTTAATATCGTTAATCCATAATCCATGTATTGGAGACTTTCAAAAATGATATACAGTAAAACCTTCTAAGACGGAATCACACAGACAAGAAAAAAAATGCCTTATAGACAATTTCCCATCTTAGGAGGTGCAAATGTATTCTATTCTTTTCTCAAGTATTATTATATTAATTTTGCATGGATCAAAAAATTATTCCGTTTTAGACAGGATTCCTTAACAGGCAGGTTCCATTTCACTTGTTTTACTTTTTTTGCATTTAAATCTACTATCCTTTAAAAACGATTTTTAAAGTTGTAAATGGTAATATGTTTTAATTGTAATGGCGATTTAAAAATATATGCATTTTTTGTAAATTTTTTTGGGTTACTTTACTGATTTTTGCACGGATTAGGTGAGTCAGATAGAATGATTTTAATACGGATTGAGTCGAGACCGGGACTGAAAATTTCACCCCGTGCAGGCCTAGGAAGAAAGGAAGCCAATCCACCGGTTCGGTATGAAAAATATATTAGGCCCGGTCGAGACTGGTCCGGCCAAATACAGACTTTTTTTAACCTCTCGCCGGGACGACATAAAACCTGATGTTGTGAGCGTTAAAATTATGAAAACACTCTTAATCGGTATGCTAGATCTCGTTTTAAATAGTACAGAAAGAAGGTGGAAAGGACAAAAGTTAAACTGAATCGGAAGTTTAAGCTACAGTAAAGAGTTACATACTCACCTGCATTTTTTTTAAAAGCATTTAAAAATTTTATTAGGAGCCAATCTTTGTTTAAAACTTTAAATGCGTTTTAAATTATTAATTTAAATTGTTAAAGATAATTAATTTAAATTTATTAATATAAATGCGTAATTAAAATTTAAATTAATTTAATTTAAATTATCAATTTACATTTTAAAGTCAAGAATTGTAAAAAAAAAGGGTGCAAATTCGGAACATGACCTTTTTGATTATATTTCATTAATTTTGTTTCGACAAATTTGAAAATATATTTATTTTTGAAAATATGATTTTTTTTAAAAAAAATAAGTTACATCATTTTTTTTTAATTTGTGTATTTTTAATATTTTTAATATTAATATTAAAAAAAATCCTGAAGCAAAATTTAAATTATATTTTCCTCTTTAATTAAAGGAAGAAAAGTTTGAAATTCGACGATAATATTTCGTTTTATAACGATTTTAAATTACCCCAATTAAAAAAAATTATAATTAAAAAAAATTAAACTTTCTGAGAAATTTTAGGATGTGATTTTATTTGCAAATTATATGGTTAATCATCACAAAAACAGAGTTGGGTTGGGTTGATTTTTGACGGCCAATTATCTACACGAGGGATATAGGCCCGGGGGGGAGTGCCCTCCGTGGGGGTCTTTCTAAGGGAACCTAATCCGTATTAACGCATGGAAGATCCACGGCTCGAAGAAAACATCACAAAAACAGAAAAATCTAATTCTAACTCAATAAATATATTTTTTACATGTATCCTGGAACTTTTAAAGTAATATTGTTTCTTGAATAAAACGCATTTCAATTTGGGTCTAATCCCTTAAAATCTGACCAAATATTTAAACAGGCATAACTCCATGAGTTTTGCAGATATGAAGAGGGAACTTTTTGCGTTTAATTCAGGAATGGATAAGGAAAAAATTCCTGATTGGAAATTTTACCCTAAGGGGGGCCGTATAAAAATTTAATTTTCGTATTTTTTCAAATAGACCTCCTATGGAGTTGTAACTTATCTCATCAAATTTTCCACCTTTTTTTTATGAAACTTTGCAATTGGAAGTATGTGCCTAGGGGCATTAATTAAGGAGATAGACTATTGTTTCGATATTTATGAATCACCTTGTATATATATATATATTCATGAACGTAATACAGGAAATCGCACCATAGAAGACCATAATGTGACATAACAGAATTTACGCAGGAGAAAAGCGTGCATATGTGAACAATGCCCATTTCATCTAATTAACATCCGGTAAAAATCTTTTAAAAATTGTCAAAAGTTAATAGGTTAATATCCATTATCAACAACTTTTAAACATTTTTTTTTATCTGATCTGATGTTAACCCTCCAATCGCGGACGGCTTTTTCAGTGGGTTCCTTTTTAAAAATTAAGATTGTTTGATTCCCACCACTTTTTTGAAGTAAAAATAGTCACTTTCCTTAATTACAAATTAAATAATGTGAGAATAAGCCGAATTATACGCTTTTAAAAAAAGTGGGGGAAATCAAGCAATCTGAATTTTTAAAAAGTAGCCCACTGGAACGCGAAAATAGTGTTTCCCGCGGCTAGAGGTTTTAATAAATGAAATGGGCGTTGATCACATGTACCCCCTTTTTCTCCTGTGTCATTTTTGAATTGAAATATGAAATTTGCTCGATTTATTTAAAAAATAAATTTCAATCAAACTCAACTATCAATTACATTGTCTTTATTTTGCAACTCTTTCTTTTCTGTTAGGAACACCTTCAAACTTATTTAACCCTTTCAGAGGCAAGTAATTGTGTTTCTGTAATGTCAAATTCACACCGGAATTTTAGAAAATACTTATTTCAAAATAAGGAAAAGCATTTTTACAATGTTTTTCCACAAAAGTTATAAAAGTAAAATTTGATTAAAAGTTTCTGGTGCAAATTTTGATTAAAATCAGGTGGGATATAATATAGCCCACCACCCCTCAAAGAGTTAAGGCGGTTCTAAATAAATATCTCCGGCCCCTCTGAACAACGCTTAAGTTTTTGACTTATTTTTCAACCCATTTTTAAACATAAAAGCATGACACTTGCAGGCATGATTATTGAAGTGATTTGTAATGGATTATTAGCTTTTTTGTCATTAAATGAATTATATCTTGAGTTATAAGCGATTGTTGTCTCGGAAGGGCAGTTTTTTTCCAGCGCTGTCGTGTTCGGAAATTCAGTCCAAAACGTCAAATTTGACAGCATTTTATGAATTTTCTGTTTCTTTACAAAAAAAAAGGGGGGGGGGGACTGTACAGTTGCATAGTTACTGAATACGAGACCTTGCTAATGTCATGCTTTTGAGAACAAAAATTAATTTTAAAATGTGCCAGAAAGTGGGCGATATGGATTTGAGAACAGCCTTGATATTGTTTGCTTTCGAAAATGAACTGGATTTTGGCACTAGATTTTCTGATTCATAGATCTTTCGAGAATTAATTTTCATTTTCTTCTTCAAAATCTGAGAAAATCTGATATGTCTATCGCATCTGTTCCTTTAAAAGAATGTAATTTGAGTTTTACTGTTTAATATGGCATATAAATATTTTTTCTCCCTCTTTCTTTCTTTTTTTTTAACATTTACTCAATAAAAAATAATACCCTTAATTTTAAATTTTGTAAAAGTAATTTTGGTAAAAGAAGGATGCATCGGTCATATGCTCATTTTATTTAGTTTTGTGGGATTTTTCTTCTTCAAAATCTGAGAAAATCTGATATGTCTATCGCATCTGTTCCTTTAAAAGAATGTAATTTAAGTTTTACTGTTTAATATGGCAGATAAATATTTTTTCTCCCTCTTTCTTTCTTTTTTTTTTTTTAACATTTACTCAATAAAAAATAATACTCTTAATTTTAAATTTTGTAAAAGTAATTTTGAGGCATGAACCATCTAGTTTTTAATCAATACTTGCTAACCATTATGAACATTAAAATTATCTGTTCCCAAAATTATTTTAAAAGAAAAACAAATGAGTTATAACTATAGACGCACGACGCACATGTTTGCGGTATAAAATATTACACACACACACACATATATATGTGTGTGTGGTATAATGTATATATATATATATATATATATATAATTTTTTTCGGGGGGGGGGGGTATTTCTATCTTTCTAAGGTAAAATTAGCTAAAATAAATTTTGTGTTATTCTTGTCTGTCTGTGTAAATCCCCTCTGTCCAGGAGCAAAGTGGATGTTATACAGTTATAAAATATTATATTTGCTGGTACCTTTTCATTTAATACATTTATTGGTCAGAAATTTTGTCACTTAGTTTATATTTTTATTTTTATAATATTTTTACTTAGAATAGTTCATTTGCCTCGCACAAACTTTTGGATACCTTAACCAGCTTTGAAGATGCTGAATTAGGGTAAAACAAACGACAGTTTATTAAATGATATATACATTTTTGTTTTGTATGTGTTAAAACATATTTTGATTAAACGTATCATGTGCTGCAAGTGATTATTATGGTGTCCAAACACAGACTACGAAATTTGAGTATCCTTAATAACAAGGAGCCAGTTAAAGACTTCAAAATCTCTGCTAACCATGTTTAAATCGATCATAAAAACGATGTAATGTACGAAAGCATATTGAACTAAAATTTAAAGAATCTATCTATCTATCTATCTATATATATATATATATATATATATATAATTTTTCGTAACAGGTGTTTATTTTTAAACTTATTATAAATAAGAATATTTCCGCAGAGCGTCTTTTAGTCTAGCTACACTTTTAAATATATATAACATTTTTCATATTTATTTACTCTTTACAGATTATAATTATATTAAAAACATTCCAGTTTATATATGTATAAATTTTTCCATAGTCAAAATTTCTATAGTCAATAACTCATATTTGATGAGTCACACGTTTTAAAATATTTTTTTAGGTAAATAGCGCATATTTCAGCCTTTTTCCTGCACTGTTGTCTAAAATTTTCACTCCCTTTCTATGTATATTTATATCTACGCACTCGCGCGCTCGCGCACACACATTCACATACATACAAAAAAAAAAATACGTGTACGATAGGTGGATAGATATTTATGTATAAACAGGAAAGAAAGCTAGCTACATAAACATATAGGTAAATATATTAAAATGACATAGACATATTTTTGAAGAATATATTGCTCGTAAATATTAATTTCCTTCCGAAAAAATTTTCCTTCACAATGAATAATTAATTTAGTGAATTCACTAAAAATGGATTAAATTACCTTCTAGGCTTTGTTTCAATTCTTGCTTTCATGCTTAACGACTCTGCATAAAATTAGAGCATAATTTACTGATATGAAGTATATTGTTGTAAATTTAAGCGATGGCTTCAACTCAAAATACATTTTTAATCGAAAAAAATTGAGGAAAAAAATCTGTAAAATTATGGGGGGGGGGGGGGGGGCAGCCTAGAACATTGAAAATACAGGATAATCTAATATTTGCATATTTGAAATTTCGCATTAAAACTAAATCTGTGGACAATTGAATATACTTTTGTTATTTATTCGTTGTATGCGAAAATTGTTCATAAATTGGACCGCCTGTAAGTAAATTTTGAATGCTACACATTAGAATACGAATAAAAAGCTCTCATTTTTCCCACGGACAATTTTTGTATATATTGCATTGCTTATCTAGGATTCTTGAACTTTTGTATGACCATAATTTAGGGAAACAATCTGGATTGGGCGTTATTGAATGTATCATATAAATATCTTAACAGCTTACAATACAATAAAGTGTATTTATAGTAGTGTTTTGAGCAACATTAAATATTTTTCGTTTTTATTTTGAATTGACATACCCATTAATGCTCCAATGCATTTTCATAACATCCGGACTATCAAAAATATATGCCTATACGTGAGAATTATTTTTGTGCTCATATAACATTTTAAAAATCTTTCATAAATCATTATTATGTGGATATATGAAAATGATTGAGTTTTTCAAAGTTCTCTATTCTTGTTGAATCATTCATTTGTCCTAAAGTTAAAAAGTATGCTATGAAACCTTACGTCCTTGTTTTCGTAATTTCGTTGTTTTAATACAGAAAGGCTAAGTAATTGGCAAAAGCCAGTAAAAAATAATGATAGAGATGAAAGCAAAGAAAACACATACTTTATTTTATTCTTCCAATTTGGAAGTGCATTCAACTCATACGTTTCTTCTAACTACTTTCTGGTTATGAATAAGTTGTTCTAGGCTTCAACATTTTTCAGTCACACATAAGCTGAATAGTCTAAGGAATATTAAGGTAAAATTGCTTTATTCTGATATACGGATGATATATACAGATTGGATTTAAATTCGAATCAAATAATCGAAGTCCTACGTTATTTATAATATCATTATAAACGGGTTTTAAGCAATTTCAAAATGTTTCAAATGTGTATTATTGAACTAAATACACACACACACACATACATACACACACACACACACACACACACACACACACACAAACACACACACACACACATATATATATATATTGTACAGACAATTCTCGAAAAATACTATTATTAATTAGTTCCGCGTGGTTCCAAAACCTTATAGTGGAACCTGGGAGGCTTGACATCCCAAGGGGAGAAGAAAGCATCTCGACTTAACCTTTAACTGATGTTACTCTCTCAGACCGCGGCTTTTTCCAGTTTTTAAAGTTTAACTTGCAATTTTCAGTTTAACTACAATCACTAACGAAATTGTGTTCCGTTTGGAACTTTAGTACTATCACCAGAGACTTTTGAATAGGTGAATTTTAATTATAACAGTCCTGTACAAAAAGTTTAGCACAAAAACACCACCCTATGAGTTAATCGTGTCTTTTATTCATCTTTCTATGTAGCGGTCTCACAGACCACTTTACACTAGTTTTGTGACAATTTCTGTGTGACATCAGTTAAAGGTTAACTTAAATGCATTTTTTAAATCCTTTATCACGCTTGTCTCTTTGGAAAACATAAAAAAAATAATCCTGTCTAAGTACATCTGAATACATCCGCATTCTTATCAGAGATGTAGTGGAGGATATACGGTAATATACGCCATATACCTTCTGGATTTTTTAAGGAACTCCGTATACTCCCTATTTTTCAAATAAAACTTTAGCGTATACTGTGTAGCGTATATCCTTTGCCTAAGCTTATATTCTCTAGCGTATATGGAGCATTCTCACAATCTTTTGACTTTCGGAAATAAAAATCTGGTGAAATTAAACTTGCTAAAATAGCATTTTAATCTGATAGACGAATGCCTTAATGATTCAAAATAAAGAAAAAATGGTCAGGAGCGAAATTTTTTTTATTTAACTGAGGTTGAAGTTAAACTTGCGAGTTTAATTTTCCTTACCATTTTACCACTATAACTTTCTATTTTCTTCTAAATTTTTACTTATAATGAATTTGCATAGTACCCACAGGACATTCAAATAAGAAATAATAACAATGTAGTATTCTTAGTACAAAATTTTGGTAAAACATTGTCTTAAAGGGGTGTTAAAGAACAGACGGAAGGGAAAAAAGGGATGGTAAGGATGGGATGGTAAGGAAAATTACCACTATTTTTAGGCAAATCACGTTAAGACTAAGTGATAGCCATAGTGTTAATTAATTTTTAGAAACAGTTATTTACATCGGATTAAATTTAAGAAATAATAATTTACCTCGAAAAGTGCAGGAATAAACCCTGGGGACGGTAAGACTACCAATAAAGCCACGATGCTTGAAATTGGTATTTAAATGCTGATTTAAATTCTGCTCTACGATAAAGTTCCTGTCAAAGAATTTTAGACATTCTTTCTCTAGCGTAGAAAAAAGTTGAAAAAAAATTCTGTGGCTGCATCTGAAGTGATTTTCTGTATAAGTTTAGCAAGAGGGATGGTAAGGAATCTAAAACCAAGGGACAGAGTTCAAAAGATAATATCAACCGTAAAAATGTGTGCAGGTTAATTTTTTGCTACATATTTATATAAAACATTTGTCCCAGTTTCGGAAAAAAATTACATCGAATTACTTTTATTGAAACAATTTTATACAGACTGCTCCAAACTCAAAAATCAGCATCAGGGACACGGGACAGTATAGGAGTTTTCCTGGTATTTGGACCCCCAACATCGTCCAAAACTTATTTATCTCGTTAATATGGTTATGCAATCATGCAATGGGATGTTCTCCAGTATATGAAATTTAAAAAAAACACAAGACTATGTACTAAAATAAAAATTATTATTCAGGGACTTAAAAGATTGTAAGAATGCCCCATATCCTTTGCCTAATACCGCATACTCTCTGATTTTTTTTTCTTTTTTTTTACGATTATACCGCTGATTCTTACATTAGCTTGAGAACATGATTTTTATTATAAAACAAAATTGCAAAATAGCGCAAGGTAAGTCGACTTAAGCGAGTTTTTACTAAATTGTGTCAAGTCAACGCGGTTTTCCCCATATTCAAATTAACATTATGAATAATAAATGTATAATTAACGAGGTAGTGGAGTACTGACTTGTCGAGTTATCCCAGTTCGGCTGTATAATAGAAGAAATGCAATTCAAACAAATATGTGGTTATGCTACCTTAGGGTTGAAAATCAAAAGCTCCAAATAATACATTAATAGACAGTTATAGCAGACATATATTTGGAATCATGAAAGATTTCGAGGAAAAGACAATTCATATTATTATTATTATTATTATTATTTTTAGCCAATTACTTTGAAAAATGTCCCTTAAAGGTTATTTCAAAACTGGCACGGTTTTGACAATTTTATGCGAATTTTCTTGAAAACCAAGTACTCTGATATTAGAAGACAATCTGTGTTTTGAGAGTTTGGAATCTTGAAATAAATCGTAAGACTCCTTTTAGAAAGGATGGAGATTGAATGGGGTGCATAATTGCGAACCAACTGTTTCAGACTACGGATTTATCCCTCATTTAATTAATTAAATTATTGTTTTCACTAATTATTATTGCCGCAATATAATATCACTACTAGCAAATTCACTTTGGATTATATTAATTTCTTTGGAAAGGTGGAGGGTCTTGACTCCTTTCGATTTTGAGTTACCTTGTTTAACTCATTATAAGGGATACATAAACACGTCGATGATCTCAATATTTTAGAATTAGTACAGTGGTTATTTTGTGTTCTTAATAAAGCGAAGTCAGGGTATATTTCCATGTGATTCTCAACCCTTTTATTATTATTTTTTTTTATCAAACTAAACTTTCTATTTTTAATATTTTGTATTTAAAAGCAATTAGTTTTAAAAATGTGTTAATCGTAATACCATTAAAGGAAACTTCTTAAATACACCATACAAAGGTGTACCTAACAAGACTTATGTATAAGGAATCCACATTTAGTGAGAGTCTTCTTATGGTACTTTTCGCTGCCGTCCTATGTATTCTTACAAGTTAAGTGTTATGGCTGTAAGAACATTTTAATGATTTACATTTTAATTTAATTTATTTTTCATAAAAATACAGCCACTAGAATTGGAAAGAGGGTCATCATCATCATTATTATTATTATTTTCATTTTACGTATTTTTAGTTTATGTTTAACCCTTCATAGCCAAAATTATGAATTAATGAAAATTTCACATATAAAAAAGCATTTTCCATTATAATTTGAAAATAGTTAGATTTGTGCAATATTAAATAAATTTTAGAAAGATCCTGTCTATTAAAATGAACTAAGTCAGTATTTATAGAAGTTTTGTAGCCTATTTAAAACTCTTCTCAAATCATTTCTTCAAAATATTATTTTTAATATTTTACAGAATTAGAAAAAGTACAAATAACACATATGATAAATGTAAAAACTTTACATATAAATATAAAAAGTTCAGATTTTTTTTTCTTTGTGCAACGAATAATGCTTTTGGAATCTGATAATGTAAAGCAGAGAGATGTACAGAGATGCCCGCCCCGGTTACCCAGCTTTCGCTTTAGAGTTGTAGTGCAATCCCGGGGGAGGGGGGGGGGGGGTAATAATGTAAAGCATCTAGAACTCACCCTAAATTTAAATTTTATTACTGGCAATAAGTGTGTTGAGAGGTTTTTATAACAAGTTTTTTGAATGATACTTTAAAATGACGCCCGAGCATGAAGGATTAAAGGATAGCACAGGTTCATTTGGAATCGTGTGTCATTAATTCATTCTTTGCTGAATTGGCAAAACTGCATCATTTCCGTAAGTTTTTTTTTTCTCTTTCCCCTTATGAAAATATATGTTTGGACCAACAACAATATTTTTCTTGAAAACCAGAATGTTTGTTTTCAGTAATAATTTTTTTGGTTGTCAGTCGTAATTTATTTACATTTAAAATAATGTGAAATTATAGTTTTCGATTCTTCGAAAAAACTGTAACTTGACTGTACATCCTAAATGCTTTGAAATACATCATAAATAATTAAAATTTGAATTTCGATTATTATTATTATTATTTTTTTTTTTTTTAGAAAAAATTCATGTGTCATTACTTTTGTTTTCCCATTTTACCAATAGCTGATTACATATAGATTTTTAAATACTTCCTTCTGATGGTGTGTTTTTGTACCGCTTTGTAATTTTTAATCTAATAAAGCTAATTTTTTTCTTTGCAGTTTTGTCAATATTATGACCTAATTATCATAAAATATTTGTATGAAGCAAACACTTTAATAAAAAGATATTGCGGCAGAGAATGAGTTAAATTTCAACCAAATAACCTTAAAAATATGCTCAAAGTCGATATATATTTTATGATATTGCTCCAAAATTGTACCATAGATTGAACTAGGATTGCATTACGTAACATGGAAGGAATATCTTTTTTAGTAAGCTGTAGAGGTATTTTATGGTGCAGTGGTGAGAAAATCACCTTTGCACAATCACTGTCGCGGAAAAAAAACTCAATGGATATGTAATTTTTTCATCTTTGTTACAAATTTACAAAGAAAAATATTTTTAACTATTTAAAAAATAATAATAAAAGTATGTTGTTAAGAAGTCTAAAATAATAATATTCTTATGGGAAATACCATTTGAAAAATAATGCACTTTTAATTTTTAAATACATTCTTATGTTCTTCGGAAAATACACACCATTCAATTATTTACCAAAATAATGCAATTTCATGTCTTTTTACTTATATCTTCCAAACGATGAAAAATTTCATTTTTTTTTTTTCAATTATACAATAAAAAAGAATAACCAAATCTTAAAAAACGGAAAAAGAAACTTCGTTTTCCAATAAACGAACGTATAATATTATTCGCATTATAGAATACATTTTATCTAAAATTTTCAGAATTGGTTAAGAATATTATTATTTGAACTAAGTTTGCGAGAACTTGTATTTCTAAAACTGTAAAACTGTTTACAGTGCTCACTCCAATACAATTTAATGATATTAATATTTTAAACTACTTTAAAAATTCCTTAATTTTTAATCGATAAAAATAATTGAAAAATAATATATTCAACAAATACTTAGAAAGTTTTGGTAAGTTGTTTGGATTTCATTTTCAAGTTAACTTTTCTATTTGCATTTTAAATTTCAGATAAAATAATTTTAAATTCAAAATCTGCTATTCTTTAGATGTTTCATTTACCCTATGAATCCACGTAACGTGATTAAATTCAATCTGATAGTGTTTGAGATTTTTAGATGAAATGGCCATTCATTATTTTTTTATTTATTTATTTATTTATTATATAGAAAACATTTCACAGTGAATCCGTTCTAAAAATAATATATATGTTTATAGATAATCGAAGAAGGTAGTTAGTTCATTTAGCACGTTAAAGTATGTGAAATAATGTTTTCTTGAGGTTACAATAATGCGGTTATAATAAGATTATTATTATTATTAGAATTAATATAAAATGTGCTTAAATTTTAACTTAACTAAATGATTTTTAAATCTGCTTTGCCCTTTATATTATAAATAAATAAATAAATAAACTAAAATAATGAAATATAAAAATCAATAAATTTTTATTGAAATGTGCATATATTTTATAAAGCTTATGGTATTATTGCAATATTTATAGAAACTGAGAGACATATGAAAAGTAGCAATAGCTCAGTCTGTTGATTATTTTGTTTTCTAGACGACAGAATATTTCCACAGTTATAAAATTTGTACTGAATTCCATACTATATGAAAAACATGAAAATTTTCAATGTGTAATCTCGTCTTGTTGTCACATTTCAAAATCATTCACGGGAGAATATCGATATATTGGTGTAAAATCATCAAGTAATCATGGAATATTGTTTTCTTAATTTTCAAGTAGCGAAAATATAGTTTAAATGCGTAATTAATAGTGTGCGATCAGGTATTATACGATGACTAATATATAGTTTTTTAAATCCAGCTTATTTTATTTCCTTCTTTAAGATCAAGAATAAAATTGTAGAAATATTCAGTTACATTAAATATAATAAACTCTTTTAATAATTTTCCTGGCGGCGCAATCACCCCCCCCCCCCCCCAAAGGAAAATAAAACAGACAGAGAGACGAGATGGTGATGATATAAAACGGAGATCAAAAGAAATACTTTTATTTATTTACTTATCTATTTATTTTTATATTATTTACGTACAGTAAGACATATTTATAAGAATAGTCATTTTAGAAAAAACGGAATATTTATTTTGAAATAACGTTAAATGCTATTTTTTCACTTTTAGCTAACAAATATTTCAACTTTACGACATATTTCGGATTTAACGAAGAAACAAAACAGGAAAATTAAAGCTGGAGGTGGGGGGGAGGTAATTATAGAAATAAAATTAAATGAAAAATTAAAGCTGGAAGATGGTAATGCCATTTTAATTCCTTCTATATAACTTTTATAATAAGGCAATGACTCGCTTATCTATTAGTAAATGTCAATCAAATGGTCCAACAAAATACCTTTTCCATTTTTTATTCTTGATTAACGAGTTATTTTCGATTCATGTCTGTTTGTTACTTTATAGATCGTCTTAAATAATTGAATTTTGTATTATTAAATTATTGTTAGTATGTCAGATAGGAATATTATGATGGCCACATGTTTCATATGAATTTAATTTCTAAAATTTAAATTTTTAAGTTGAAAATCGATTTAACGAATAATCGCCTTTAATTAGCTTTAGTCGCATGTTTCTCATTAAATATGGATTCCGTTACAGCTTTATATATCTTTAATTTTTTTTTTTACAAATTAGCATTGTATTTAACATTTTAACTCCCAAATTATGAATTAATAAAATTTTCGCCTTTTAAAGCATTTTTTTCTGAATTTTAGAAAACATGCTAGAAGATTTAGGCAGTCATTAAATAAATTTTAGAAAAATTTCTCTATAAAATTAACTAAATCGATATTTATAAGAGTTTTGTGTAATATTTACTACGCTGCTCAGATAAGTTCTTTAAAATATTGTTTTTAGTATTTTATAGAATTTTCAAAAAAATGCGCAATTATAACTGTTTTACATATAAATATGAAACATTTTCAGAGCTAAAGCTTGTAAACTTGTCACATCTTTGAAACTTTTCTTTGAACATCAAGAAAGCTGAACAATTATAACTGTTAAAAAACAAACAAACAAATAAATAAATAAATAAATCGATTTATTTATTTATTTATTTTATATATATATATATATATATATATATATATTTGTACAAGGAATTATATTTTCAGAACATAGCAAATTAAAGTATATGGAACTTATTCTGAACTATATTATTGCCAATAAATGTGTTATATGAATTTTATGACAATTTTATTTTTTTTTATCACACTTTAAAGTAGGGCTGTCCAATACGGCACCCGCGGGAACCATGGCGCTCTTTGAAGGTTTCCTGTTACTAACATTTAAAAAAAAAATAAAATTCCATTTAAAAGGATGCTTTATTTAAAATACTTGTTATTTGCTTGCTTGAGAGATATTTTTAAAACCTTTGTAAGTGTATTTCTCATATCAAAAATGAAAACGTACTTTAAAAATTTAATCATGTGTTATTGCGTTTCTTCCCTAATTTATAGTTATTCTTTATAAAAAAAATGTTATGGAAATTATGACGATGGAAATTGGTATAAGTTGGCAATGAGTTTTTTAATATGTAAGATGAGAAATATAGAAAAATAAGTGTCTCTTCCTTCCTTCGTGAATGGAAGCTCAGCTTTTTTGTTGCTGTTGTAGATGATGTTAGACTGGCCCATTGCTGTTTTATAATACGTGTAAAGGGGTGTCTTTTTCTATCCCAGACTTTTAAAGTTTAGGCATTTTTTTCTCATTTTGTTTTTAAAAAAATCTATAAAATCATGCGAAATGATTTCCATTAATGAAAGCTCTTTCAGGCTATCTCATTGGAACGAACCATGGATTGGTTACTAATATGCCTGTGTTTGTTTTTGTATTTTTTATATATTTATTATTTTTTATATATTTGCGCCTCCAAAATAATCAAGGAGTATTTTTGCGTCCTAAAGCGAGATTAAAGTTTCCGGCTCCTTCTACTACAAATTTTTTGAGATAGTCCCTCTCAAAAAAATATATAGTTCGAAATTTACCACGTATAGTTATTTAGATTATTTTCTTTTTTACACGGAACTCCAGATCCATAGGGGTCTTATGTCTTCTACTGCGATATGCATTTGCATGTGTGTATCGCAATAAATACTGTGAGATAATTTTGTTGCATGTTTCGAGCCCTGCTAATAATGTCGTTCTTCATTGTTTGCCAAGAGCTGAAATGCGCCCCTGCTTAGTGAAAAGTTGGACAGGCTTGCTTTAAAATATCGTTAGGCAAAAGGGTTAAAAGAATTCACACAACATTGGAAATATGAAATTAATGTTTACTTTCATTAAAGAGCAAAAAAGCTATTTAGTGAAAACAACACCATTAATATGAATGTTCTACAAAGGTCATTATTATTCATTAACGATATCTTTTCATAAATATAAAGGGTACTGCATATGCCACCCATCTATTCTTAAAATTACACAATGGAAGTAAAAACTTTAAATTTAAATTTCGAGTTTTAGAAAACAATATTCTGTTGAAGAAAAGAAAATAATCTTCTTTTATGGTTCAAAAGGGTAAAACTAAAAATGTACGTAATTTTTTACTCCCTTAATTGCTTTTAAACAATAATAATAATAATAAAAATGTAATCCAATTTAAAAAAAAAAATCAAGAACTAGGAATACGATTTTTTTTTTAAATATTTAAACTACAGGCAAAATTACATAGTGAGATTTTAAGTAAATTATCTAAATATAAAATTACATGAAATTAGAGTAAAAAGTAAAATGAAGAAGAGTAACCACCCTTTACATTAATTACGTACGCATCCCTAAACGGTGATTCAATAAAGCGGCCGTATACCGGCAGTATTACCGGCAAAATACCGGTAAATACCGGCAGTATTTAAACTATAATTTTTTCTTCATTGTTTTTTAAATATCGACTGATTAGCTTAACCTCTGATTCAATAAACCGGCGGACAATGTAACAATAAAATTTGAATATAAAATATTTTTTCTAATTATTTCAATAATATTTTCTTTTAAATAGTTTCGTTGGAAAATATATTTTTCAGTGATAGCTAGATAACCAAAATTGTATTTTACACATATTTTCTTCCTTTGCCGGAATGTGTAACCTTTGCGGTGCCGACCGCCTGCCGCATTAACAAGGAACCCAAGATTAATTTATCTGATTGGCTTAGGCGGCGCAAATTTTAATTTTCATCCCATTTGCAATGTTAAAAAGATGCAAATGAAAGCATCTCGTTAAGCGGAGGGAGAGGGGGGGTGCTGCGAAGAGAGTAGCGCCACCTAGGCGAGAAGTTGTTGACGAGATTAGAGAGCGCAGCTGTATCTAAAGCAGACGCACGAGGTTGGTGCTCTAGGAAAGAACGTTTTCTGCTGATGTGCTGCACACTGTCGCTAACACACGCGCCTTCAATTTTGAAAAAAGTTGACCTCTCTCCTATCCTTCATTGTAACATTTTGCATCTGATTTAAACAACGAGATAATGCTACGGGGTGCACTTATGTTCCGATTAGAACTATTTTTTATCTTGTGCGTTGAACATAATTTTTTCAGATGAGTGTGACTTTATATTATTTTCTTGTGTGACTTGTCGACTTGAACTGTCTGTCCGATGCGGGCCGGACAATGTGCCGTCCCATCTATAGCCCTGGCTCAGGGTCAAGTGCCCAGTTGAGCAGACGACGCGGCTATCTCCTGCTCTGCGAAGTAGGGTTAGTGGACCGACTCTTGCCTGATCGCTAGGACTTCGTGATTCAATTACGGTTTTCATGAGTCTGGATTTATTTTATTTTTAATTTATTTTTATTTTTGTGTTGGTGTCATTTGATGGATCGGTCAGTTCGGGAGTCCGCTGATTTTTGCTCGAATTCTTCTGAACTTCCAGGACAAAGCGGCGGGCATTCCGGGCCGAGCACGCCGCTGTCTTCCGGACGGCTCCTATCACGGAACGCGAATGGAACAAGTAAGTACCCTGTTTCTATATCGCAAATTTACGAATGTGTAAACTATTCGTTAAAATTTCAATTATTTGAGTATTTCAGTTAACGGCAACTTTCATATGTCATATGCATTTAAACAGTGCAGTTTGTGATTCGCCATCTGGCAACACAACACATAAACAAACACCTTATCAATCATGATTGGTGTTTATGCTTGTAGGGCTTTTGTTTATATCTCGTTGACCACGCTTCTTCCTATACCACACAATCTTTTATTTGTATCGTCAGTGGATCCTTATATATATAAAAAATATGTATAAGCGATTTTTAGATTTTTTTAAAAATAAATTTCGTTAGAATAAAAAGACCTAATTATTTCACATTCAGTTACGAACTGTGCGTCGCTTGTAGTAAATGCTGAATTTATTGAGAATTCGTCTCTAAATTCCTCCCTTGTTGCTTTCACTAAAATCTATGTGATAAGTAATCTTGGAATGTGTTTGCATTAGCATAAGCAATATTTTTATAAGAAACTGTTTTTATGAAACATTGAGGTTGCAGTTATGAAAAAAAAATTCCTCGGGACGCTATTATATTACTCATATCCTTATCAAAACTTCTTTTTTTTTTTTTGTTATCCTAGTTTCTGTTGAATTTGAATGCTATTTTGGATATTTGAATCTGAATTGAGATTGTTTACAATCCAAGCTATTTCACATTTTCTGAAAATTTCCTCTTTATTCAAAATGTTTATTCTTCTGCTTAAATTGGATTTAAAGCAGGGTTTCAACTTTAATTTCAAACTTTTGTATGTATAATGCACTAAAGCAACAAATTAAATAAAATATTTAAAAAAGATCTTGAATTCAAATCATCATTCGAAGGCATGAATGTTTTGATGAGTTTTTTTTTCAACAAATTAGATATTTTATACCTTCACTAGGTTTTGTGATTTCTCAGATTAGCTAATAATATACGTTTATGTAATTTGTAGAATAAACAAAACGTATAAACTAACTTAGATATATCAAAGTATCATCTATTTTCCAAAATGTTAAATCAGTAAGTATCAATATCTTTATTTGTTTACTAGTTTACTTACTTGTAGAATTTCTTGGCTATCCCTAATTTAGAATTATCTTAAGTTATTAACTGTCATCACATTAAATTATTAACATCAGTCTGTAGCAGACAGGGTTCATAAATATCATGATATATTCGAAAGTATCAAAAATATCCAATATTTTTTATATATATCCGATATTTTCAAAATAGTCAACTTACTGCTGATAATAAATATTTTCAAGCATAATATAAATTAGAAACTGAAACATATCTCACTTAACATGAAAATTTAAACAATATACTAAAAGTGCATTTTTCTTTTCTTTTTCTTTTTTTTTTTCTTTTTTTTTTTTTTTTTTACTTAGAGCAAAATTCAAGATCAACTAATTGAAAACAGAAACAATTTGCTGTATACAATTAACTTTAAAAAAAAAAAAAAAAAAAAAAAAAAAAAAAAGCTGTAAGATTCAGTATCAACTAGCAAGAAATTAGAAATTTATAAAAACAAAATTTTAAATACAAAATATAGTTTTAATTGAAAATTTTTAACATAAATGTAAGCTTATCTTATTTTTTATTCCCTATTATGCTGCACAATTTAAACTGAACTAAATACCAGAACAGATTCTTTTCTAATGAAGCTGTATATATAACTGAGTACACTCAACTATGTATAATCCGCAAACGTCTATTATTCACACTACATGTTTGAATGTAAACAGTGAAAATTTTCATTAACAGTTAAGCTCATAGATAAAGTTCAATGTGGTATTTTTCGGGAATTATCATTTTTACAATGAAATAAACTGTGGTTTAATAAAATTTATATATTTTAAATCCTGCGTTCGAAAATGAAAATTTGTAGTACATAGTAAATGAGACAAAATATAAATTGTTGTTTTAAATAGGCATCAATGTTTGGTTGGTTGGTTATTTAATTTTTCTTCAAATTAACTTAGTTAGTAAATAAATTAAACCAATGTTGCATTATATTTTTCTTTTCCATTGTAATTTTTGTGGAGTTGTTCTTAATTTATAGCCAGACTTTAAAAAATAAAATGTAAACAAAGGTATGATCTATAATCCGCAAAACCTTGGTCCCTAAGTGTGCGGATTTCACAGAATCGACTGTATCTAAATTAGACAGTTTATCTTTCAGTGTTTGTTTTTAATTAATTATGTTCCTCATTAGTGTTCCCATTTGATGTTTTTCAAAGGGTGTTGTGCCCTGCCCTTTTCCTTTAAACTGCTGATGCACCCTGTCCCGTTTCCCAATAGCTTCTTTGTCTCCTATATATATGTATATATATTTTTTTTTTCAAAATATTTGGCTTTTTCCTCTTCTCTGCCTCCTCCCCCACTTTTGAAAACAGAAGTTCTGCTGCTCTGATTGACTCACGTGTTGCAAGTTCTAAATCAATGTAAAAAAAACATGCAGCTGCTGCATATTGTATTGTTTTTCAAATCATAATACATTTTCATTTCAAAATCGTCCCAGAACGTCACATGTTCCCATAAGTAGAATATTAAAAAAAATGGAGTTATTTTAATTAGATTATTTTATGATATTCTTAAAAATACAGCGCAATTTTAGTTTACCTCGATAATATGTGTCAGTGAATCCAGAGTTTGCCTCCTCCCCTCCCTCCCCCTCCTCCTCGAAATGCCCTCAGGAAATTTAGGACTTAATATTAATTAAAGGTTTAGAGTTGAAAATCTCACTCCTCAGAACTGACAAATGATAATCCAATGAGAATGTTCTTTCATTCAACAAAATGTGACCCTTTTCTCGATATAAGCGTCCTTTTACTGGACAAAATTGCCCCTTTCAGCAAATCCACCCTGCCCCATTTAAACGAAATGTGAACACTACCTCATAATCTACAGTTAAAAGAAAAAAATTCCAACATAAAGCTCGGAAAAGATATTCGTTTTTTTCTTTAGCTAAGAAAATCACTATCAGAGACAAAAATTCTTTATTTACAGGACAACACAGTTAATAACAGTTGGAAATTTCATTTGCACTTATTTTGAATGAAAATGTCAAAAATATATCTTGCACAGTGATATTTTGAAAATAAATACAGTCGAACTTCGTTAACATGAACCTCAAGGGGAATCAAAATTTTGTACATGTTAACAGTAATTCATGTTATCAGTATCTAATCTTTATATTCGTTTTTATAGGGGACTGTGAAAACAATTCATGTTAAAAGTAATTCACGTTAAGCGTGTTCATGTTAACGAGGTTTGACTGTATAAAATATTAAAAATATTACACCTTGATATTTTGAAAATAAATATAAAATATTGAAAATATTACACCTTGATATTTTGAAAATAAATATAAAATATTGAAAATATTACACCTTGATATTTTGAAAATAAATATCAAATGTAGAAAAATATTGAAAATATTACACCTTGATATTTTGAAAATAAATATAAAACATAGAAAAACATTGAAAATATTACACATCTTGATATTTTGAATATAAATATCTGATATAAACATGATATATATTGATTGATATATACTAAGTATCTGTTAGTTGTGTCATGTTGTATTCTGCTTTTCTTTTCGTCGATAGTTTTTTCTTGCGGACATAATTTAAAATTCTTTGTAGTGTTGACAGAATTTGGCAAACATTCAATTCTTAGCGATTTAAACCTGACCTTTTAATTTTTTATGGTTTTTTAAAAGTAATATAACCATGGCGAAGTTTATGTAGAAATTTTCATTCGAATATCTTTTCTGTTAGGTATATCACACTCTTTAAAATTTCTTTATGTAAGCCTAACCTAATTTTCTATCTAATTAATATATTCTTAAAGTTAAGTTCTATGACATTTTCATAAATTTTTTTTTTAAATATTACACAAGTGTAGTTACAATCTGTCATAAGACGATCTCAAACTTCTAATAAATTGAGCATCTACAACCAGGGTTTAATTTCTAACCAAAAAAGTACTTGAGCTCTAATTTTAATGCGCTAATAAAAACTTTAATGTAAACCCCTTCCACTCACATAGGAGTCGTTCAAGTATTACGTAAGCAGTAAGTGGGAGGGTCCAGTGTCTGCTTATTTTTGCTGACAAGGGGGAGAGGGGGGGGTCAAGAAAATTCTTATGTAAGCATTAGACAACGAAGCATTTATAGTTTAACAACAAAAAGCAAAAGAGCATGATTTAGATGAGCGTTCTGCAGATGTTGAACAACTTGAGAAAAAAGATATGTAGTAAACAAGAACTGGAAACGAGGATCATTCCAACCATGGGTGCAAGACCTTCAGTCTCAGGACTAATTTCAGTCTTGGACATATTTTTGACTGATAGTAAATTCTACTTTATATACTTAAATTATGGCTATTTTACTATTAAGCACTTTCTTTTATTGTAAGAAATCAATTTTTAGCCATAATGCAAGACATAGAAATCCTCCAGTCTATTTTCATTTGGTTTTTCTTAATACAGTAAACTCTGTCTAAGGCGGAATCGATCGGGACTGAGAAAATTTTCCGTGGTAGACAATATTCCGGCTTATGCAAAAAAGCTCCCCCTCCTCCCCACCAAAAAAAAAAAAAAAAAAAAAATCCCTCAAATTTGATGATTTTGTTATTGATTTTCCTGACTCGAAAATCGGTTGAAAACTGAAATTCGGAAAGATCTTTTGTCTTTATAGATAAATGAGAAACGCTATTCAATTTCTTAGTACTGCTGTAATGCATGCGAACTGGAAGTTTACACACACACACATATACAAGAGAAGAAAAACTAACCAAAACTCCCTCTCAGTTAAATTAGAAAATGAGACAGAATGCTATAACTTTGAATTTGAGTACATCCTTAAAGTATAATATATTGCACTTTCTAAAATATATATTTTGATAAATGTTCATTCTGCTAGAAATATTAACTTTTAAATATAATTTTGCATATGAAAAAATGGCACAAGTATAAATTCCTTACAATTTAAACAGTTTCTGTCCTTTTGAATTAACTTTTTCGAAGTGTTACGAAATTTAACAAATATGCACTACATTGACTATTTAACTTATCAGTTTTAAAGTTTAATAAACAAAATTCCTTTCATTTTTAAATGTCCTTTTATCCGCCTTATGCAAAATTTTGGTTTCGGTAGGACCTTAAAATGCTTTCCGTTTCCGCGTTAGACAGATCCCGCCTTATGCAGCATGAATTAATGTAATTTTTTATGGGTTCGCCGGGACTTGAAAAAATTTCCGCGGTAGACAGATTTCCAGCTTATACAGAGTCCGCCTTAGACAGAATTTACTGTACTCAGAAAAGTTTTCAGTCTTGGCTTCTTGGATGGACTTCTTGCATCCACGATTCCAGCCCACCACTACATTGAAAACTTAAAAATAGACAATGCAGAAACATAGATTCAAAGATCTTGGACACCAGACTAGAAATGTGAAAGCCAAACACATAATATTCCTATGATTCTTGTTAAAAATTTTTAGTTATGTGCCTAAATAAGTTAGGGCCGGTTGTATTTCTTAAAGTTTTTTTTGTTGTTGTTCAATGGGATAAATAATAATATATAAAAGCTATTTTGTATTCTATGAATTGTTTAATGCCATAAGTAACAATATGTTAAACCGATTTTTTTCCTTCAATACCACAACCCCTATGTATCTGTTTATGTAAATTTGCTGGATTAATAATGTAATTTATCGCTAACTGTAATTTTTTATGGCAAATAGCGTTGATGTTAGAATGTCATAAAATCTTACGTAAGCAAGGGGGGGGGGGTCTAGTATTTGCTTATTTTTCCTTACAAAGGGGAGGGAGGGATACAAAATGACAAAAAATATGCTTATGTAATACTTGAATGTCCCCATATTTATATTTCATACATTATTCATTACATTTAAAGCAACTCCTTCTTTAGCAAAAATTTCTTAAATATATTTTGACTATATTCGTATTCATTTCCATATTATAAAATCTAATAAAAAAACAGTAGTGGGGAATTTTCAGAAAATCCTATTCGCCAAGAATTTCTTTGTATTAACTAGAAAAACACAACACACAGGGCTTTGGTGAGCAGTATTTATAATCTCTGATGAGTTCCAACTAATATTTAAATATTCACTAAAAATAAAGAAGTACTGTGCTCCTGTGAGCTTCAGTGCAAATTAAGCATCACATGGAGCTAAATTGATCGATAAGAATATTTTACAAACATAAAGAAAAGGTAGCGAGTATACATAATATGACCCCATCTAAAAACGGCTGATATAGTTGCGGTTAATTCTGGCATTCCTCTTCACTGTTTGAAAAACATTGAGTCTACATTTGCGAGAGTTAATAGAAGTGTACTCCTATGCACATGACACATCACATGTGAAAGAATGCAAAAGATTGGATGTGGGAGAGACCAGAAAAGATAATTTAAGTTTTGGTATTTCTGAAGTGCTGTTTCACACGTCTCCAGAACCAGAGTAAGATAATATAGACGAACACGTGAATGCCGTTCACAGAAAATTTTCAAAGATTGCAGACAGTTTTGATCAGGGCTGTGGAGTCGGGTCCATTTTTGAGCAAAAGAGTCGGAGTCTGATCTGTTAAAATTCCCAGAGTCGTCCATTTTTCCCACCGACTCCGCAGCCCTGGTTTTGATGGTTTTTTTTTTTTTTTTTTTTTACAAATTTTTTTATTTAAAAAAAAAAAAATCAAGATCCCAGGCGGAGCATCGGTGCAATGCATGTCGCAGACTCTTGAGAAGGTCTGCAGATTGTTTTTCAACTGGAGAAAAAAAAAGTTTTTAAAATTTTTAAGAAAAAGTCCCAATAATAAGGAATGGTTTGTCTCAAAAACAGTAGATAAACTGATAAGTAAGAGTTCATCTCTTCCATTCATGGCCTAATAACTTTTTTATTTTAACATTCATATTTCAGTTATTTTATAGATTAATAAAATAACACTTTTGTTGAGCAATCATAAATTGATACCTTTATATTAGTTAATGATTAAAATATTTCACATTTTAATAAATATTTTTTTTTAAATTTTTCATTAGTTTTTCTGTCATTCATTAGTTGTCTGTATTAAGCATACCATTCAATACTACATTTCTTGACTGAGTTTTAATAATGCTTGTAAATGAATATTTTTCTTTTAGTGATGTTGTTTAGTGGCACTCCACTAGCATATAATTTTTCATTTTTGCTGTTAGTGACGATATAGGACTCGGGAGGGGCGCAGTGTTTTTTGCAGAAAATTTTTAAGAAATTATTAGAATTCACAGACAGTTTTACATTTTATCTAAGTCTGTCCAGAACTCTGTATTTATGCGTCCCAGTGAATTCCACCCAATTCCAAAATTTAAATAATCCCTAAAAGTAAAAAAATACTGAAGCTGAGTTCTGATACAAATTAAGCCCTGTCCACAACTCAAGTATTTGATACCTCAAAAAAGATGTTTTGTATCTCTTGTAGGAAGAAACATGTAATTTTTTTTAAGAGTTGAAAATATTTTTTTCTTTAAGTTTAGTAACTTTAGTTTAGTACTTTATACTCTTTGAAGTATCGAGTTTGCCTATATATGCATTTTATATTTATATGTAAGTATCGTAGGTATACTGCATCATACATTATAAAGTAGTTATAACTGCAGTAGAACTGTGATAACAAGGCACTACTCCAATCATGGAACATTTGCTTTTCATAAATTCCATATAATGTTAATTTCAATCATTAATTACGTTGTTAAATTGGCATGTTCTAGCTGAAAACCTGGTTAAGTTGACTGCTTCATGCTACTTTACAACTTTCCCAATTATACAAATGGTGTTCACAAACCAATGTAAGCATTCATATGCATTCAGCTGGCCAAGGGTGGTTTCCTTTTATTTATGTTTTTGAAAGGGAAAAATGAGATAAAAGGTTTTAAGAAAGAGTGGATGGGGGGAGGGGGGGGTGAGCATTTAAGTTTTAAAAAAATCAACAGTTCTTTTGGCTACAAATTTATGCGATTTCAAAAACTGAAATTGTTAGGAATTAACAAAATGGAAACCAGTGATGTTGTAAAAGCATTAAACCTTTGTTTATGTATTAAGAGAGCATCAAAACATTTTGAGCAATGATTGAGGAAGTAAAATTTTACTGAATCATCAATTGCTAAAGCCAACATGTTTTCAGACACCCTGTGATTCTGCTGTATTATTTTGGCTATGTTTATTTATTAAAATATTGATATTTTTTTGCTATTAAGTATAATACTTTGAATATTTATGAATTCCAGTCTTGGCATAATGAAAGATTAAAAATTAAAGCTTATTCTGTACTTTGTTGTTAATATAATTTTAAATTGGCCATTCGCATGAGGCCACTATTTGTGTTTTAATTTCCTAAAACTGTTTATATGCTAGAATTTAAGTTAAATTGTGAATCAACAAATTTTAAACAGAGTTATGTTAAATATATATCATGTTCATCAGTCACCAAAATAGTGATAGGTTGGAAGATGTAGTACATTTCTCTTACACATTAATTCTATGATCATCTGTAAACAATACGACAAAATTGCTTTTTACTTCTGTCTTTATTTTTTCAAATGTAAATTTAGGAAGAAATGTTTTTTTCATTCTCCAATCGACTCACTTTTTAAATATTTAGTCAGGTTTTTAGATGTTTAGCTTGTAAAAGGAAACCACTCATACAAAGTAACTGTATGTTCTAAATTCCTGTAACCGTTTAAATACATTGCATGCTTGAGTGTAAACTAGAAATAAATGTACTTACATATTATCCGAGCCAGGAGATATTTGCCAAAAATGATTGACAGTTGCCAAGCTTGTTTACATTGTCTACATTGCATCGTTACAAATTTCATTGCTAAAGCAGAATTTTATTTCATGAAAATTGGAACATTGGCATGTTTTTGGTATAATATCCCATTTCTGTAAACAAACAATATAGCTTCTACTTCCATTTAGTGGTAAATCCTTTAAATGCATAATTAGAAATACAAGTTGATGCAAAATAAAAATATTCTTAAAACAAGTTAAAAAACGCATCACAAGTCAATTGAAAAAATTATGAAATAACATCGAAAGAAAACAATTTAAAACATACGTCACAAGTTAATAGTTATATGCATTACCATGTAGGAGAAAAATAAGGGTTACTGTAATTAGTATTATTGGTACCATGTTTGGCACAGTTGTATCTGACCTGTCCTGGATAATAAGTAAGTGCCGAAATAAGTTATGATACATTTAGAGATTTGCATTTCATCTTTCTAAATGTAGCGATGTGTTACTATCGATATAGCAATATCTATAGTATATTGATGTTGCGATAGTTTGGCAAATCTGAATGAAATAGCTTTTTTAGATAGTTTCTATATAAATAATGTAGTATGAGATCACCTTTTTATTCTGCCTTTATTATTTTAAAATTATTTGTACAACATTAGATGAAGAAATGATATCATTCTGTCTCTAGCCTTTTTCAATTTTTAGCTTGTAAAACCAATCTATTAGTACAGAATAAGTGTTTATGTTAGGGATGCACAACCAGTGTTGAATTCAGGGGGGGGGGGGGGGACCTGGGGAGGACACCCTCCTCCCTAGAACATTGAAATTTCCCTGCCCTGGAATGTTTGAGATTTTATGCTTTTCAATGAACAAAAGTACGATTTCCACTCCAGATCTCTAAAATATCCCCCCGGAGCTGTAGAAATACCTCCCGGAGAAAAACATCTGAATTCAAAACTGTGCACAACCTCTTGTTTGCAAGCCATCAGGATACCGCTTTTTTTATAAAGAATAATTTTCCTGGAACAGAAGTCATAAGTTCCCACGGCCGCCATCTTGAAATTTTTCTTGGCATGAAAACCCCTTTTCCACCAAGTAGTAAATGTCGCCAAGCACCAGTTTATACGCATGTTTCGCTTAACGAAAATAAAATGTAAATAATAAAATTCGCTAAAGTGGCAATCAGTAATCTTGTATGAGCGCTTTGCGCACATTAACTGAAAAAAAACATCACTGCATTCAGCAGTTCTCCCGGTATAGCATTCTCAAAATTCAGCAGTTCTCGCTTTCCAGCAATCTCAAAATGTAAAATACTCTTAAAGCAGCAAAATATACATAAAAAACAAAACTCGCTAAAGTGGCAATCGGTAATCTTGTATGAGCGCTTCACGCACATTAACTGAAAAAAACATCACTGCATTCAGCAGTTCTCCCGGTGTAGCATTCTTAAAATTCAGCAGTTCTCGCTTTCTAGCAATCTCAAAATGTAAAAAAACTCTTAAAGCAGCAAAATGTACATAAAATTATCAACAGATATCTGCTTTCTTGAAAGCTCCAGGACGAAATCTCTCTCATAACACCACCGTCATTTTCCAAAATAGGCTTATGAATACGCATTGAGACACAATAAACGAACCTACTTTTCTTCTCAAAATTTCCTCATATTTCTTAATTACTTCAGCAAAAGCGTTTAAACGGATTACAGAAACCATAGTCAGTCAAATACATCCAATAAATTTAACATAAAAATAAAAAGACAGGACGATACAAAACGATATCAAAATACATCCACAAAATCCACCACTTCTCAGGGTTTGCCAGAACACTACACGTCAGAATGCATATGTCACACGGGGTTCCACATATCGAGGTTGCCATAGCTATATACCGCCAACACGCCAACAAAATATCACCAAACAATTCAAAACAACGGCTGAGGGAACATAAGGCATCTAAGCCATTTTCCTTATTTAATGACAAAAACTTTGCTATGAAATAAGTCAAAGATTACTTTTTGGATATTGTGTTGACAAATGGCTTTCAGAGAAAAAGGTTGTGCAACATTAGTCTATGTTGTAAGTTCCTATGATAAATTCTGTTTAAAAAATTTCTTGTAAACTAAAATCAAAATAACAAAATAATTAGCTAAGATATTTTTTTTAACCTTTTGAAACATAAACTTTAATATGTCATATTAAATGAAAAACAGCAGATTCACTAAATACAAATCTTGCTTATAGATTATTTATTCCCTTCTATACTGGTCAAAATTATAATGCAATAATTTTTAATTTTAATTCTGTTTTTTGCTTGTTTTACTACTACAATTTGACTAATTTTCAAAAATTATTAGCCTATGAAGATATTAATTATGAGTCATGCAGCCATACTGAAACTGTAGAAAGCATGTGGCCTGCTGACTTTTTATGTGTAGTTTGAGCGACACAATTATTGATCCACATTTATAAATGTTTAAGATGCACATAAAAGATATTTCAGATCTTGACTGTTGTTTTATGTATCTCTATGGGGAAAACAAAATCCACCCTGTTGTTTACAATTAATTTAAAATCATATTAAAATATCCTAAATTTCACTGGCTTATTTAAAGGTTCTTTTTATATATTTATTTGCATTAGTGTACATAGTTTTCAATCTTAAACACTAAACATACATTATTTAAAATTAAATTTTCACTAAAAATTTTGGCATTTTAAAAAGATAAAAAAAGAATTTGCATTGTGTAAAAGCCTGATTTATTATAGGAAATATGATTTTTTTTCTTTGGAAATTCTGAATTATGTTATTACATTTTATACTTATAGTTAACATTGATTTTGTTATACTACATTTTACCTTACGATTTCCATTACCCTTCTTTTTCTACATCA
Source organism: Maratus speciosus (assembly GCA_963932465.1). Taxonomy (NCBI): domain Eukaryota; kingdom Metazoa; phylum Arthropoda; class Arachnida; order Araneae; family Salticidae; genus Maratus; species Maratus speciosus. Next base: position 286,183,569 of record OZ010787.1, on the reverse strand, counting down.
GAGTTCCCCCAGGTTTAAAAAAGGGCAGGATGCTGTTTGTGGGAAAAGGACACTTTTGGATTCCGAAGGGCATGTTTTGAATTTTTAAGGGCATTTCTTGAAAATTTTAAAGGCATTCTTTTGATTTTTAAAACTACTTTTTAATATTTAAAAGACAGAACACTATTTTAAAGACAGCAATGAGTCAATTTTTACTATGCAAGTAATTTTCTTAATAAACAAAGGAGTAAAGGAACTTTTTTCAGGTGGGGGCAACAAGGGAGCTCATTTTTTAAATGAGGGACAAGAGGGTGCTATTTTGTAAACTTAAGGGCAGGCAGGGTGCAGCGCCCTCCTGAAACTGTCTGGGGGAAACTCTGCTGCATTATTATACAAGTATGATGCGTTGCGGCCTACCTAATGCAGCAAACAAATGTATGTGGCCCGCAAGAAAAATAAAAGTGCCCAGTTAAGCTGATGGCATTGAGCTCATAGGCTATTCACACTAATTGTATATTATACTCTTCTATCATAGAATTTTCCCCTTGAAAAATAAAGAAATTGACAAAAAAACCCATTTAGCTGAATTAAGTGGGGGGGGGGGGGGTTAGCTCCTCCATTTCCCCCCTTTATACTTAACCAATGAACTTCCAAATCTAATCAGGGAAGTGCTTTATCAGAATAAACCAGTATACCATACTTGCCAACTTTCAACTAAACTTCCGTAAAATGCAAATTCAATTGACCCAGGTTAAACACGCTAGTAACCAGAAAATTTATTTGATGTATCATTATATATTTAATATCATGTTTCTCTATGAAATCTATTTGAATTCATTTCTTAAAAAAATTTCTGGTTCCAAACGTGTTTAACCTGGGTCAAGTTAACTTACATTTTACGGAAGTTTAAGGGGAAGTTGGCAAGTATGGTATACCAAATTTGAAGCAAATTGGATAATTCTATATGAAAAACCCATTTATCTAAATTAGGGTGGGGGGGGGATTAGGCACCCTGTTCACCTCCTTTATATTTAATCAATGAACCTCCAAATCTAATCAGGGAAGCACCTTATCAGGATAAACTGGTATATAAAATTTGAAGCAAATCGGATAATTCTGCATGAAAAACCCATTTATCTAAGGAGGGGGATTAGCCCCTGTTCCTCCCCCCCCCCCTTTATACTTAACCCATGAATCCCCAAAACTAATTAGGAAAGCATCTTATCAGAATGAACCATATCTAAATGTTGAAACAAATCGGATAATTCTGCATAAAAAATCCTTTTATCTAAATTAAGGGGGGTGATTAGCCCCCATTACCCCCCTTTATACTTAACCAATGAACCCCCAAATCTAATCAGGGAAGCGCCTTTTCAGAATGAACCTATTTACAAAATTTGAAACAAACTGGATATGTTTCAAGAGTTACCACGTTACGTGCATACATACTATACAGAACCTGTGAGTACATTGCTCTCAGGCTTTGATAGCCTGTGAGCTAAGGAAGGTTGAGAATAGCTGGTCTAGTGTAATATAACATTACTAAATATGTGACTAATAGAATTTTTACAAAAAAAAAAAAAAATACATTTATATATTCTTTCTTGTTTACTTTTATCGTTTTCAATATGGATATTTATTTATTGAACACATTCATCTGACTTGTGCTCTTGACATCAGGTTCAGGTGCCCACTAAGTCATCATCAATATACAAGGACAAGATAGCCACAAAGAAATTTACAACACCAGAGAATTACGACTGGGAGCTCTACAAAGTGTATGCACTGGAGCCAGTGGGAGTTGAACCCGCAGCCCACATACTTGCACTCTCAAGCGATTAGCAGTGTGGTGCCTTAACCACTCAGCCATGGTGGGCCCAAATATGAATATCTTTTGATTCTCATGCAACATGTAAATAAACACATAATATCCAACTTTCAACAGTAAAATTTGGTAAATTTTGATTTAATACACATTTTAAAGTAAGCCTATTTCTTTATGAGTAGACATTTTTCTTAAATAAATTTATTAAGTGTTAACTTTGAATCTTCATAATTTAAAAACAGCCTTAATTTAAAAACTTTAGTATTGCCGAAAATTTATTTTGAGAAAATAGTGCTCTTTATTTATAAGCAGTGCCAGATATTTTTCATACCTAGGTGTTTCGAGTAAACATCTGGGTAGAAGTTTGTGCGTAAAACATAATATAGGATATTTTCAGTCGTAGTACATAGGGGAGACCAGGGTACAGTGGACCACTTTTGCAGATAATCTGAACAACATATAACATGAAATTTAAAATGTGCCAAATGGCTATTCTATGCATTGTAGGGTTAAATAAATTGTAATTTTTCTTTGTTTACTTTATTTTATAGTTAAATAACTATTTTAAAACAATATTTCTTTGTAGAGAATAAGCAATTATTAAATATTTTGAAATTTCTTCCTTACAGGAGCAGTATTTACTGCGGACCACTGTACCCCAGCATTGGGCGGTCCACTGTGCCCCATGTTGAAGTTCAGTACATACTCATAAAAATATTTAAAAGTTTTCTTTTAAGCATATAAACTTTTAAATTAAATAAAGACCTTACCTTTTCAGACCTAAGTCTTACCTTTTCAAAAAAGTTGTTTTATCTTATTTATCCATAACCTTTAATTACTCAATAAAGAAAAGTATGATGATGAAAAATTTTACTTTTAGGAGCTCAAAACAACCAGTCAGGATAAAAGGGTTCATTTTGAGCTAACGATGTATTCTGAAGGCTATAAGTAATCAATCCAGTGCTGCTATCAATTAGTCTAAAAGAAAAGCTTTGAAAATTTAAAAATAAGTAAAATATAAGGGGTGGTCCACTGTGTACTTAGGTCCACTGTACTCCACTCTCCCCTATATAATAGTGTGGAATCATTTATCCAGAAACAAATTGCTTACTTTTGAATGTCACTATTTCCAAATAGTACAGTCAACTACCTCTAATCCGAACCGCTTGGGACCAAAGGTTTTGCAAATTATAGGTCATTAGTGTTTACATTTTTTTTTCTCCTGTAAATTAATTATTAATGCATAAATTAATTGGTAAAAAAGAAATATATTGTACACATTGGGCTATTTAATTGAAAAAAGCATTTCATTTGAGGAAAAATTATTTAAATTTTTCTTTAAATCGCACAAAATCAAACAAATTCTACACTTTTGTCTGTTTTTATAATTATCAAACATAGTTTCAATTGTGTTTGTTTTTGAGAACTTTTTCCTTGGAGTCTATGTAAAGTCATTATTTGTTGTTCTGAAACAAAACTCTAAGAAAATCTAGATATTTATAACCGATTGCTAAATTCTGGTCAAGAGTTACTTTTTCTTGTAAAGTTTAACACAGTAGTATTTATAATGTCATCATCTGTAAAATTTTGTGTATCTGCAGCTTCATCTTGGGAGAACATCCATTTAATTATATTTTCTCCATTCAAAAAAATCATACACAACAGTTAGTGAATTTTTTGCAAATATAAAAGTTCTGCAGATTTCTGTTTTGTACTATCCATACTGAAGCCACCAAATTCAATATCACCATCACTGTCTAAATGCTCGCCACAAAAAAAAAAAAAAAAAAAAAAAAAAAAAAAAAAAAGTCCTGATTTTTTTACTTTTTTTTTTCCATTTGAAAAATAAAGTTTTACTTCATTGAAATGCAAAAATTTAGAGAGAAAAAAAGTTTAATAAAATTCTAAGTGAGTGGTATTGCTGAGTGGTCTGCCTGATGAAATGGTTCTGAACACTGGGAAAGTAACTGTTTAATATTTCATAGTGATTAAAATTTACCACTATTGGCTTTTTTTTAAGTAAAATTTCCTTAGTCTTATTAGAGTAGAATCAATAAATTTTAAATTATTCATGAATAGGAGCAGATTTAGAGGGACGACAGGGTTTGAATGACCAGTTGAGGCACTAAAAGTTATGGGGTAGAAAATATGCAAAATACTTAGTTAAAACTTGATGATTTCTTTAAATGATGTCATTCACAGGAGTTCTGAAAAGTATCTCACCAAGGATGCCATGGCTATTAAAGCCCCATCCCACCCCTCTGTACGAAAACTGTACTCTGTCTGAGTTCATCATTTTTTTTTAGTGTAGGTAACTAGTTAGCTCAACTAAGTAAAGTCATTGTAGTTAAAAAAAAATTATAGCCATGAATTTTCTTTTTTTTAACACATGAACTGCTTTAACATTTATGAAGGTAATTTATATGATTTAAAAATTACTATTGTAAGAATTCAGTAGACTTTAACTTTAAAGTATTGGAAACTATTTTATTTAGATCTGTTATATTTACATATGTATTTTATTTTAGTAAATTATTGATTATTTAATTTTAGCTATAGATAAGTGGTTATTTTAAAAGTCTTAACTCTTATTTAGTCTTAGTTTTAATTCTTGGCCTTAATTTTCGATAGGTGGACACTCCCATCTTATTAGGTTGAGCAAAAAGTTCTGGGAAATTTTTAATCTAATAGTTACCAGAATTTGTAGCGTATATAGGAGTACTAGTGGTACAGTCCAGACGTGGCTCCATCTGATTATGGCCTCTTTCGATCAATGACACATTTTTTCAAGGGCTATCGATTTGAATTCGTTAATGAAGTTGAAGAAGCATGTCAAGAGTTTTTCAATTCTAATGAGCCGCTATGGTACTTCCAGCAAATCCGAACGATGGCAGAAAGTCATGGACTATGATGGTCTCTACTTTGAAGAATAGTCCTTGTTGCTTTTGTTGTTAATTTTCGCATAACAATGCAACTTTCACAAATTTCTCAGAACTTTTTGCTCAACCTAGTAGTTTATTTTTCTGTAACCTCAAATGTGGTGTAAAATAATTAGTTTTGCCTTTACCATTACTTCTTTGGGAAGTATGTATTTTACTATTTTTATATATTTAGTGTTGACTCTAAGCCGCTTTAGCAGGGCGCAACGACCGGCAGTTCTTTTTATTTCTTTTTTGCGCCTGGCGGCCCTTTTAAGCCCTTCCGATGCACCCAACATCCCTTTTTAACACTTCCTATGATCCCCGTGGTAATTCAATTGATCACGGGAAAATATTGCAAATTCTAGGGACTCTAAACCTACCAGTACAAAATATTTTTTGTGAACAAGGTACAAGTGCGCCCTTTTTGAAAAAAAAGTGCCCTCTTTTAGAATAGTGTCTGTTCCCTTTTTGAAAAATGTACCCTTTTTTAGAATAGTGTTCCCTTTTTGAAAAAATCCCGCCCGGCGGCCCTTTTTTTCTAGAGTCAACACTATATATTAGAATGCACAGCCATTCTTAAATTGTTTTACATCATTTGTAATAGTTATTTTACTATTGTTGACCATTTCTTACTCAGTCATTGTCTGTGGGATTCTAAAGGAAATAAAGGTATTTCTATTACATCTATTTGTTTCAATCAAAATCTTTGTCTTGTAAGTTTTCTAATATGTTGAAATTTGTTTTCAAATTTATTATGTGAAAAATAAATTTATTTAAATCTCAAAATTTGTGCTCGCATGTGTTTAAAAAAAAAAAAAAAAGTTTATGACCTCATACTTCAAGAAATTTTGTTAACACAACTGTATGTATTAAGTGCGAAATAATCTAATTACACATCACAATTCATTTTTATTTGATTTATACATTAGTATGCTTTACAGAACTAAAATTATATAGATTTCTCTCGCTCATGATTTTCAAGAAACATGTTCGCATGCACAGTTGTCTAAATATTTCCTCTTAGGATAAAAGTAGGATAGTCCTCAATTTTTGTCCAGGTAGTGGGGAAAGGGGTCATGTTTTAATGAAACATTATCTTAACATTGTTCGGTAGTTTAGTTCAGTTAATGCATTTTTTTATGGTGGGGGGGTGTTAAGAAAATAGGGGGTCATGATATCTCCTTCTGAATTAAAAAAAAAATGTTGGTTGATCATTATTCCATATAACTTACTTTTATGTTCCTTACTAAAGCTGTGATTTCTTATCTAACTCAATTTACTCACACAGATTATATCACTTATTGAAGTTCAATATTCTTTCTAAAAAGAATTCTTGTCAAAGTTCTGATTCTATATATGCGGAAATCTGTTATTTTCTTGAGTTCCTACTTGCACATATGGAATTATTTTGCTATTTTATGTGTCATATGCTGAAAATTTTATCTCTTAATCTAAGACTGTGTAATCTTTAATATAAAAATAATACTGAAATGGGAAATCTAAACTCTTATGCATATTGTAATCTATTCCAGTCTCCTTAATATATTCTGTATTAAAGTAAAATTCATTCTAATCTTTTGTAAATATATATAAACACACACGTGTAAGTTTGATACATTTACACTTTTGTACTTCCACTTTTAAAAGTCTCGCCAACTTGAAATTTTCAAAGCCAAAAAGAAAGTGTGATACAAAAGTGCATAAATAATAAGGAAGTTGTAATAAAATAAAAATATAATTTAAAAAACCCTGATACTTGTTCATAATATGGTTTGGAGTGCTGTTTGCTCATCAGTATTGCAAATTGTACTTCTTCAATTTCAGTGTCGCGCAATTTCTATTAGAAAGCTTGGGCGAAATTCTCCATTATGGGAAACGTAAGAAAATAAAATATTCCCTAGTATCAGTATCTTAGTAAAATAAAGAGTTTGTTTAGTCATTCAGCTAGGATATTTTTTTTATTTTTGGGGGATAGAACCTATTAGGGCTAAAACTTTTCAAACATAGGTAGGTTTAATATTGATATAAAATTAAATATTTCTCTTTTCATAAATTATATAGATGAATAGAGTGCCAATGTATGCAGAAACTGATTTTTTGTTTTCAATGCCTTGTTTATTCCGTGTACTATATCTTTTTAGCTAGTGACATTGTGCAATAAGGAAACAGGAAAACTATTACTTAAATGGCAGCTTTTGCTACTCTATAAAAATTACATTTAGAGGAGTTTGGTTTGAGACTTTTGACTACTATGGCTGTTGTCTGTAATGATCTTTATTACATAATATATGAACACACACAAGTCTTGTTACAGATTTCTTCTTTTTATATACATCTTCTTAATATTTTTTTCCGAAATCCATATACAAAATGACAGACTTGTTCCAGATGTTCCACAGGACGACACAAATATAGCCAGGAACGCCACATTTCAGGTGTGATGTATTTAAATGATGCATTTAGCTTTCATTTGTGATAAATTGGTTGCAGTGCCACCAAACCAAATAAAAATTTTGTAGGGGGTTTTTTAGTAACTGTAGGATTCTTCTAAAATTGAACAAAAATCAATGCGTTAAAATACATCCTTGTTTCTTCAGTTGCAATAATATTCATCTAGAAATTGAATGTTTGTTTTTTAAGATTTTTTTTTTTTTTTTTTGGTCACAAAGCCATTTCGAATGTTCACTTTATATGAACCATTAGTCATAATTTTGAGTTTCACTATATGAGAGTATGTAATTTAGTATCATCAGAGATTACCCCCCCCCCCCCCCCCTTCCTCCTTTGTTATGCTTAAAACTTTAAACTTTGACACTAAATATAAAGATGTAATATTTTTTTAAGCTTGACCTTTTTTCACTTAATATAATTGAAATATTTTTGAATAATTAATTTTTCATTTTTTGAAGGTTTTTACTCATACATAGTCAGCTGAGAGTTTCAAGTGTTTAATTTCCCTCTTCATCATGCAAGGATTTTGTTATGATGGATTAAACACTTGTAATCAGATTCTTAGACACAGTTTTATTAAGCAGTTAATTATTCAGCTTTTTCAAAATAATATGCTTAGTCTATATTTCTAGATGGAGTGTTTGAATGATAAATTTATTCCTCAACTACTTATATAATCCTTTCAGTGTGCTTGGATTCATAATTTTAAAGTTTTTCGATGGAAGGAATGAAAAGATGGAAGATGTTGAAACGATTGGGAGATTGTAAAGGGCATAACTGGAAAATTTCATTTTTAGCCATTGACCAGTAGTAGCAGTTTTATAAGTGGCCACTAAACTAGTGGCCATTTTTTTTATAAGTGCAAAACAATAAACTTTTGTTAAATTTTCTATATGTATTAATCTAAAATTAAAGTGCTCAAATAAATATGTTAATATTAATATAATGCAATCTGCAAAAGTGGAGTCATTGAAGGAACTCTCTCCTTGTAACAAAGGTGGCTGCTGGCAGACATTTTTTTAATAGCCACTTTTTTAATTTAGTGGCTAGTGGCCGGTATTAATTTTGCCCTTAGATTGTGAGATTTTTTTTTATCTTTATCGTAACTGTCTTTTTTTTTTCCTTTCACAACTTGTGATAATAGAAAAAGTTCTCGATTAAAGAAATCACCAAGTCTGTTAATTTATTAATCTTCCAATATGTGTAATTTGGTGCATTGCTTTTGCCCAATTTTAGAAGCATCCTATTGTCAAATAATCCACAAAATGCATTACTATTTTTATGGAAGTCTATTATTGATTTAGAATTATACCGTAATCTAGATTTGAAGATTTATTCATTTCTAGATTTATTAATTTTCATATTATATAAATTTTTTATTACTTATTCATCAGTGGAAAAGCTGTAAATAAATTCTTAGAAGCTATAGCTTTCAAAATTTGGATAATTTATTTGAACACTTTTTATATTAACATAGAAAGATTTCTAAATTCGATTTTTGTTTTTTAAATTCTCGCGAAATGTTAATTTGTAAGAATTTTATTCATTCAATCTTTTACTTTTCAAACAAATTTCATTGGCAGGCATATTTCGGGAATTCAGAAATGTAGTATTTAGAGGCTTTCTTCTTTTAAGCATTATTAGATCAGCTAATGTAGATTGTATAACTGTATTCCTGGGATATTGCTTTAACCATACACAACATACTCCAATGTTAAATGCTCATCCCATCCTCTAACAGTTAAGCAACGAAGGAATTAAAGTTAATAATGATGTGAAGTACTGCTTGTAAGTCTCTCTTTTTTCTTTTTTTTTATCATTCTGAATTATTGCAAGTAAATCATTTATTATTATGATTATTGCCATTTAATTGATAAGTGGACCGAGATGCCCCCCCCCCCCCCCCACTCTTATTCTGGGCATTCTTAATTTGCTCTGATTCAAATGGTTCTTAATATATTTTTTTTGTTGTTGTTGTTTAATTTAATCAGTTTTGGCTGTTTTGCTTTTGAATATTAAGATATTCTGAAAACTGAGCTTAAAAGTTTATTTACAGCGCATAAATACTAATAGGCAAGGGTGTTTGTTTTCGTTATTTAAAATAAAATATTTTGTGTACATAATTTCATTTCATTTATTAATCATTATAAAATATATTGATAGATTTTCTAAGTATATTACTAATGAGACGAAAGCGCATTGTTTGAAAGATGATACAGTATTTTCTAATACAGCATGCACTTATTACAAAAATGCCTAAAACTGTCCTTATTCTGTAATGTGCGCCCTGCCTTTTTTATGTTCTAGAATATTTGTAATTTGCATATCCTTACCATTTAAAAAGGAGATATCTGGAACTCAAATGATCTATGTAGTAAAATTATTATTTTCATTAAAAAGAATCTGAGCCATATAAGACTTAAACTACAATAATAATAATGATAAAGTTCTGTTTTTTTAATTATCATGATTTAATTTTCCGATTTGAAATGATACTTCTAAAAAATATTTTTTATTATGCTTCTTATTTTTTTTCTACTTTGCTAGCTGTACTCTCTCAAATTAATGCCTAAAGCTCTACTATTTGTTTAAGATATTTGATTTTTCTTGGTTACAAAATTTCTATCCCGCTCCTCCTCCCCCTCCCCTAAAAAAAGCCTTTTCCTTTCCGAATTAAATCTCCCACTAATACAAAAAAATCAATTCTTTTTCAACATTCGTTTTTACGTATTACGTAATAGAAAGCACTATATAACCAGAAAATGCATTTAGGTATTATAAATAAGTTAAATTTTGTTGTTTATCTTTCCAGCGAGAAAATTAAACATTACCAATGTCAATTCAAGAATGACGGCAAATCGATTTTGGCTGTTATTTATTGAAAAACTGTCATTTAAAGCTAACTTTTCACAACATTTTCAAAAAACAAACAATAGATTATGTACAAATAATTTTTCTATTTAATATTAAAGGTGTGATGTTGTATGCGCCAAGACGGTTTGTTTCACGTTTCTTAATTGCAACATGATAGTTGTGCAACTTTTCTTCCGTGGAAAATACATACGATTTTATTTTAATGGTTTTTCTTTCTTTGTTCATGCCATTGTTTATCCTTGGTTTATTTTAATTATCAATAGTGGACTTTTTTCTTGCGTAATACCCTTTTTAATTTCACAAAATATTTCTGTACAAAATTTCCTGGAATTGAGCAGGAATTCTTTGCTATATCGACGTTATTTCTCAACTAAGTAGCGCCCGTCAAAATTTGACAGCAAACAACTTGACAGTTTCATGAACAAAGGTTCGGTTGTTTAATTAGTTCCTCTTTAATTAAGTATTGAAAACTTGATAAATTATATTTTATTGCTTCTAAGCGATTACTATAGGTTTTATGCGATTTATTATCCTTGCTTTTTAGCAGGAGTTTAACCCTGAACTGCTCTTAGCGCTCTCATAGACTGCAACTTTTTCAATTTTGACAGTTCAACACTTTTCTCAAGTTTACTATAAAGTACTAGTGTAATTTTGTTCCTTTTGGATCTCTAGTTCTGTATTTAGAGACTTCTGAATAGGTGAATTTCAAGTATAGCAGTCCTGTACACAGTTTAGTGCAGAAACAGTATCTTATGAATTAATCTAGCCTTTTATTCATCTTTCGTTCAAGCGGTCTCTAGCCGCTCACAATAACTATGCGGCGATTTCTGTCGCTATAGTTAAAGATTAATTAAAAATATTAATTGAATGAATCAGGCATTTATTTTTACATGCTACAGTCTCATTAAAAAATGTATAATATAGTTAGTATTTAAAAAATAATTAAATTATATGGGACATTTAAAATTTTTTGCTAATTTTATTTTTATCAGTCTGTCTCTAAAATTTTCAACTTAAAATTTGCTGCGTTCAGGTAACTGTTTATAATAACAGTATATATATATATATATAAATATTCTTTCTTTTTCCTTTTCCCCCTTTTTACGGAAAATAATTACCTACTTACATATATGCCTTCTTGATCATTGTCTTAAAAACTATGCCAAAAATTACAGATAAGTTCCATTTATGTAATCATCAGTTACATGAAATTGAGTGAAGGAAAAGTTATTGTGCATAATTTATGTTTTTGTATTTATATATCATTAGTACCTATAAGTATTTCTCTGGGAGGAGAAACGATATTGTAGTGAGTGCATCCAGAAAAGACCTATATCAAAGTTGGGAAAATGAAAATTTTTGAAGAAGTTTAATTTGGAACATCAGATGCAAATCTCTCTATTTTTTTTTTTTTCGACTTCTTAAAAACATGGGAACCTATTATTCTAAAAAAGGCGGAGCTGGCTGTTAATAATTATTTTTCCTCTGTTAACATCTTTTTGGATATGAGATAAACGCAGTCGTTTTTCTTAAGCCCAGTAGTCTTAAATTATTTTCCATTAGAGAGAAATATTTAGTAATAACCATATTCTTCAAAGGTAAATGGTAGGGATTATTTTTAGCTCTTTGAAATAAAATGCACCGAACTGAATTGCGATATACATTAACAATTTTTCTTTGCAGGCACTGAGCATACCTGCTGCCATGTGTAGATAAGATTTTCAATATGAAGTGAAAATAAAATATGAACTTCGGAAAGTTTTTTTCCCGCATCGGCATGTTTATATGTGCATGTATGTTAAATCGTATTAAACCGAGTTATAGATTAGAAATAAAAGGTTATAGAAACCTAATTACGAACTTTGCATAATTAATTAAAACAATTTTTTAAGGTGCTGTGAATTTACCAACAGAAATTCTTTTTAAAAAATCTGTTTACTTAATTTGATTTAAATGTGATGTGAAAATTCTTATTTGCTATGTGCATAAGTTCATATATCGAAATACTTCCTTCTATAATTTAGGATGATATAGAAATTTCGTAGTACCGAGGTCGTTAACATTTTATAGAGTTCACTCCTTTTTTTAGCGGGAGCAGTAACCCTCTCTACTTCCATTGGCATCTCGATGAAAAGAGGCTCTCACAGGGTACTCCGTTGGTATAGCTTTTTCTCAATGTATCGGAGCGCAGGTCTGCTTGTATATAAGGGGTCAGAGCCCCTAGAACTAAACGGGGTTCTCCTCTTCGCCAGGTAGCAAACATAGTGGTTCATTGCTCTCCCCTTTAACTCTTTTCTCTGTACTGTATGAACCCCTTTTTCTGTTATGTGCTGGTTTCCTCCTGCTTTCACTTCCTTTCTTGATTTAAAGTTCATTCACCATTCTTGGTATCTTACTGGTCGTCTCGAACTTATGAGTATAATAATTTAGTATAATAATGAATGTAATAGTCACTAAATACATAACTCTCGAGTATGTGTATTTAGTAAGTGTTACATTTCTTCTCACTTTACATAAAAAATATCGTTCTATCAAGCACCACTCCACTTTGAAGAATTATTTTAAGTAAGTCAACGTGGAAACTAGATGTTTAATCATTCAATTGTTATTTCGTCTGAGTGTCATATGTAATTATAGATGATCAGGCTCGATTTAGAAAATCAGGGGACAGACACTGTTGGTTTCCGCTATGCACAATGCGCGTTACGCAAACTGTTTATTGGCTAACGTAACGTCTGAATAACACACACACGCACTATATATATAAATATTATATTAATATTAATAATATTATTTTGATACACTATTATATTAATAATATTATTTTGAGAAAATTATACAACTAAACTAGGTAGTAAATGTCAAAACTTGACGATAAAGACATTTCCACAGAAAGAAAAAAGTTCATGCCACCATTAAAATGTCAGAAATTTTTAAAGAATAAAAACCTCTCCTATTATGTTATAACCGCTCTGACGACCGGCTGCATATGAACTCTCTGCACGAATACAGCCAACAGAAAATTTTCCAGATAATTCAGTTTTCACAAGTTTTTTTTCCTTGAAAATTTTACAAATATTTTTCTTTCTTTCTGTTTTTTTTTCCTTTAACACAAAAGATCACTTGCTTTTCTTAGTATATATACCTTATCGATCAATTATAATAAAAATATACCAAAATTGTAGATCATTTTAATTTGATTAATCGATTATTACATGCCAAAGTTTTTAATTTAAACTTTTAAATATAAAATTATTAATTAAAAAATATATTGGGGATGGTAAATTTTACTTAATTAATGAAAAATAAAATAAATTCGATAACTTTTCCTCTCGAAATCTATATATTTAAAAGACAAGGCTGTTTTTTTAGTCATCAGCCCTGGGATTTCTACTGAATCGATTTTGATAATTATTTTTTTAAATCAAAGTTGTTCATTTGTAGATGTGCCCGTAATTAACTATTTTTTAATTTATTTCCATATTTTAATTTTAAAAGTTTTTTGTGAAATTTCTTTAAAATGGTGACAATTGAGTTACTTCCATTATTGCAGAGAAATGAGAAATAATGAGGTTTATTTATTTTTATTGATTATATCCTTACTGATGCCATTTTCACATTACAAATGAAAGTAGCTTTTTTTTTTTAAATTTTTGAACAGAAAATGACGCCAGCCTTAAAAAAAAAAACACACTTTCTCCCTCATAAATCTTTTACATTTCAATATTTTTTCATTGCGCTGATACGGAAATTTAGACGCTAGGCGAAATGATTCAGTGAGGGAAAATAATGTCATATTTAAAACAAAACGGTCATTTTCTTTGATAAAACTAAATATTTGACCATAAATGCGCCTAAAAGACAAATTTCTGCATGTACATAATTACTCATCTTGATTACGCTTTCTTCTAATACAGTTTAATTTTTCAATAATTTGAACAGTTGAAGTTTGTGAAAATAGTATTTTGGTAACTTTGGTTAAAAATATTATTTGTTTTAAGAGTTAGACAACAAATGTAAGATGAATTTTTTATTGTAATTATTTTTGTAGGTTCATTATAAATTCGATCTAACAGTTCCTTTCTAAACATTTTCGTTCGTCTAATTTCGAAGGGTTCAACTCGTAAAATATAATTTACATTAGTAAACTGAGTCGTCAAAACGCTAACAATATCAGAAAGACATCTTTTGCCAGGAGCAGGGTTCGAACCCATATTTCCTTGGAGAACCATTCAATCATCTTCACTTCGATCAACTTTCCTCTGAAACAAAAGAACTTCAAAACTGCTTTCTCACTTCGTTTAGCCATAGAAAAAGCAGCCTAAAAGGATCATTGCGCATGCTCTTAAAAATTTAGCTTAGATAAAATAGAAGATTGTATTTTAATATTTGAGCCCCCTTAAAATATGGAGGTTATAGGTCCAAATCTTCTGTATCTGATAACAAATAATGCCCTGGTGTTGATTAATCTTTCATTTTCTAAATTTCTCATTTATGAAATTGAGAACTGGGATTGTAATTAGGCACTCAGATTACCCTCTCCCCTCATTCTATAGAATTAAATTGGTTGGCTGAGTTGTTTTAAATGTTACTTGATTGATATTTAATCCAGAATTAGTTTCTAAAATGCAAAATTAAAGTTTTGAATAGAGTATTCCTTGTTTATTTATTTACTAGTACTACATAGTAAAAAAAAAAAAAAAATATATATATATATATATATATATATATATATATTCTTTAAAAGTTTTTCTGTAAAAAAATACAGTTTTTTTCTGTAAAAAATACTGTTTTTTTTCTGTAAAAAGTACAATTTTTTACATTGTCGAAATTAATATGTGCAATATAGTTAGATCCAATAATTTTCATGTTTTTTTACAGATGAAGAAAAAACCACTATTTGTAATGTCTTTGTTCACTTTTCTAAAGACAGTATATCGACTTCCAGAGTAATCGAGCCTTGAGAAATATAGGCAATTGCCTAATTGAGAAATCTATATCGATACTTCATTATTGATAAATTTATGGTAGCTTAGAAATAAAATAATAAAATAAAACAGTATTTGAAAAATATACGAGATAGTCTCGTAATTTTTTCCTATCTGCTTGGTTTCAAAGCAAAGATCTTTACTTTGGCATATAATAGAAAGTTTAAGTATTTTTTGAAAATGATGCCTTTACATTATCAGAGATCGATGCAGGCTTTTATTCTTGGGGCCCATTTTGTGAAAAGTAGAAGCTATTTTTGTGAATTTTGTTATATTGTTGGGAAATATAACATTTTGTAACGAAAGTTGAAATCCAGTTACTCAAATTCGAACCAAGAATTTATGAACAAAAACATTCTTTAAATCCCCTTGCTAAATATTTTGTTTTCCGTGACTTGGTTTTATTTACAAATTACACATTTTAAAACATTTTTTATGAAAAAAGAATGTTACGTAAGGGGCCTATTTTATTAAAAGGAACTTTGTAAAGGGGCCTATTTTATTAAGTTTATTTTTGTGAAGGGGCCCATTTTATTAAATTTATTTTTGTGAAGGGGCTTATTTTATTAAATAGATTTCTGTGAAAGGGCCCTAAATGGGCCCCAAATTTTGTCTGGGTCGACCCCTGATTATTATTTATTTATTTATTTTATTTTTTGAGGAGGGTTGAGCGTATTGTGAAAAGTCTTATTTTAATAATGGTAAAAATTAATAAATACAGCAAACAGATTAGCCAATTTTGTCACCATGGAAGTTTAAAATCCCATTAAAGAAAATTTGAAATAAAATGTGATGTCTATTAATAACATTAGATTTTATTTTTAATGCAAAATGCTCTATTCTATCATATTTAATAAGAATAGCCAAATTTACAAAGCTACATACTTTTAAAAATGGATATGTTCGCAACAATTTACATAAGGATAGATTGTTTGCTATTGAAAGGTTTAAAGTGGAAAATATACCCCTCAAAATATATCTTATTTTAATTATAAGGCCAGAGTACTTTTAATATTTTATAAGAATTGAGAGATTTTAAAAATATATTTGTCAATTAATTTAATTCTTGTATCTTGTAAATATTTTATAAAAATACCTATAATAAGCGAATTAAATGGTTAGTTTTAAAGAACAATTATTTTCTAAATTTTATATTATTATTGCATAAACTTTTTACTATATCATCAGACATTAAGGGGGGGGGGGGTGGATGTGGATTTTTGTCTGATTCATAATTTGGAACATACAGAGTTAAAGAAATAAACTATAAATTCGTGTGTTTGTGATTGCAGCGTATTATAAGACATGATGTAATCTCGTATTTGATTAAAGCGTTATTACAATCACTCGTTTACCTTGGGAGCCCACTTTTTAAGAAAGGGTCCAGTTCATTTTTATATCACACGCGAAAAGAAAGCAAATTAAAATCTGCGATTAAAGAATTTATAACTCTGTGTTATGCATATTAATTAGCATTACGAATAAATTGATGTATAAAGTCAAAAGTTAATAGTTCGGAAAAAAATTGGCTTTAAATGAATTCATTTTCTTTTTCTGCCACTCCACTAAAATGTTTGAAAGTCATTACACCTTTTTATAACCTACAAAATAAGAAAGAAACAAAGAAAATTGACCCATTTTGAATGATTGTTTTTGTTATCTATTTTGTGATTATTATTATTATTTTTTTTTCATTCTACAAGAAGAAAAGTAAACAGGATTTAAAGAAACCTGTATTACCACATCGCGGGTTCAAGACAACAAAACAGGAAAAGGAGATAGTTACATTGGATGGTGAGACAATATTTCAAAATTATTGAGTTATTACAAATTATGGTGAACAAGAACCGTTTTTGTTATAAATTTTAATGTTTAATGTGCTTAAATTTTTCTCCTCAAACAATAAGAAACAGCTTTAGTTTAGAAGACAAACTAACTATTATTTAGGAAATATTACTAGACATTTAATAAGATTCCATGGCTATTTAAGTTTTCAACAGATAAAGTATTATGATTTACAAGAACGAGGTAAATAATAATTTTGTAACTAAGGAAAGAAATTTTAACAAATGAATTCTACATAAAGCACTCTTCTTTCGTGTAGCCCAATATATATATTGGTGTAGTTATATTTATATATTTATCAATTCATATTAAATTTATTCATATTCATTAATATTTAATAAAGTTAACGATTAACTTGTATCTAAATTTTAGCCTACTCAGGACAATATCATATTAATTTCTAATAGTATACTATCTTAAATGAGAATAAAATGCATATTGAGTGTATTTGTTATACCTAATGCTATGACAGTATGGATTTTAATTTGGTAATTTTTTTTTTCCTCTGTCCTATTTCATCTTGTTTCATTTTGAACTTAATAGGTGTTCAATGGTTTATTTCTCGGTTTTCTGTGTATGGTAGTCCCAAATTCATATTCTTTAGCTAATTTATGGCTAATATGAAGATGAAACCACACATTTTATTTGTGGAACTGAAGGCATTTGGGACCCGATGATTCTGTCTAAGTTCTACAAATTTCCATCATTCCATTTATGTTATTCAATTTCTGCTGTTTTTTACTATGTTTTTGGAATCTATGTTAAGTGTGTTGGGGGAACTGTATTTGTTAATGTCATTTTTAAGAAATACAGTTTCCCCTAACACACTTAACATAGATTCCAAAAACATAGTATAAAACAGCAAAATTTAATAACAGAAATGGAATGATGGAAATTTGTAGAAGGGCCTTTCCATTGTGACGGGTGTGACATCCAGACACAATTTTAAGAGCTTATATCTATATTTTGGACAATAAATTAGCTAATAAATCCCTGAAAAGTATTTAAAATATGTTTGTCCATGCGTATTCTTGAATAATTGTGCAAACATGAAACTTCAGTAGCTTTCATTTTTTTTTTTCAAAAAAATTTTAAAATCTTGTGATGGGTGTGACTCTCTCTCCGGACATGAGTTTTCACTAGCATGCATATTTGTTAAAATTCCTGTGAATATTTAAATGTTTCATTATTAAAACAATTTTTTTTCTAATAAAAGAGATTCAAATTAAACTTAATGCATAATTTTCATAATAAATTTTAATTATTTTAACGTATAAGACTTTTTTTCTGCTGTGACGGGTGTGACAAAGTTGTGACGGGTGTGACATCATGCAAAGTATACAGTTTTAAAGTTATTTACAAATAAAAAACAGCGATCGGTATTGACAGAAAACTTGACAATAGCTAATATACAAACAAAATTTAATAAAACTAACATCTTTATGCACTTAGTTTAAAATCTATAGTGTCCCCTACTTGTTATAAGTGATGGAGTAGCTATTTTTTTTCCGATGGCAAAAATGTTTTCAATTCAGACATCATCTTTCTCTGGCCAAATCCAGTGTTGTCCACTGTTTGCATGTATTTCAAGCTTATTTCTTCCTTATGGCAGTTGATATTCAAGACATGGCTGTAGTACAAGGTATAAGCTATACTGCACTTTTTGTTACTGGCCAGGGAAACCACAACATATTCTCAGATATTTAAATCTGATGTTTTCAAAATCTTTCCGGGGGGAGAATCGCAATTTGCAGTGACTTACCTCCCTTAGTGTTGATTCCATAGTTTTTCCAATCAAAAAGTTGGTATTATCAGCACTTACCTTAAAGTGGTGATAAGACTTGATGCCTTCCCATCCTTCTGTCAGCAATTGTTTAGTTTCCAATATTTTCTCTGCTGACACATACAATGTCTTTATTGCACCAATCTCCTGTGCACATTTAAAAAAAATCAAGAGCAGAATAAACTATTGCTTTTCCGGACTTATGCAAAACCCACACTCTTGACTGTATCAATCCCCTAATTCCGCCAACTGTTCTTTTACCATGAGAAGTGGCCAAAACGTTCCATTCACATGTTAGCTTAAAATCTTTCATCAAGAAGTACAAGTTCGAAATGTTGTATTTGTTTTTAAACAGGGCTGCACAGCCATCAGAAAATTTTTTCACTATTTTGAGTTGGGGAAGCTGTTTTCAGACTAATAGTAATGCCATTTAAAAATTCCATACGGCATACTTATTTAACATGCTGCAATTCGTTATTAATCACTATATTATTACATAAGAGCAAATCACATTACCTATCAACAATGCAAAGCATGTAAAAATGGTGATTTGAGGATTAGTCCAGTGAGCACTCTGGATCTCATTTTGAGAGACAGCACTATAGTTCTCGGCAAAGTCACTTGTATTATTCCTTCAGTGTCTCCCACATTATTTTTGTCTTCAAAATAACTGGATTGAGTTACAGTTATGTAAAGAATATTAATAATAAATTTTCATTTTCTTGAAAATCTATCAAAAGTTAAAGTAAATTGCCACCAACTCAAAATTTGCTAAAATAATTCAAATATATATATTTTAAGATTTATCTTTTCTTTTTAAGCCACATTTGCCTTAATATGTTCAGAAACAATAATGATTCAATCTTACACTTCATTTAAGAAACATTTAAATATATTTCTAAACAACTTAAAATGGTGTCATACCTGTCACAAGGATTTTGTCACACCCGTCACACTAAAATTCCACACAAAATAAAAATTTAATAAATTTTCAATATTTCATATTTATTCAGACTTGCAATAATTAGACTTGCAGAAAGTTTCATGTATTTTTGAGAAAAAAATGAATTTTGTATAAAAACTTGAACATCTTTTTTGTGACGGGTGTAACAGAGAGCCAGTATAAATATATTTGTTTTAAAAATCGGGTCTTTTTAAATTATTTTGAAAAATTAAGTGTTCCAAAAGGTAAACAAAGATCACAAATAGTAATATATGCACATAGAGTGAAAATGCTGCTGTTTTAAATATTGCATCTGGCGGAATGAAAATACCTTATTTTACATTCTTTGAAAGTTTTTGAAATTTTTCTAACTTTGACCTTAGATAAATTATAAAAGAATGAATTTTACAGCTTAGTTCTCTGTAATTTCATATGTGTCATATTTTTACCTTTAATTTGATATATTACTTGTAATAATAAAAGAAGTTTGAAATTTCAACCCTCATGTCCACTTTTTCATGGAAATGCCCAGAACTTAGACAGAATCGTCCCAAATGCCTTAAGTTCCACAAATAAAGTGTGTGGTTTCATCTTCATATTAGCCGTAAATTAGCTAAAGAATATGAATTTGGGACTACCACTCACATAAAACCGAGAAATAAACCATTGAACACCAATTAAGATAAAAAAAAAAAAAAAATTACCAAATTAAAATCCATACTGGTTAGGTATAACAAATACACTTATATATATTCCTATTTTTACTATGTTTTTAAAATCCATATTGAAAATGTTAAAGGAACAGTTTTATTGTCAATGAATAAATTGCTTATTTATTTATAATTTCACAAATATATATATATATATATGTTAAATCTCAGACGCAAAATTTTAATCAATTAAATGATTTGAAATATATATATATATATTAATGATATGATTTTGAAGTGCAGTAAAAGAAATATATAGGTATAGGTGCATTGACCACGTTAGAATATTTTTAACTTGAGTATCACAACGCATTTAAAAATAAAACGCAGCTCATTTGATAATCCTATTTGAGAATATTTTTTAAAGACAATAGATCTTTCATCTACGCTTTTGTTAAAGTACAGTTTAAATTTGTGCAGAACATTATGCATATCAAAAAAGAAATGTAGAAAAAAAAAAAACATTTTTTTAAAAAAAAATCTATTATAATTAGTGTACGGTTTAATACCTATTTTAGAAAGGAGATAACTATCAAATTTAACAAAATATAAATACTGATGTTAATTTGGTAGCTTTTAACCGCTTCCTTGATTATCCCGAGAAAACTCGGGCATGACATAATTTGTCATTACGATTTGTTTTATCACGTTTTTATTCGGCCTGAAGCTTAAAAAGAAAAAAATATTCTGTAATATAATAAATTATTATATAATTAAATTATATATAATGTTTTATTGGCAGTTTTTCAAGTTTTGTGATTTGCAATGCAAATGATGGAGATTGCCAAAAATGTGTTGGTTTCTTGCAGTTTTTTTTTTTTTTCAAAAAAAAAATGTAAGGGAAGCGATTAAATATATAATTTCAGTCACTTTTAAAAAGATCCGCTTTCATAGTCTTAGGCCTAATATTCAGAAGCATTTTATTTATAATTAAGCTGGTCACAAAATAACTTTTACATAACCTAAAAATTATCACAAAATTTGTGTTTCAAATCACACTAAAAAACTACCTTTATAATTAGCAGTATTTTGAATTAATAAGCAATTGAATGTATGATGTAGACGATGATTACAACCTGTGGCTCATAAGAAAGTTTACTTATACGAATGATAAAATTATATTTAAGACATCAGTCACTTTCAAATATTAAAATATTAGAAAAATGAAGGAAAGAGAATAATTCTTTTTCATACAATTCGATGTACTGAGTTTTTATACCCCCCCCCCCTCCCACACACACACACACACACACCTACTTTCTTTCAATTGACTGATCATGTAAAGAACACAATTATCAAGCAGGACGGTCGTTCTGCGGAGCCAAGCTGAAAAAAATGCTAACCTTGCCAAACAAACAAACGGTAAGACACCGTAACTGATTATTATACTGAAGACAACTTCTCCCTGTTAAATCGACCAAACATGCCCGCGTAAAATTTCCCATATCAAAAGAACCAATCATCGCAGAAAAATAAAACCAAAACCAGAAGGACCTAATGTGAAAGATCTTCAATTTGAGACCAAATGCATCTTCATAAATTAATTATAAACGGGGATATAGATTTTTTGAAATAACGTCGAGATACTGAAAATGATCGATTATTTTTCTTTGTCACACCTTATGTTTAAATCAAGGTAGAGACTTAAAAAATGGACAGAAAAAAGTAAAGATTGCATTTTTGGACAGATATTTACTCAATCTACCTGCTTTTATAAAATTCAGCTTTAAAAACACAAATTTCCTATTCTTAATTAGCGAAAAACTGTTAATTAATTCTAAAGTTTACAAATTATGCCAAACAGCGATAAACCCGCCAAAACATTTTAGAAATCTTATACTATTCTTTTATATTGCCCTTTTGCATTGATTCCATTGAAGAAAACTATGGCCGAGATCCAGATAGATTTTTCGCTGTTAGCGAAATGAGTTTGACCAATCAGAAGCCAGCATGTTTGAGAATTTTTGCTGTTTCTGGATCCCGGCCTATGTCATAAAAGTTTTGAGTCATTTTCCTAGTGCCATGGATGAAGTGCAATGTTTGTAGAAATCTAGGCTGGGATCCAGGTAGATTTTTCGCTGTTAGCAAAACGAGATTCACCAATCAATAGCCTGCATTTCTGCAAACAGCGAAAAGTTCGCAAAAATGCAGGCTTCTGATTGATGAATCTCGTTTCGCTAACAGCGAAAAATCTATCTAGATTGCGGTCAATTATATTGAACACAATTTTGCATTTCCACATCCAGGAAGGGTATTGATGTCATAACAACAGTACATATTCGAAACTATTTAAAGCATTGATTCTGAACTCTTTTGCTATACATTTCAATATTAAAGAAGTTGTTTCCATAGTAACAGTACTTTTCTCTATTGCTCACTCTAAAACACAAATATCGAAATTTAACATACAGCGCTCAGAAGCAACACCATAAAAGAGAGCCTTTATACATAAGGGTGGTGATGTATGCACAGGAGGCATGCTCATTTCAAGTTTTTGTCGAAAGTGCGGCAATCCACTTTCTTGAATAGAGGATATTCTATCTGCGTTATGATCACGTGGTCAAGGCAAGAACGTCTAGCGTAAAGAAGGGAAGGATCCGTCTACGTAATGTAAATACTCGCTAGCCAATGAAACAGTTCATGGGAGAAAGCAGTAGTAGTTTCCTGTTTCCCTTCTTATCAGTTAGAAGTTCTTTAGGTAAATTACCGGTACCACGTGACTTTTTCAGCCTCGAACCCATATTTGGAATATCCTCCATTAGACGATACGCGCATGGACGATCTCTATTAGACTAGGGAAATAATTCAACATGCATTAGCCTGACGATAATGACACGCTTGCAAAGACCTTTAACGATTTGTTTTTATCACTCTTACCAATAAACATTTATTGGCCGTATGTCGCTACTTCGTTATTGTTCCTAATTAGATCCCGGCCCTAATGTATCAAAACGCAGAGTTTGCTTTCTGTACTATTCCTGAGCTCATTTATAGCGTCTAGAAATATAGGCCGGGATCCAGGTAAATTTTTGGAAACAGTGAAAAGTTAGCAAAAATTCTGGCTTCTGATTGGTCAATCTCGTTATGATAACAGAGAAAAATCTACCTAGATCACGGTCATAGTGTGGAAACCGGCTATTCCAGTAATGCACTGTTAAAAATATCGTGAAAAATTACCTCTGTTTTTAAAGGCTATCTATTTTCCAACCAATAAGAAAGCTTTATGGGTGTTTATGTAGCGTTTTAATTGGTCAGAATATAGAGAGCCTTTAAAAACAGAGGTAATTTTTCACGATATTTTTAACAGTGTGCTTTAAATAGGGCTAAAAATTGAACGCATAAATATTGAAAAATACTGAATGAAAAATGTCGATAGCAGCAACATTTTCTAGATCTTCTCTGAGCGAAACGTTTTCTCAATTGATTTCTTTAGAAATAGTTACGTTGGAATTACCATATGTCGCTGTAATCCACATTCGTCGTTCAGCCTCGTTCAACATTTATGGGATACAATTTTTTAGCACCTTTTTAATAAGCCGATTTTTAAACTATATCTTCTAGAAACTATAGCTCCGTTATAGCGTCTATACACTGTTAAAAATATCGTGAAAAATTACCTCTGTTTTTAAAGACTATCTATTTTCTTACCAATGAGAACGCTCCATAGGCGTTTAAGTAGCGTTCTCATTGGTCAGAAAACAGATAGCCTTTATAAACAGAGGTAATTTGTCACGATATTTTTAACAGTGTAGATTATATGTTGTAGAAATCGACTATCCCAGCAATACTTAAAAAAAGCGCGGAAATATTGAATCCCTTAAATGTACAACGATGCTGAATTCCAAACAGTCATTTGCATCGACATCTGCAGGATATTTTTTAAAGAAGAAAGAGACACGTGTAATGCACCACTACAGCGTCTAGAATACATAATGTGGAAATTTGCTATCCAAGAACCGCTAAAAAGGTGTATCCCTTAAATGTGCACTGACGCTGAAATCCAGGGAGCTGATCGCAGCGACATATGCGATATATTTTCAAATTTAAAAGTAAACATCGTATTATTACAGTGGGTTTGACGCCAAGCACACAGGTCAGATGTATGTTAATAATATATATATATATATATATATATATATATATAAAGAAAGTTACAACGTCTAGACCAAACAAAGACATTTAAGATACATAGACCAGCAATTCCCATTCAAAAGCATGCGAAATCATGGCAGCCATCTGAAGTAAATTGAAACACCTGAACAGCGAGGTTTGTACGTCAGCTGTGGTTATTTACCATTAAGTGCTATGGCTAGAATGAGCTTAAAAATTAATTTTTATCAATATATGTGAAGTTTATGGCATATTTTTTTCACATGAAGCTATTTTTTATATCTAAATATGCGTTATAAATATTGAATTTTCAGAAATGAAGTTAAAAAGGCGATTTATTAATACTTTTATGGATGGTATGTTTAAAAAAGAGTATCTAGTTTCAACATGCCTTATAAACCTAAATAAAGGCGAAATTTATATGGAACCATATTGTTAAAGATTATAATTCCACCTTTTTTTAAGTTTGACTTACAAAAGTAACTGGAAAGGAAGTTTAGATTAAAGGTAGCAACTGTAACATAATATAATAATTTACAAAATTTTAAATTACTTGTAAAGAAATTTACGTTTTTTAAACTAATTTTTATGCAAAAAGGTAATTTAAAAAATGCATATTAACGAAAGTAACACTATATTTTTATCCTCGGAGGATGTTTTTTGAAATACTTACTTGCTATACGAAAAAAAAAACAAAAAAATTGAATAATAATAAGGCATTTTTTTTTTAAAAAAAAAGGCCTAAATGAAATAGGGTAGACTAAACTTAATGAACCGCAATGAAAAAATACGCTAATAAAAGCATTTTCTTAGGTAAATTGAAATATAAAACATATAAACTGCCGTACAACAGCTGTGTTCAAAAATCCTCAGTTAAACTGACAGTTTGCCGGTCTATGTATCTTAAAAGTCTTTGAGACCAAATCGTCTTGGAGTTTTGGGAAATATCCTACAGATATCGCTGTGATCGATTCATTGGATTTCAGCATCGTTTGAAATTTAAGAGATCCAATATTGTAGCACTTTTTTAAGTATTACTGGGATAGCCGATTTCCACACTATATATTCTAGACGCTGTAGCACCGCAGTAGCCTGTCTTTTTCGTTTGCTTCGGAGTAGGTATAGATGACGTCATTTGAAGCTGTTCCTAAACTGCGACCAGCTCATCACGTCACATGGAGTTGATTATCTGTACACGGCAATGGACACAAAAAAATCGGCGCGCCGCTTTGTACTAATCATCGTGTAAAGATGATCCAACTCCGTGTGACTTTTAAACGTCATGAACTGTCCTATTATGTCATTGGTCGCGCTCCTGCGTCCGCCATATATAGCGGCATCTTGCACTGGAGATTGCTAAATGGGCTGCTATCGGTCAAAATCAAGAGAGGAAAGGGCAGAAGAGAGGGAAAGAACTCGTTTTTTGGTATCTAGTTTTTCGGGAAGGTTGACATGTCTGCTCCTCTCCTTTCATAGCTTCATGGTGGTGAAATAAGCCAACGCCCCTAGATATTTGAGAATGTCTTGACATGCGTCACGAAAACATCACACAAAGCAGGCAAAGCAAAGAAACAAAATCATTCATTAGCTCGTGGATATGAACGAGCCAATGAATGATTTTTCTTTGTTTTTCCTGCTTTGTGTGACGTTTTCCTGACGCATGTCAAGGCTTTCTCGGGATAGGCTGGGATCAAGATAGGTTTTTCGCTATTAGAGAGATGAGATTGTTCAACCAGAAACCTGCATTTTTGCGAACTTTTTGATGTTTGCAGTAAACACCGAAAAGCCTGCAAGAATGGGGGCTACTGATTGGTCAATCTAATTTTACTAACAGAGAAAAATTTATCTGTATCCCGGACATTAACTTTGGTTGGTTAAGAAGATTTTGAATAAAATCAAATCAGGAAGCCAATGTTTGTTAACTTTTCTGGTTAGTTTAATCGAAATCTTCCACGTCTATTACTGAAAACTGAGTTACTGTACTTTGGACAAAAACTTGAATATGAGTACACGACTTGTGCATATGTCATCACTTTTACATATAATGTTCTCTGTTATGAGCATGATTCTAAGCGCAGCAGGTTAAATTTGAGTATCTGGGTATTAGAGAAAGCAATAGTGGCCCACCGTGGCTGAGTGAATACGACACCACGCCGCTAATCGCTTGAGAGCGTAGATGGGGGCGGGTTCGAATCCCGCCGTGATCTGATATATGTGTTCGATAAAACAAACAAACAAGCAATAGTGAAAGGTACAGTTGCCATGGAAACAACGACTTCTTTAATTCGTATAGAAAATTAATGAATAGTAGTAAATGACTCAAGTTTAAAATGTAGGCAAATGCTCTGGAAATATCAATGGCTCCCATCTAGTATTTTACAAAAGTAATTTAATAGATTCACATGATGTATAAGTTGATGCAACTCTTAGCTAATGAAAATTCTGTAACAAGACTTATGTAGGTAGATCTTTTCAATGATTAATTCAGAATTCTAAGAACAAAACGGAGTTCTTAAGCGCCCTTCCTCACTCCTCCCCCCCTCAAAAAAGGAAATACGATAGAAAGATATAAGTATTTAGATAACTTCAGTGTGTCTGTGATCTTTTGTCAGAGTTTAGAAAAGGTGTCTGGGTATTTAAAAAAAAAACATAAAACAAATTTGACGAACAATAAGACTATAGATTTCAGGCAATTTTAACTGGAAAAAGTTTAATTCTAATCTATATGTGGCTTTAATAATAGACTATTAAAGATAATCAATTTAGGGGAATTTTTATATGAAATTACATTCTGACATTTATGCAGATAGGTATGGATAAACAGACTTGAGTAAAATTACATATTTATTCTTTCTTCTCTATAACACGATCCAAATGAAGATGAAGTTATATGTACTACAGTTTATATCTTTAAATTTTTAGATTTTTTTTCAAAAATGCTTCATCATCATGTCTAGAATTTCTAGATTTACAGATCTTCGATTCTTTAGCTGCCTGCGAGGCTTCATTCTCGGATTATCCGTAGGTATTTGTAAAGGTAAATTTATTTTGAAAAACCGTCAGCAAAAAAAAGTTAGAACAAACAATTAACTGACAGTCTAACTGTAAATATATATTTTATTTCGACTCTATCTGTTTTTTACTAAATTTTCATCCTTCATACAAAATTTTAAGGAGATATAAATTGAGAAAGACTGATACTTTGAAAGAAGAAATTGACTTTCCTTACTTTTAAATTATTAATTACTCTAAAAAATGAATGATAGGTAAACAAAATGTATAACTATTGTGTTTGTTTCCTGCTTATAAAGGCTATACAAGGACTAATTTTAGCGAGTAGAATTATTTCAATTATATATAATCTGTTTAAAAAAAAAGTATCTACTAATAAACAACTTTTCAAAAGTAAAAAAAAAAAAAGGTGAAATTTGTGGCTAAAATATAGTGCGATATCAAATTTCCAAGCTTATATTATGGTACTTATTTAACATTTTTTATTAAAAATTTACCATATGTAAGTCGAGTACCTAAGTATACGTTGATAGAAAGCCTTTTCTCCTTTACTAAATACATCATAACGTGTTTCTAAGAATTAAACTTTTTAAAATTATGCCCTCCGAAAAAAAGTATCATAAGATAAAACCTGAAGTTTCTTCAGCTTTATTTTTAGACACAAATTTCTAGGCACTCATTTCCATAAATTAAAAGCATAAAATGTTTGTTTTAGCAACAATTTCGAACTTCCGATCTTAACAACGTACATGTGGGCTTAGAAATTTGTGTAAAATATGGAAAGATGGCCGCCAAGCCCATCATGCATAATTTAAAAAAAAAATAATTTTCAGAAACACGTTATGGTGTATTTAGAAAAGGAGAAAAAGCTTTCTATCAACGCATACTTAGGTACTTGACTTACATATGGTAAATATTTAATAAAAAATGTTAAATAAGTACCATAATATAAGCTTGGAAATTTGATATTACACTATTTTTCAGCCACAACTTTCACCTTTTTTCTTTTCTTTTCTTTTTGCTTGGCTTTTTTTTACTTTTGAAAAGTTGTTTTTTAGTAGATTCCTAGAAACGTGAGGTTAAAAAAAACAACAACAAAAAAAAAAAACATTTTTTTTATTGATGAAGATAATCGCAAGTTACATTTTTAATTTTTAAACATTTTAATTCATGTATGAGACTTAAATAAATAAATAAAAAATACATAAACGCCATTCATAAATTTTTGAACTGCCTTAGCCAGAAGTGTAGTTAACTTTTTCAAACGGCGCGGCGACTGAAATACATATTTGTATCTCTCACAGGGTGTACTCAAGGGTACTTAATAAGGATTAATAATTTTTCTTTCTTTTGACTTCTCAAGCAGTGTCCTCATCTTAGACTCGGTAAATCTTAATTTGAAGGAGGCCCCAACTCACGTTTCCGTTCGTTTTCGTATTGACGAACGCGGATGAATAATACGTTTAGTTGCGTTGGACGATCTTTAAGTGAATGCAGATTTATTTACAGCTATGAAAGTAGCAAATTCGAGGGAAAGTCGAGTGGCGTTAAATGACTTAAAAAGGTGTCAAAAGTAACAGTTTACATTAATATCCTCATTAAATTAATCATCCGAACGAAAAGTTTTAATTTTTAAACAATCATAAAATTAAAATTAGATTTGAAAAGCATAAGATTTATGTTTATCCGTACCTCTATGTCGAATTTGACTGAAAACAAAAATGAAGAAAAACGAATATTGTTTGATTTGAAACATAACAAAATATATTACTAGATAATTAAGATTTTTTTAATACATAAAATATAACAGAGTAGGCAAGCTTTCTTATAAATTCAGTGATAATTTGCAATGATTTGTGCCAAATCATCCTCTTCAAGATTTTAGAAAACTTTGAGTATAGAGCCCTAACATAATAATCGCCATTTAGATGAATGACGATTATGCCAACTGTTGGTATTCAATAAAGCAGCTGATTCTAATAGAGGGCTAAAATGAAATTAAGATTTCACACTTACTCTAAATGATTTTATTCACAAATGCAAAAGATTCAATTAAACGTCGATTTATATAATCGGTAGCATGCGAGTACCCAGAGTTAACAGCATGCAATTACCCAGCCCCAAATGTTTACTTCTAAAAGGAGTTAAAGATCCTTATAAAAATGTAACACTCGCCGGTTAATAAAGCCAGTCGCTTTTTACAGATTAAATTATTAACAGCAAGGGACTGACATTTTAATTTAACCCTTAAAAAAAAAAAAAAATCAACCTTAATAAAAATTTCTGGTACAAGTTTAATCTATTTAAACGGCTTTTACTACATACATAATTATGTGTACAGACAATATCGAAATCAAGTTTCAGGATTTTTAGATAATTTTTACAAACATTTTTCTCCATTTTAAACAATACTGCAGACTAGAACGATTTCTTGGTTAAATCTTAAAACCAATCATTGCCCCCATCAGCATGACGACGACCCCACAGTGGTGCAGTGAGAGGCGGAAGTCGAGTCAGTGAACTTTTTTAAAATTTACTTGTTAAAAGCAGGAGGTTCAGGAGAAAAGCTGCGGAGAATTTCCTGGAGTTGATTCACTTTCGAACATTAGTTTTGTAGATTAAAAGTATGATTCAAATAAAACGATATAACTTTATACATTCTAATGTAAATCTTTTCAGAAAAGAAAACACAGAAAATTTATTTTCTCTTACAAAAAGTACATTTTAAGAAATCAAACAGTCTGTTTACAATATCTCAAGAGGAATAATATTTTTTACTAATTTATTTATAAGAAAAGTAATACATAGAGCTTAGAAAAATTATGAATTATTTGAAATATCTGTTACTTTGTTTACTTTTTAAAATATTAGGTGAATGTAAAATTTAATGGAAAATTAAATATAAAAGTACAAATTGCTCACATAAAAAATACAAAAATAAAATGGAACTATTTTATTATTATTATTATTATCGATATGCCAGCAAACGTACTTAAGATTTACCTGTTAATAATTTAATTTTCATTTAATTCACCTGTTTCATTTAATATTGAAAGTATTTAGACTGATTTTCATTTAATTTATCGAGACTTCAGAGGAAATATCTTTAATAAATCGATTTGATGATTTTTGGCTTAAATTCTGCTTAAAAATATGTAAAAAACATTTATCTCATTTACTTTGATTATGGCCAAAAAGCTGGAAGATTTCACTATTATTGATCCGTATTACACACCATTTTCCGAATTTGATGGAACAGGGATTTCTAAACTCTTGTCTCAGCATACACACAGGTTACTATGCTCAGATTGGATATTTTTGTGTACCATACACTGCAGAACTTGGCGATACTCCCCTGGAACGAGTTTTCTTCGATCAAGTAAACAGACATTTGGCGACAATGGCAAGCTCAACAAATTCTTGTCCAAAACCCTCTCGACCTATAAAATTTTATTGCCAATATGTCGTCTGTCTCTTATAAAAGCATTCTACTATAATTGCATCAAAATCTCGTAAATTTCAGTTCATTTACATTGTAAGTATGAGTACTTTGTTATAATAAGAAAATTAATATAAAAAAAATCTAAATGTTGAATAAAACTAGTTTCTTGTAAACACAAAAAATTAAAAGATCTCTTACAATGCAAATGCACCACCCCTGGTTGCTACGCCAGATAGTAAATAATGAATTAATGTACAGTCGTGGGGGAAAAAAAAAAGTAAACACCCCTTACTAACTCCTCAACAAATTGACGTAGACGAAAGTTACTGATACCGAACTACAGGAAATAAAGTCTACTTTTAAATGATGTATATAAAATTTTCTTAGGGGGCCATCTACATATTAAAACGAATCCAAACTTTGTTTTTTTCAATGGCAATACCCAATTTTAACGAGATATTTCAAAACTTCGGTTCAAACTATGCGTAGACACCAAATTTCGAGTCATTTGAATGATAAGTTTTTGAATTTTAACATTCAAAATTCAGTGCTTCTAATGTTAAATTACATTTTCATATTTTTATTTATATCTCCTGAAATTATGCTCCTAATGTGCTATTTTTTTTTTTTTTTTTTTTTTTTTTTTTTGTAGCAATAATACTAATATACCCAAACATAAATACGCTGAATTTGCATTTTTTATAATTTTATGATATGAATTATGAAATTAATATTCGAAAAAATTATGAATTGCAACCTACATTTTTTTTTATGGATTTAGATTTATTAAGTTCTGCTTTATGGAAATCCAAAATTTCACATTTTTCTTCCAAGTAGTTTTCAAATTATGCGTAAAAAATGGCAAAATGATGGTATAAGGGGCCGTCTATTGTAGAAATGAGTAGATATTTTGAAATGTATTCTGCTGTCCTGTAATCTAACAGGCTTCATTGATTCCTATGGGTTGTGCTTAAGGTGCCTTGATCAAGAAGGAGGCTCTCTCGGTTAACAATCGAGTACGGAACTTCAATTTGGGTACAGCCCTTAAAATACGCTCGTTTTAAAATAATTAATTTCTCGGAAACTTATGGTACGAATTGCATAAAAATTTGGTTTTAGGGTAATTGAAGGGTGTAGAGTTCATTTATGCTGTCAGAATTGCGTACTGCTATTGAAAAAAACAAAGTTATGGTTCGTTTTAATATGTAGATGGCCCTCTAAGCAAATTTTATATACATCATTTAAAAGTAGACTTTATTTCCAATCGTTCGGTACCAGTAACTTTCTTCTACGATAATTTGTTGAGGAGTTAGTAGGGGGTGTTTACTTTTTTTTTTTCCACGATTGTACGTATTCTGAACACAGATTTTACAATAAATATTTCTAATATGATTCCAATAGGTTATTTAAAATATCTTACAAATTTAAAAGCGAAATATAAAAGATAAAGTTTGGGAATGTGTTAATATTTTAGAGTTTTTGCTGTTTGTAAAGATTTGCTGTAATTCTTCATCTAATGTATGACCTGTATGAATGAAAATTAATATGTTTCTATGGAATTCTAACTTATTTACATAAACAACTTTCTGAGATTCATTTGTCAGAATAGTTTACTATAAAAATTTAACGCTTTTAACATGATTTTATTTTTTTTTAGCCGACACGTTTATTGTCTGACACAATCACGTTTATTTATGTTTAAATGAATCAAATAGAAATGTTTGTTCTTCTTTTGGTTCATTCTCGAAAGGTGTAATTTTCCTGCCGTTGGGCAGCATGGTAAAAGATTGTTCAGGCGAAATTTAATATTATTTGGTTATATCTAAACACGAATTAATTAAAATTTTAGATACAAATATCTTATATCTTAACAGTATATTATTAGATCTAATAATCACTGATAATGAATAGTCTCCCAAATGAGAACGTCCGGAATAACAACCTTAGGCTTCGATTTTTTATTAAATTAAATTATGCCTCAAAATATAATGTGAGCGGCTGATAATATTGATTGTTAAAGGCTTTGGATTAATCTACGAAAGTATGGTGAAATCGCTCCTCTTGTTTTGATGTTAGTTTCACAAACAAACATGCTCACGCAAGGTGGCGGTGATCACAAGTTCTCACCTGCTAGAAAAACATTAACAATGCCCTGTCTTTCCTTAAGCTTATCAATCACTACGTAGTACTGTTATTGTTGAGGGTGGGGCGCTTTATTAAAAAGGAACTTTGTTTCTACCAATGACCTATAGACATTATGCTATTTACAATCATTTGAATCCCTTTGTTCTTCCTGCCAAAGTAATATGATTGATAATTTGCATAATTATAATCTCTTCTGCTTATTTCTTTTAATAACTTAAATCTTGTTTTTCCTGCTGATATAGAACTCCTATTTTAATTTGACATTCAGAGGTCGAAAATAATGCTTTAATAGGTAATGTTAAATATCTGCATTTAAAAAGTTGTTCACAAAGTGCTTTTTTTTAATTATTAGAAAATAAAACATACCAGAAAATGCTGATATTAAGAGCCTTATTTTTTTGTCCATACTGCTGTCTCAAAAATCCAACCTTCAATCAAAATAAGCGTGGGAATATATCTGTCATAGTTAATAAATCTCTAAAGAAAAAATAAACTATAAGAGGGGTAAAAATGAAGGTTTTATTTATGAGTGTGATACGTTCTAGTACTCTTAAAGTATAATATCATTGATATATTCTAAAAAAAAAAATGTACTGGTATCTTTTCTTCATTTAAAAAAAAAATAAATTATAGAACTTTGTTTTTTGAGATATCGTAATTAGAAAGTACTATTTTTGTATTTCGTCACCTCATTCGGCATTTATATTCGATAGAAATTTCATTTTGGAGAAAAAGAAAACCTTTTGAATTATCTGTATGTATTACGTCTGCTGTAGGAAATAATGGAATATAAAAACAAATTTTAATTGTCTTATGGATGAAAGTTTCTTTACCTTTTGTGCTGTATTCAAATTCCTTTCGTGTTGAGTTGAATCTTCTTCAGAGTTCTGAGTAGTGTTTTTCAGATGAAAACCGAATACACAAGGAGTTTCATAAAAGTTCTTCACCCAAGGCGTCTTCATTCCCAGTAGATGACCTGCATGAAGATTTTTTGTACCCCCCCCCCCACACACACACACCACACACCTCCTCTGTATTTTGCATGCATTTTTACACATGATGCGAACAGCTGGGGATATTTATAGAAATTTTCTGGATTTTTGAAATGCGAACATATCCATATATATTTCTGTAATTAAACCACTATGCCTATACACACGTATAGAGAGAGACATTTCCTGGTGGGTTCTATTTGCCAATAAGCTTTACTTTAATGTATGTTTTAGTATAAATAATTAATGTATAAGATTATTACATGCTATCTTCATTTAGAAATTTGGTTAATATTGTTATATAAATTTGTCAGATAAATTTTTGATTGAAAGGTATTATATATTAAAATGACATTATATATATGTGTGTATATATATATATATATGGCCACTAAAAATCAATACAATTTTCCATGAAACATAAAAAATAAATAAATAAAATGAGCAGAAAAAGAAAAAATGGATATATATATATAGGAGACGTTTTCATAAAATGGAAAAACAGTAATAAAATTGGGAATATTTAATAGGATTACGAAATAATTAAACATTTTTAGATAAAAGTTGGGGTAAAATATACATAATAGAACAAGCTAACGAAAAAATATGAAAGCATACAAACTTTTATAATACATATTTTACAATCCAATGTTCCCAATTGCGGAACATCGAATTACAAAATCGTTTAAGAAGTAAATTACATTCGTATTGATGTGAAAAGTATATCACTTATAACTGAATGATACTGATTTTTTAGATAGAATTTACATTTCCTTCATGAAAGTAAAAATGTACAGCATATCTTAAAAACAACCTTTTTGCAAATATTTAAATTGTGCGCAGTGCACAACATAAAATTTAGTAAATAAATAAAAATTAAAATATCCATATTGGTAGTAAAATGTTTCAAATTATTGAAAGAACATGGGAAATCAGAAATTCCTTTGCTGTAATTCGTTAAACTTTCATGTCACCTATTGGTAATATTAGTCCGTAAATACAAAATTAGCTTGCAATGAACGGAGACGAGGGAGTTAAATTTAGGTTGCTTTCTGCTATACCATATACAGGTATAGATATAATATTTTTGATTTTTCGTTAAAAAAAAATTGTAAATGTGTTGAATTGAATTTGTAAATGTGTAAGAAGTTATATTTAGGTTGCTTTCTGCTATACCATACACTCTAAAATTGGGAGGAGTGAAAAGTTCACTATTTGAAAGAGTGACAGGCATTTTTACTCTTTTTGGGGTGAAAATTTTAAAAATACACTCCTTAAAGACAGTGGCGTAGCCAGGATTTCGTTTCGGGGGGGGGGGGGGGGTCCAAAAATTTTCCTTCTGTTTATACATAGTAAAACTTGTCAAGATAAAATCGCAAGTAATGGTGAAAATAGATTTTCGTGTTTGGAGGTGTAATTGTATAGTATTCTTTTCGATAGTATCGTGGAACATACCCGTTTAAGACAGAATTCCGTTATAGGCAGGTTCCATTCTTATAAGTTTTGTGTATTTATATAAATATACTTATTTATATTATATGAATAGTAAAACCTGTCAAAATAGCAATTATCTCTAACAGAATCCTGCCTAAAACGGAAGCGGTACATGGTCTTAATATGTATTGCCATACAATTAAATTTACTAAAACCCTATGTCTGAAAGGGGATTTTCACCGCTCTTTAGTGCAACAAAGTAAACCCTCTGAAAGCAGAATCTTTCTATACCGGAATCCTGTCTCAAACGGAAGAGTTTCTGCAGGCTCCCAACGAAACGAGCAATAGGTCTTATTGCGGTAGTGTATCTTAGAAGTATAATTAATTACACTTCTTTAAACGGAAGCCTGTCTAAAATGGAACTTTTTTCCAGTCCCTTCCGATCACGTCTTGACAGGATTGTCAGTATAATAGAAGTATTCTGAGTAACTTTAAGAATTTAGGTATATCCTTATTTAATATCTTAATTTTTAAAAAAAGCATGGATTAAAAAAAAAGTAAGATCAATCTCTGTAACTGCAGCTAATAATACATTGGAGTTACATTAATATTTATGAGTGAAAAAGATTTTATAAACATTATGATGTAAAAAACTGAGCGCATATGAAGAATATTAATTTATTTAGCAATTATTAGTAATTTATTTAAGTTAAGTTTCATAATACATAACATTTGCCTACAATAAAGTTAGGATCAAGTGGTTAAGTTTAAAACTGCAATTTCCATGTTTAATTTCTTGCCATTGAATTAAGAACATTCGCTGTAATAAACATTGGATAATGATTTCACATAAGTGCCAGCGAGTCGGTAGTTGCGAGTTTTTGAGATAAGATTTTAATCTTTAAGAAAAAGATCTTGCAATTTCAACTTACACAAACTAATAATGTAAGAAGCACGCTAATCAAATATAGTTCATACCAGGGTTACCAGTTTAGCCTCCACTTTTAATTCGAAATTTCAAATTCACACCGGAAATTTTGAAAGAAGAATCTTTACCTTTTGTAATCACAAAATTTCTGTCATAAAGCAAAAAATACTATTTTTATTTTCTGGTGCGAATTTGGATTTTCTTAATGAAAATGGGGGCCAAACTGGCAACCCTGGTTCATGCTGAAAAAAATAGTTCTGTTACAATTGTCTAAAACAGCCATTATACTTTTTGGTTTCTATTTTTTGCCATTTTTGATACCATACTCGATATAATAGTTGCTTCCGATATCTAGTCGTCTTTGGAAGTTAAATTTTTGTAACAAATTTACTTGTGATGGATTAGCACGCTTTTGGAAGTATCAGGATGTGTAAAAAATAATGGTAGTTTTTGTTATCGTACTTCACAACCAATTTATTTTGGATATTTCGAAACAGTTTCAGAGCATTCTTCAAGTTCAGCAGTAAGCTCCGGACTTTGATACCTGGATTAGCTTCAATTCGATTTCTTATTGTTAAAGACCAAGTGTCACCTAAGACCTTCTCTATACACAAAATTGTTATTGTCACCATGACTGGGGTCAAAGGAAATGTTGAATCCAGACATTTTTTTGTGTGGGATTTCTGAAGCTCTGGAAGGGACACTTCGGAGTTCCGTGGAAGGGGGCAGCACTTCTAGACCATTAATAAGCATAAAATCTCAAATCCTTCGTTTGCACCCTTCACCCGTTCGGGACTACCACCTTTTATATGAATTTTATTCCTTTGACACCACTTTTTGTCAAATAATTAAATTTAGTTTATCAATCGAAAAAATGTCTTAATAAAATAAGAAAAATTTTACTTTTAATTTTTAGTGGTATTAAAAACAAGTTCTGTAAGCACCTTTTGAAGATGCATATAGGCACCCATATGGTCCCGGAGGGGTTAAACAACTTGACATGAGGATCAAAAACCTTATCTCTATATGCACTGCTGGTCGTTAAAATTGTAACACCATGAAAGATTGAAAATACAAAAAAGATATTTATTGTACGTAAACTGTATGACATGAAAACAAAATGATTAAATTTATGCGAAATTGATAGAAACAGCTGCTCCCCCTGGCAGCTAAAACGGTCCTTACCCGGCTAAACATGGCGTCGAACTGGGCTTGGAGGGCAGAAACGGGATACTCATTCCATGCTGCTTCA
This sequence comes from Maratus speciosus, assembly GCA_963932465.1. Classification (NCBI taxonomy): domain Eukaryota; kingdom Metazoa; phylum Arthropoda; class Arachnida; order Araneae; family Salticidae; genus Maratus; species Maratus speciosus. The sequence continues at coordinate 286,145,935 of OZ010787.1, read as the reverse complement.
AGTCTATGCCACACTTCATCAAACGTATTAGCTGGAGAAATGTGGCGGGCTAGTCTCTAAGCAATTCATAATCAGATGTTTTCAATGGGTGACAGATCTGGAGACCGTGCAGGCCAGGGCAGCAATCGAATATCCTGTGTATCTAGGAAGGTCAGAACACGACGTGCAGTATGTGGTATTGCGTTATCTTGCTGGAAGATGGCGTTTGGCAGGCCTCGAAGACAAGGCACAACCACTGGACGTAAGATGTCAAAAATGTACCTATCTGCGTTCAAATTACCGTCGATCCGAACTAGACATGTGCATGTCGTGTACCCAATGGCTGCCTAAACCATCACAAAAGGTGCAGGTCCCTTATGCCAATATCGAATGCAAGCAGGCGACAGGCGTTTTCCTCGAAGCCTCCAGACAAGCCTCCATACGGCCATCATAATACTGCACGTAGAAACGGGACTCGTCTGAAAATACGACATTGTGCCAGTCATGCATCCAGCTTTGACGTTCGGCGCACCAGAGTCGCCGACTCTCTCTATGCTGCATTGTCAAGGGAAGCCGCAGTACTGGTCGCCGTGCTGACAGTCCACACTGCTGCAAACGTCGTCACACCGTACGAGCGGATACCATGGGTGCACTTCAAACATGCCCATTTCCTGACTAATGGTCCGTGGTGTGGTTGTACGGTTTTGCAGGGCCGACCTCACAATATGTCTGTCCTCTCCGGTGTTAGTCATGGGAGGGCATCGAGATCCTGCATGACGTTCAGTATGACCCTCAGAAATCTATTGATTCCATATTTGCATGACAGTGGTTGGATTTCGACCAGTGGAACGAGCGATATCACGGAAAGACAATCCACACTCTCGATAGGCAACAATACTGCCTCTATCGAATACCGACACTTGGTGGTAAGCATTTCTTCTTATTATTCGACGTATAACACGATATTCTGAGCAAAGACCGACCTTACCAAGCTCGTTCCGAATGAGAAATCCACTACGCAACTTTTCTTTTATTCAGTGCTTCAGATGTCGTTTCTCCCGCCTGCCTCATCTAAATGCGCTGAAATGCTAATCATTTACATATTCCAGCCTCTTCTTCCTTTCATGAGATTTTGACGTTCGTCAGATCATTCCTTCCTGGTGTTGCAAATTTAATGGCCAGTAGTGTATTTCAGAATTCACAGTTGCACTGGTAAAAATGTGTAGGTATCTGTGTGGCCATCCAAACTGATGCTCACCCATACCATGATTCTACGACCTTTGTATCTATACCTTTCACGGATGTTTGCAGCTTTATTGCATGTGGTTTTCCTTCCATATGATAACACGTCTGCAATAATTCTCCAAACAAAATCAGGATTCATCGGTAAAGAGAACTCGACCTAGCCCGTGGTACTCCAATGACGATGATCTCTGTACCACTTTACCGGGCGCATTTCGATGCCGGAGTTAGCGGAATACAAATAATGGGTTTCTTTGTATGCATCCCTTTTTTATACAATCTGTTACTCTCAGTAAATCTGTATAGTCGAGTTCCTGTTGCTGCAGCGAACTCTCTTGCAATCTGAACTGACGTCAGTCGCCTGTTTCTTTTAGCAATCGTTGCCCCATAACGGTCCTGAGAATCTATTGTGGCACGTTTTTTACCTTGACCTGGTTGTCTGTGCACATTACCAGTGTCTGTTAACCGTTTCCATATTCTTGACATGACGCTTTTAGCTATTTTTAAGTATTTCCAGCTTCCATTCTACCTATCACACGCCATTTCTCGCAATCGGTCAGATGTCTTCTGGACAACATATTCCACCTACTACAAGCGAAAACTTTACCCAACTACACGTACAATCTTTGAAATTAGACTTTAAATCACCCACATGCAACCTTTGAAGTTAGACATCAAATCACCTACGTGCAATCTTTTTCGCACATGAACCG